>CM019743.1:30061910-30634966 GCA_009761775.1 Ficus carica | reverse complement strand
TTTAAATGACCTGAGGTTCTCCGACCCAAGAAAATTTTTGTCGGACAAGCCAGCTGCTTGTTCATAATGCTTTTGTGGTACCAATCATTGAGTAATATGCTTCGATCATAATCATAAGCAAAGGGCTCAGACTCTCCGTCCGGAAGTGCCACTCTTATCGAACCATACAAACCTCCTTCTCTTTGCATCCCATAATGGGCATGGTATATATGTCCCAGCCTACATAATTCATTAAAAAAAAAAAAATTTAATACCAACAAAAGGTTTAAATTTTAATTAGTTAAAAAAATAATCATAAATATAGACTAAAGATCATTAATTAACTAGTCTAATTACCCTATCAACGACGAACCGATATGTGAAGGTTTCTCCCGGTAAAATTGGGCACTGAGTTACCCCTTCTGTTCCATCAAACCAAGGTGTGCCAATCTAAAAATAATAATAAATAAAAAAACAAACAATATTTTTGAAGTCAGAACTTTCGGCGGTAGGATATTACTTGGTCCAAATCATGTTAAAATAAAAAGATATGCAGAACTAACAGAATCTAAGCGTTAATTCTCCACTGAAGTTACCTGTCTAATACCGTGCCAGTGAATTGCAGCGTTCTCCGTTCCCAAACTGTTCTTGACCTCGACGACGATGGTGTCGCCCTTTTGAGCCAAAATTGTGGGACCGGGACTTCTTCCGTTAACGGTGATGACAAGCTTCCTGAAGCAATCAGGAGACTTGTACTCGTACTTTAGCTCCCATTTGTGATGGCGAATTCTTGCTTCCACCGTCGAAACATTACAGCCAAAGCCACAAGGAAAGACGAAACCAGAAGAAGTGATTTCAAACACTACTTTTGCTTAGAAAGAGCTTGTCCATTTTGTGGTTGCTTTTTATAGAAAAATGATTTGTGGGGTTGGCGTTTTCTTAATTATTGGTATAGTAATACATATAGATACATGTAAATAATGTGTATATAATAGCAGTGGAAAGCCCTTGGTCAAACCTTTTTCTTTCATGAAGCGTGGTCATTTTGTACAAGGTAGTTTAAATTGAGAATATGGAATTTGCTTGGGAAATTTCGTCGTTGCTTAGAAATTCCGAAAGAACAACACCAAGCATATTTAATATATACATATAGTTCATATATATTACGATATCTTTAAAATTATCAAAAATTTGGAAGTTTTATCTGTCACAAAGATCAAATCTCTTCAGGTGATGAGCTTAGGTCTCTCCTCTAAATGGATCGCTTTTAGAGAGGGCATGGGGAGATGACAGAAAAAGTGCTGTCCCAGCCCCAACTTGCCTATATATATATATATATATATATATATATATAAATTAGAAAATACAGCAAATAGACAGAAATAAATAAATAAACAAAGTCTTATGCTTGGAGAGTTTAGGGCAATAAATGCTTATCGTGTCACTTATCGTAAAGAAGTTAATGAACCTAACTTACATAAAAATCTGTAGTTTCTTAATTGCCTGCTCCATCAGCCTGTGCTATTTGGGATCAAAGCGCGGCATTGTAAAATTGTTACAAGGCGACGAATTGTCTGATTTTGACAACTTATTATCTAAATTTTTATATTTGACAATTTATCCTGTTAAGTTGTAAAATTGTTACAATGAGGTAAATTTATTAAGCTAGCGAACATAATAGCCAAGGACTGCCTCAGTAAGGACATAAGGTGCACCTCCGACCAAAAATCCTTGAATCTTTATTTAAACCCTAAATAAATCACTCAAAAATCCAAACAACACCATCAAATTAGGGGAAAGTTACCAGTAATAAGTGCCAAAATAAAATATTATTAGCCGGCAAATTGTTAGAATCCAAAATGTTTAGGAGATAAAAGGCCTTAAAATCAGTTTTATCCGCTACAACAATTTAATAGGTCATTTTAAATTAATATTAGACTGATATATATATTTTTTGAAGTTGAAAGTAAGAGATTCAAACTCTACATTATTGTGAAGTTTGATGTATTGTTACCATTAGACTTAGATATGGTGCTAGCATAGGCCTGAGGGCTGCAGCCCTCCTAGGCCTAACCTGTCCAATTAAATTTTTTTTTTTTTTTTGAATTTATTGTTTAGTCTTTTTTTCCTCAGTTATTTCCAATTACAGCCCCCCTTGGTCCCTAACTGCCCTAACTAGGCCTAACTATACCCGTTTACTTTTTTTTTTTTTTTTTCCTGGTTAGTTTTTCAACTTAAAAAGTCGGATAATTAAAAAATAACAATACAATACTAATATAAGTTTATGAGATTTTTGGTATTTATTACACTTCTAATTTCAATTCAAAATTTTGAGTTAACTCACGTCCAGAGTCCCCTTAAATTTTTTTTTTTTCGGGTTTGTCCCTAATTAAGCTATGGAATATCACGTCACCTCCCCGAGATTATCTGAGCATTCCAACATCTACCCTTATAACTCATTTTTAACTAGCAAAAAACTATGGAATACCACTAATGAACTGATAATTAATCAAGTGTGAATGCTAGATGTGTTTGTGTTTAATACATGTATAACTTATTAATTTTTCCCTCCTTTAATTCATGGTTGGCAAAACTACAGCTTAGCAAAAAGTGAAAACGACTTTACAAATTTGGCGATTTGATTAATGTTTTTTCCCATACTTTAATAAAGTTCGACAAGTTTTATGACATCTTTTTTCATCCATTTCATACCTGTAAAGTTTAACATCTTTAGTCTTATAGACAAAGAAGTGGTCAATTTAAAGAATTAATTTTTTTTTTATCTTGTTTATGTCAATTAAATATCGACGTTGACTCAAGGTAGGGTGACGACTAAGGCTATTGAGGAAATTGCCTTAGGACTCACACCCTTGATTAAGGTCCTAATCTTGTTGGCTTAATTAATGATGAAATTATATTTAAAAAAATTTAGTTGACCTTAATCAATAACCGGAACTTGATTAAGGCTATTGAGATGGTTGCCTTCTCCTAAAGAGTGGATCCATGTGAATATATAAATGGTGTTTGAGAGGGGGGTGCTTTGGTATTGCAGGTTGTCGGGCCATATTCAGAACAAGTAGAGGTTTTTGTTAAGGTTGTTCTACTGGTTTTCATGACATTCTATTTGCTTTTGAGGCTGAACTTGTTACTTTTATTTGGCAAACGAAAAAACTTGGGAGTTTCAATGGCATAAGTTGTTGATCGAATATGATTCCATTTATGTGATCAATTTTTTCAAGAATAAATCGGATAAAGTACCATGGAAGTTTCATAATGGATGACTTTGTTTTTTACGATATGTAGAAGACTTGATAGTTAGGGTTTCTCATGATATTCATGAAGCTATGGTGTTACAAATATATTAGCCAATCTTTCAATTTAACATCATTAGTTTTAATGGTGGTTTTCAGCTTTGGATTTTATATTCTGTTTGCTTTGTAGGGATATGAATGTATTTTTTTTCTTTTATGGATTTCTTTTGCGTTTTTTGAGGTATTTTCTATGTCATGGATGTGCAGTCTTTTTCCTTTTGTTGGATTTTTTCCTCTCTCTTTTTTTTCGCAAATTAATTTAATGAGGCACCAAAGTTGTCCGGGTAGATCTCTGTGATGGTAGCATAGTGGTAGATTCTGTTTTCTCTCTCCTTTTTGGAGTGCAATTTTGCTTCTTTGTTTTAATGAGACACTAGACTTGTCCGGTTAGCTAATTTATTTATAGTATTTTGTTTTCTATTTTTAATATTGATAATGTGTGATGAGTAAAATGACAAGGATAATGTAGTAGTGCCAATATATTGAGGATGTTTTAGCGAATATACTGATTTCTATTACTACATTTATATATAAAGTTGTAATCATAAATAACCACCTAAGTGATCATTGTTAGAGTGCTCTTCATGTAATTGTTACCGTTAAAGCTGCAGGTTCGTTACCTCTTTTATTTTATTAATTTTTATTTAGGCTTAATTACTAGATTGGTTCTTAAATTTTTAAGTTTATGTAACGGTCCTTATTCTTTTTTTTTCATAACTGAAATTACCCTAAACTGTTAAAAAAGTTGCTATAATAGTTGTTTCCGTTAATTTTTTGTTGGAATCCGTTAGTTAGCATCACTTTTTGATAAAATTATTAACGAATTTTGTTCAAAAATTAATAAGAAAGACTATTATAGTAACATTTTTATAGTTTATGGCATTCCATTTATGAAAAAAAGATCACGAACTAAAATTGCACAAACATATAAAATTTAGAAACTAAATGAACAATTTACTTTTTTTTTTTTTTTTGGCTATAGTCTTCGGGGAAACAATATTAGTTGATGTTTTCCTAGATTGATTTTATGAAACGTTAAAAGTGTGTGTGCGATATTTTTTTGATGAATAGTGTATCTTTGATATTGACTCGTTAAAAATATACCAATATATAATAGCTTCTATATTCAAATTTATCTGTAATGTTTTCTTTTATGCATATATCTATAAATTATTTTTTAAAACCTTGATCCAAATCAGTCTACGTCAACAAATTTTAATTTGTCAAATCTATCTAGCAGGTATTCAATTACGAAACCTCGAAGTAAATTCCTATATGTGAAGACAATTACCCGACCAAAACCTAGGTTCTAGGTTGAATATTATAAAGTCAATACCTCATTTTAATCCCAAGTCTCCCTGAATAATTCCAAAAAATTAACTGGTCCTATTCTATTTGCTTCTTCGGATGATTTTGAAACAGGGTATTCATAATATTACAAAGAAAAAGTCCATATATATATATATATATATGTTAATTGTAGCCTTTTTGTCCAATGAAAAAATAACAGATATCTATGATCAATATAAGAGTTGATTGTGAAATTCAAGTACATATACTTTATATATTGCACGTATAGAAATATGTATAGCTTAATAGTAATTTCATATTTGATTTTATTATAAGATGTAGAATTCGAATTCACTCCCACTTAAATTTTATTTTTTAAGTTGGGGACAGAAAAAGAACAACTGAAAGTAACTCGAATGTGTTCCGTATATTTCACTTTTTTTTTTCTTTCTTTATTTCTTTATTTTTTTTTTCATATAAGATACTGCAACAAGAAGAACAAAAATTAAGCAAGCAATGTATCAGAAAACGATCTTCACAGCAAGAAATGCATGTGCTGACGAATTTTTCTATTCTTTTCTTCATCTTTAGATTAAAGAAATCTACCAATTTTGTTTTTTTTCTTAACTAGACTAGATTAAAAGTTATTAGCTGGTTTTGGTTTCTGGAATCATTTTTAAATAGGAAAATGGGAGGATTCCATGGGGTGGTCAATGCACGGAGCTGCATGGAGCCTATAGTAAGGGGCATCAGCCCCGCACTCAATTCTTTAAAACTTTTAATTCGAACCCATTAATTTTTTTTCTCAAATGTGGCCTTTAATTTTATTTTTTCCTTGAATCAATCCCACTAACATTTGTAACAAGGATGAAAAATATAAAGGAAAAAATTTTTAGTACCTAAAGGAAAAAAAAAATAATGATGAGAAAATTAGAAAAAAATCTTAATAGTATCTCACTGAAATAAAATCCTCGCTCCATGATACTCTCATCATAAGGTTTGACAGGACCATTCATCCTATTTGTAAGATTTAGATCATACCATATATGTCTGATATGTACAATGTCATTTGAAGTCAAGATTAATGATCTCTATATAGTGAGCATCGTCTTAAAATTTTTGTAAGAAAAGAGCTAGAGAAAAAGCGAACTTATTTATATATGGAATTTCTTAGTTAAAACCTCATATTTTTACTGTTAGTAAAAACTAGTATTTTAGTTATTTAATAAATTTTTCAATGATCTGACTTATAAGTAGGAACAGTTCTTTATTGCATGCTGTAAATTAAGAGGTTATGTGTAGAAATTCCCAAATACATATGATGTATGCCTATGTGTATGTACATACCATTTTCTTTGTGTGAAAATGGTATGTGCATACAAATAATGTAGAGGAGAGTTGGCGTATAGAAACCTTATATATATGGGTCTTCTATATGTATATATATTCCCTTTTCATTCTTCAGTCCCTTCTCTTTTTTGCCTCGTCTCTCTACTAATAAACATAGAACAAAGAATTAAGTTGAAGATAGAGAAGAACATGAAGTTAACACGTCACTATAGTTATTCCGTGTCGATCTTTTTTTTTTTAAAAAAAAAAGCAAATTCCGTGTTGTGTGTCAAATAGTTCTTTTTTTTTTTTTTTTTTTCCGCTGGAAAGTCCAATAGTTCAAATTACCCATTGAATATTATTTTTGATAAATAAAAAAGATTCTAACCTGATCCATCATCGTTTTAATTTCAGTTTAATTAATAAGATTCACTTTTCTAAATATGACAAGAAAGAGATAGGTTTTTAACTCATATTTTTCAGTTGTCAATTAAGATTTTATCCAAAACATCACTAATCTAATATTATTATAATCAAAATTAGAATGAGTCTTACAGAAGTTCCAATAGACTCAAACTTTAGTTTACGAAAAAAGAGATTAAAGTTACCAACCCATCCACAGGATGTATTACCTATATGAATATTATTCCCAACCACGTTTTGACACGGATTCAAATCAGCACGACTTGATCGTTCAGACCCTTATTTGGACTTTTCTTCTTTTCTGTTTTCTTGCAGAGATCACTATTTGTTTTTTCTAGACAGATATGATACCTAATATGGAGGATTTTTCAACTAATAGTTCAATTCACACACTCTTGTCAATAGACTTAGTTTACCTTCGATTTATCGGTTAGAAATTAAATTTTTAAGTTAAAATTGATCAATTTTTTTAAAATTTAATCATAAAATTTAATGATCTTTCAGAAAAAGATAAAAATTGATATAAAAAAATACAGTTTAATTAGAGTTGAATTTAAATATCAAACGAAGTCTTATTTACATAATTAAATTTTATTATTAAAAAACCTCAATGATATTCTTTTGTTTTTCTATTCCCATGCACCCAAATGATATATACCCCTATAAACACCATATAAATCTTTACTGTATTGAAACCAGCAACAAAATCAAAATTATTGATTAGTCCAAAATTATATCATGGGGGTAATATTGGCTTATTTTTCTTTCCCCATTAAAACTTTGTCGTTTTATACTTTTTGAGTTTCTTCTTAATTTCTTCTTTCTTCTTCTTCTTCTTCTAGAAAAATTTCCTTTTTTCTTTTTATTTTAATTGCTTTCTTTTTCTCTTTTACAAGCCTTGTGCTGTAGAATGTTTAGCCATACATGAGGGGGTCCTAATTTCTTAGGAGAGGGGACATATGGTCCAAGTGGTGGACATGACTTGATCAATGCAATTAACGCGGTTCAAAAGAAGGATTCTAAGGTTGCACAGGGCTCGGTCTGTTTTTATGTTGCGTATTTTTCTATCTCTTTTGGGACGCATTTACCAAACTGTAAAAAAATGTAATGAAAAATGTAATAAGATTGGACAGTAAAATTGGATACTTCAAAACCATATATTCTTATACACCAGCTATACACCAGCTCTGACGCTGTCGGAGAAGACGACACAGTTTGCTTGAGACATCGAGAGAAGACGATCTTGACATCCATGAAGACAACGTGATGTTTCTGCGGAGGAGGAGAGATGCGTTGATTTGCAATCTCAAGCTCCTGGCGAACTTTGATGGCCTTCACACTACCGACGGTGACCTTCGAGTTTGATAGCTATAGCGAAGACGGCGGAGATGGTTGCGATGACGACAGTACGACCAGATTTTTCTAAAGAGGCGAAGAGGTACAAGGTTATTTTTGGATTTTCAAAAGTTTTCTGTATAAATTATGCTAATTATGCTCACGTTATGTTGAGTTGTAATCTTTTTATTGATAGATATAACATTTTAATTTTTAACTTTTATATGATAATTTTTTTTTAAATATTTATCAGAATAACAACTTATCTGTTATATTTAAAATTGATACTAAAGTTTTTTTTAAAGTAACTTGATATGAATGTTGATGCTGTAAAATTTATGCTATCATTTCTCATCTTCTTATTTAATAAAAATAAAGAAGTAAATAGCAGTTTTTAGACAACAATTAAAATAAATAGTATGTTTTTAAAACATAAGTAAATTACGTAAATAACAAATTTATTAGTTAAATGGTTTATTTAGGTCTTGTAAATATATGATTTAGTTAATAAATTACTAATTATCTAGTTTTTTCATTTACTTAATAAATTAATTACTTATCTCAAATATATTAAAACTTTGTTATTTATTTTAATTATTTGTATAAAAATTCTATTTATCACGGTTTTCTTTTTTAGAGCAAATAATATTTTTGAAAAGAGTAATAATAAATTATAATACAAAATTTTAAAAATAATAAAAATAATATAATCAATTTATGACTACACAAGATCAAAAAAGTCCATCCTCCTTCTTTTACTCACCCCTCCTCGCTTAACATGAAAATTATGCACATAAATTTGTAACTAAAAGTTAACTGTAACTCCGTTTTAGAAAATTCAAAGAAATCTAAGAATTTACTAAAATATATAAGGATTTTCTCTAAAATTTAAGAATTTATTAAAAATACATATTATAATTTGTCATATTTAAAAAACAGTTGTAAACCTAAAACATACCAGTCAAATATCTGATACTTGTACAATTTCATTTCTCCCTTGCTATTTCCTTCTATCGTTAATTCATGTAACCAATCCGGATCGCGGCCCAGGTGAGGGCCCAGGCCCATGACCAGGCCCAGATTCATTTCGTCTCAAGATTGAAACCCATTTCCGATCTCTTCACTCTTCCTCTCCGGCGAATCAGACATGGACTCCGATTCTCCCGATCCCCAAACCCTAACCTCCGACCTCGAAACCCTCACCCTCTCCGGCGCCGACCCACCGACCGACCCGTTCACCTCCCTCAACGACCTCGCCCACGAGCTCGCCTCCCTCCACGAGCTCGCCTACCGCGGCTCGTGGCGCTCCGTCCTCGACAAGGTCGGCCGCGCTCGCGCCCTCTCTCTCCTCCAGAAGCCCCACGACCACCTCACCTACCTCTCCTTCAACGCCCTCGCCCTCCTCAAGCTCCGCCGCTTCGCCGACGCCGCCGCCGAGCTCGACTCCCTCGTCGACCTCGACGGATCTCACTACCTCTACGAATCGTACCCCAATGTCTATCCCAACCGCACCGGATCCATGGTCCCCTTCTCCCTCCGGTGGTTCCGCGCCGTCGTGCCGATCAAATTGGGCCGCCGACAGGACGGCTTAGACCGCCTCTATTCCCTCCTCGATTTCGTTCGGAACAAGGTGATCGAGAAGGAGAGTGAGAAGAATTTCGGCGTCTCCGCTAGGGTTTGGAGGAAGAGAGAATTTTTGGTGACTAATTCGATAATCGGAGTTCATCTGAGCAGTAAGGAGTTTTCTGTTTGCTTGAATTTGATTAAAGTTTTGCTCAATCGTGGATTTCTGGATCCGATTTTGTTATCCAAGCTCGGCTACATTCTGATGCAAATTGGGGATATTGAATCCGCGAAGAGCTCGTTCAATCGAGTCGAGAAATTAATGGAGGACGAGGAGGAGAAGAGGAATAGAGATTGGGAATTGAGCGAGGTTCAGTTCAAGAACCTGATTAATCGGAACAAGGCGTTGGTGTATTTGGTCGGAAAAGACTACGTCTCGGCGGTCAGAGAGTACGAGGAGTGCATCGAAAGGGACCAAAGCGATGTCGTGGCGATCAACAACAAAGCCATTTGCTTGATGTACTTGCGGGACTTGTCGGATTCGATCAAGGTTCTCGAGAATTCGCTCGAGAGAGTTCCTACGGTGGCTTTGAACGAGACTCTTGTAGTGAATTTGTGCAGCATGTATGAGCTGGCTTACGTTAATCACTCGGATGTTAAGAGGACGTTGAATAATTGGATCGCCAGAGTCGCTCCCGACGATTTTGATTCGTCATGTACTCGGATTTGAGGTAGTTTCTTGTGTTCAATTCAATGTCTTTTCAGTTTCTGCTAATGCATACAAATTTTTGAAATATACTGTTGATGCTAATAGATTGGTTAATTGGGTGTACAATTCTTGATAAATTTTGCTTGGGGTTCATTCTCTGTATCTGAAACTATAATGTGATCAGTCTTTTGCTTATTTATGATATTGGGTTCATTTGGTATCTGAAATAAGAATCGTATAGCTTTGTGATCTTTGTTCATAGTACTTGAACAGTTGAAGTTGCTTGTTTCTGGTATGTAAATGTATATGCATTCTTTTAGACTTGGAACATACAATTAGTTGAACATCAATCTTCTTTTCTCCCACTTCATGGTTGAAGTTTCATTTCAAAGAAAACTAGTTTCTTGTGATTGGTGATAAGGAAGCTCATATGGGATTTATGATTATTTTGTGGCCGAGATAGAGTTGACACCATACCTTACTGAGTAGAGTCTTTGTGGATCATAGATTTGAATGGTAAGTTTGAACAGAAAACTTCAAAAAAATATAATATATATATATATATATATATTTTAACAGAAGTTTTAATTGTGAGTTCGAAGTCAAACTTATGATCCAAACGGGGGTGTAATGTTTTATGATTCAAACTGTTGAATTATCGTTATTAGATTGGAATGTATGTATGTCAACTAGTCTTATCTATTAGGCTATTACATACTTATAGTGATAAGAATTGCTTTGGGATTCATTATGCTTCATCATCTCCTTTTATGTTAAGTTTTTTGCTTCATCTAAAGGAACTTTGTGGTGACTTTTGCAATTTATCTTCTTCTTATCTTCAACTTCATCTTCATCTTCAATTCTTCATTATGATTATCGTTTCCAATCGTAAAGTTGTTGGATTATGTTTTCTGCTTGTGCCTAATGAACTAGTGAATGTAAAAGCAACATAAGCATTTAGGCTTGCTTAAAACCAATATATAAGATTTGAATCACACTTTGATCCGTCAACTTTTCGATCAAACTTTTACATTTTTTTAATAAGACATACAAGTGGCAACATAGTGGTTTTGCCATAAGTTTTTGTATTGTTCATTATGTTAGACTTGAATTAGGTTTGGTATATAATGTAAGGACCGACAACGGGTTAACTCTGAATTACATGATGGGGTTCAAATTTTTTTGTGAGAGAAAAAAAAATCCGAGGAAGTATTCAAAAAACTTGTAACTCTCCCTCAAACGGTAGAAGGTTCTAGAGGAAGTATCTGAAGACTATCATGCTATTGCATCAGGAATTAGGCAGTCACTATTATCTCTTCTTACGTCAATCTTTTAGGTGTGTATATTGAGTTTTCTTCGTGGAGATTCATCTTCTGGTTAAGCGACATTCTTGTCAAAATAGTGGGAACTGCTTGGGAAAAGAAGTACCGGCTGAAGTGGAGAGAAAAGCCCATATAAGACAAAGGCGTCTATGTAAATTGCTCAAGGATATGGGTCGGTGCTTGGTCAGGACTTTAGGTCAATGTTAGCTCTAGGGTCTGAGAGACTGGACGGCAGGATCGGTTTCTGACTTAGATCAACGGGATGAAACCAGTGCTGAGGTGAGATCGAGTTGGGATAGTTGTTGGGTTCATGTGAGTGTCGAAACGACAGTCTGGGGGCATATTGGGGTTAAGCAGTTGCACCTGGATCAGCTTCGGGCTAGCATTGAGGTGGGTCATGGTTGGGGGAACTTGCCGCCTTACTGGGATCGGCACTGGGGACAAACTTGTTGGGGAAGGTGTCCGGATTGGTGCTGGGGTTGGACTGGGGTTGAACCGAGGTCGTCTCTAGGTTGGCACTGGGATAGCGATGGTTCCAAGTTCTTGTCAATGCTTGTCATATGGTCACATAATCAAGCCTTCCATTCATTTCATTTTAAATATATTTTGCACAGTAATATTTTCCGATTCAAAAATTTCTCTCCTCTACTTTAAGTTTTAAAATTCTAAATTTTTTTTTATTTTATCTCCGATTAAACGATTTTTTTTTAATATATTCATAATCAATAAAGGAACAAATATATTTCCATACCCTATTAAAACATGATAAGATTTTACCAAGCAAGTGTTTGGTGCATGGTTAAAACTGAATTTTTTTAGGTTGGCATTGAGTTGAACTGAATGTGCGTTTGGTGAAGCGGTTTAATTGTCGAAACTAAAAAATGTAAAAACATGAATTTTTATTCGGAAAAAAAAAATCAGTATGGAGTTTATTTCGTTTGTCTCGAATTTCTGTATAATTTAAAAAATAAATTCATCTCATTTGGACTTGTATATGTAAAGTTATGGACTTTTGAAATTTAAATTATAAAAACTGGAAATAATAAAAATGATATTAACTTTTTAAAAAAATATAAAAATAAATTAAATTTTTTAGGTTTGAATTGAATGGAACCTTTCTACCAAACACATGTTAAATTTGTTTATAAAGTACTTTTCAAATTACTTATATATATCCAAACAATATTTCAAAAATTTCACCTTTCTCATAATTGTAAAAAATTTGCACATCGAAATGCTACTCCTTTTCTTTTCTTTTTTTAATTAACAACATCTCATTTAAAAACAAGAAAAACTTTCATTTTAAAAGGAAACATACAAAACAAACCGATCGGAAGTCTCATTTATGGATCTCACCTTTAATTAACGAGCAGTGAATAACACCGTTGTTGTCTTATCCATGTTTTTATAAACAACTGAATGAGCAATTGACAAGAAAGTCCCTTTTCTTTATTTTTTATTTTTAGCTTTTAAAACTATTTTGTTAGACGTGGGAAATTAATAAACTAGCTGTTTGTTGTTGAAATTCATAAGCCTCGTGCCAAATAGCTTATTTAAACGTATTAGGTGTTGACGCATCTTGCCTTATATTGAGCATTGAATTCCACAAGAGAACTCATTTTGGTTTTGCCAAGAAAGGATGTTACATTAAAACACTAAAAAATATAAATGATTTTCAATTCTTAAAAAAAAATAATAATAATAAATAATAAAAAGATGTTCAATCATGTCACGAAGACAGGATAGACCAGCCAACCACCTCTGAATGGAAGGCACAAAATTGACACGCTCAGTTTATTCATTTTTTGATGACAATCTATCACAAGTTTCTTTTAGGCCCTGTTTGACATACACACTCTATTTAAACTAAATTGTACTTTTTTCATCATGTTTTTTGTTTTTTCTGAAAAAGTTTTTAGTCTTTTCTGAAAAAGTCAACAAAAATTACTATTCAAACTTAAAAATTTCAACTCAACTCAAACTGAACTTGTGCACCAAACAGGCGCTTAGTGTGGATTTCTTTCTCCTCTTTTTCAATTCTAAAAATGACAAATTGTGATTTTCACCAAATTAAAAACGAAAAGTCACTACTAAGATGTAACCATCTATAGATACATTGTTCTTTAAACGTTTCAATCTTTTTTGGTGTTATATAGTTTTGAATACTCAGTATCCATTTTGATAGAAAATTCAAATAAGCAATTCAAACAATGATCCGTCATGATAAATTAAAATTTTAA
Organism: Ficus carica; assembly: GCA_009761775.1. Taxonomy (NCBI): domain Eukaryota; kingdom Viridiplantae; phylum Streptophyta; class Magnoliopsida; order Rosales; family Moraceae; genus Ficus; species Ficus carica. The sequence continues at coordinate 30,621,465 of CM019743.1, read as the reverse complement.
TTTATAGCTCTAGAGAAGAAAAAGAGCCCAAATTTACTATCAAAAATCAGATAGTAACAGAATCTATAACATTACAAGTCCCACCATATCTCTATAAGTTAATGGAAAGCAAAAACTTGGAGCATTGAACCACGTACCAAGCATACTCATCAATATAGACAGCTTTAGAATATAATTTATTCGCAACCTGATTACCTTCCCTATAGATACGTGAAGCCCGATAGGTAATTCTATTTAATAAGTGAATGGTCTTATTCCATCTTGCCAAAATTCTCCGCGGAACGCATCTACTTCTTGTGCGAAGAAGAAGAACAACATAAATGGAGTTACATTCAAACTATAAAAAATCCCATTGGAAGCTTTGAGCATATTCTACCATCGTGATAACCAGTGTAAGCTCTGTCTCAAAAGCAAAGAGAATACCAAGAGGCCTAGCATAACAACCCTTGCAAAAACCTCTGCAAGTACGGAAGATACCTATGCATGCGACAGGGTTAGGAGAGCTGTTAGCAGCTCCATCAATGTTCACTTATCTAACAACGGTTGATTACAATAATCAATAGATTGTTACCTTAAAAAAAAAAAAAATATATATATATATATATATCTAACTGTTGGATAAGAAAACATATTTATGAATTTTGAATGTTCCTGAAAATCCTTTAAAAATCAAAGATCAATAACGCCAAATGCCCTTTTATTAGGTATTATTTATTGACTTAAAAAGTTTGTTTATACCTTCGAAATAAAAAAATAAAAAGTTTGTTGACACCATATCTTGTATCTACCCCTCCACTCAAAAGAAAAAAAAAAAAAAAAAAAAAAATCTACCCGCAGCAGTGAATCTTGACCGTTCATCAAAAATACCAAACCCCAAACATTAGGATGCAAGTTGACTGTCCAACCTTCTTGTCGTCTAGTCGTAGCCATCCTTCTCAAGTCTCACCAACCAACCCCTCCCTCCTTTCCCACCAACCCTCTTCTCTGTTGTCTCTACTGTTTTTAAATTTTGTTTTTGTTGGAATCCAAGTTCCAACTCACCATAACCCACATACCCGATTCCGATTCCGATTCCGATTCCAGAGCCGCCTGCATCATTTTTTATGGCCAATTCTCTCCACAGTTGCTCGTCTTCAGGCCTCTCTCGTCTCGGTTTCGGAGCCGGACTTTCCGGTGCCTACTTGGGCTCTGAGAATTTGTCTTTCAGATCTATCTCTTTCCCTTATCACTTCTCCAATCTTCCCTTCAAGTAGGTTTCTTTTCTCTCACCTTTTTTGTTTCAGTTTGCTCATTTTCTTCAGATTTCATGCAAAATCTTTGGACCCTTTTGTGGGCATTCTATTTAGTTTGGTTATTGCTCAAAACTAATTTCAAAAACTGAACTTGGGTCATGTGTTGTTGAAGTTTTGGACTCATTAAATGGATTTTTTTTGTTTTGTTTTGTTTTTGTACATATGAAATTTTTGTTCAATGTTTTGGACTAGAAAGAATTTGTTTTGCACATGCATTGTGTTGTATTGTTTTTGACTGTTTAGTTTTTATAGATCTTTGGAGACTACAAGACAGGTAGAGTCAAATAGAAATATGAGTGCGGTTGTTAAGGCTGTGACTGGTCTTGATCAATTGGAAGTTGATGTCTCTTTAAGCCCCAGAGTGAACTCTGTAAAACCTTCAAAGACTGTGGCAATAACTGACCAAGCCACGGCTCTCGTGCAAGCTGGAGTTCCGGTTATTCGATTAGCCGCTGGAGAACCTGACTTTGATACGCCAGCTCCAATAGCTGAGGTGATTTATTGATCCGCTATGATAAAATATTTTAGGCTGTTTTTGTTATTGTGTATTGCCAATGAGTGATTTTTTTCTTAATGGAAAATTAGGCTGGGATCAATGCGATTCGTGAAGGTCATACAAGGTATACTCCGAATGCGGGAACTTTGGAAGTCCGTGAAGCAATATGTAGAAAATTGAAAGGTTAGTAACTGCAGTTGTGGGAAAAGGTTTCAGGTTTTGACCGTTGTGAGATTTATGTTCTGACAATTGAACTTGTTTTGCAGAGGAGAATGGAATCTCTTACACACCTGATCAGATTCTAGTTAGCAATGGAGCCAAGCAGAGTAGTCTTCAAGCAATGCTTGCAGTCTGTTCTCCCGGCGACGAGGTGAAGTTCTTTACCAGTTTACCCTCTTAAAAGGAATATTAGGACACGCTTTTAATGCCTATTTTTCTTTTTGTTCTTTATTCCCATTTGTCATGACTAACCAAATGTAACGGTCTATGACACATGGTTTAAGAAGGTGTTCGAGGTGTGCCTCACCATAAGCCGGCCATTTGGTGCCCCGAGGCTTACTAATTTTGTTCCAAAGCGAGGCGTACGCCTTTTTCGAATCAAAATGCCTTGAGGCAGATAGGCTATTTGGGCTGATTTTTTAGCTGATTTTTTAAAAACTTTTGAGCCTTTTTATTTTTTATTTTTAAAGTGTAGCCCAACTTTTTCTTTTTGGTGTCTTGGTTGATACTTAAAACAAAATTAAATCCTAGAAAAAACATAACTCTCCCCTATTTGTGCCCTCTGCTGTCCCTTCCAGCCCTCCTACAATTACATAACACTCCATCTTCAACTCCAGTACTCAGGTGATGGAGCAACAACGGTTCAGATTATGTGTTTTTGTGGTTTTGTGATGAACTAAGTTAATCAACTATTGGCTTATGGCATTTAATGAATTGTCTTAAGTTTAATGAGTTTTTTTGTTTTTAATTTGAGGCTTACACCTCGATCCGCCTTGAGGTTTACGCCTCGCCTCGATTAGGAAAAAGTCCTTCCCGATTTTTCCTTTTTATAGTAAAGTACCTTGTATGTGAATAGAGGGAAAGTTCTTTAAAATAGCTTAACTGTGAGGCCTTTTAGTCTGCCTGACAAGGAAAATCGTCTGCATTTCCATCTAGGAGTTTTTTTTGTCTATTAATGTGGGTAGTAGATTCTGAAGATATTGCGTTGACCTAGTGAAATCTAATAACTAATATTACCTGTGAAGTTGGCTCAGAATTACTGACTATTGTATCTTTCCAGGTCGTAATTCCAGCTCCATTTTGGGTGAGTTATCCAGAAATGGCGAGATTGGCAGATGCAACACCTGTGATTCTTCCAACAAAGATTGAAGATGATTTTCTCTTGGACCCAAAGGTTCTTGAAGCCCAACTCACTGAAAAGTCTAGACTGTTGATTCTTTGTTCTCCGTCCAACCCGACGGGATCTGTCTACCCCAAGGAATTGCTTGAACAGATTGCTCAAATTGTAGCAAGGCATCCCAGGCTTTTGGTACTTCGATCTAAACCTGAAAGCTCGTACTTGGATATGTACATATTCACTTTGATATCTAAAATTTACATGGCTGTTTTGTTCAGGTTCTTTCGGATGAAATATACGAGCACATAGTGTATGCGCCAGCAACTCATACTAGCTTTGCATCTTTGCCAGGCATGTGGGAAAGGACACTTACCGTCAATGGATTTTCCAAGGTAATTTTTGTGATTGGACTCCTATGTTAGTCTTGTCTCTCTATGTTCGGTATGTAAAATGATAACATGTAGAGCATTTGTCATTTAATGATAGAATTGGAAAAATGCAGGCCTTTGCGATGACAGGTTGGCGACTTGGATATCTTGCTGGTCCTAAACACTTTGTGGCTGCCTGTGGAAAGATACAAAGTCAGGTCTGTCTATAATGCACGTCTACTTTCTCTGCTATCGTGTATCAGTCATTCTGTTTTTTATTTTTTATTTTTATATTTCCTGTATTAATTCATTTCACCAACCACCTGTGTGGGTTGTACTCATCATTTACGAGTCTATAATCATCAAATCTTCCTCCCTGGAGTGATGAAAAAAGCAGTGAGAATCGAGAATGACAATGATATGAGTGAAAAATTGATATAAAAAAAATGATATGAGTGAAAATTGCAAATAATTTTAGTGTTTTCTGTTTAGAAACCAGTAGCTGTTTTTCGCACTGATTGGAAAGGATGAAATCTATAATGCGTTTATGCAAGTAGGTAGAGATTAAGAATCCTTAAGAGTGGGGAGACTTGACTAATTCCATGTATTTTGTTTGGAGAGACTTGACTAATCCCATGTGTTTTGTTTGTAGTCCACCTCGGGTGCCAGTAGCATATCACAAAAAGCGGCTGTTGCTGCCTTGGGAATGGGTTTTGCTGGTGGGGAGGCGGTTGCTACCATGGTGAGAGCGTTCCAGGAGCGTCGGGACTTCTTGGTCGAAAGCTTCCGTGAGCTGGAGGGTGTTAAGATCTCGGAACCCCAGGTAATGACTCTAATTTTGAGCCTAAAACTGCACATTGGTACTATTTTAAAGGCTATCTCTTTAATACATTTGCAGGGAGCTTTCTATCTCTTCGTTGATTTTAGCTCTTACTATGGATCGGAGGCTGAAGGATTTGGAATAATTGAGAACTCCGAGTCTCTCTGCCGTTATTTGCTCGACAAGGGTCAGGTAAACTAATAATCAGAGATCTCAGGATATTGCATCAGCGTTGCATTAAAACTAAACCGGATTGTATTTCTGCTATGTAGCGACTTCCTCACCTCTTTATAATTGCTGTTGGCATTCGTTTACAGGTTGCAGTAGTCCCGGGCGATGCATTCGGAGATGACAGTTGCATCCGCATCTCATATGCCACATCTCTTACGACTATACAAGCAGCTTTTGAAAGAATAAAGAAAGCACTTGTCCCCCTTAAGCGTCCGGCCCATGTTTAATCTGTGTCTTTTTTTTTTTTTGGCTAAATATCTTCTGTGTTGTTGTACTTTATTTAAGCTCAAAATTGTACTTTAATATTTATACATTTCAAGTTGCAGGTAAAATAAAATGATAACCTAGGTGTCATTGAAAAAATGAACCTTCCTCTGCAGTATTGAATGGTTATATAAGATGTGTATGTTTGTGTTAGACATTGTTCATTTTACAATTCAGCAGAAGGTTTTCAACAGTAGAGGCTTCGTATTTTTAAAACAATTTAATAAAATAAAAGTGATAATTAAATACTTTAATAAGCAGTAAATATGTTACAGCGACGTTTATAATTTTTATTACCTTTTTTTTTTTTTCCCCTGATATGAATTTTAAAGTTATCTTGGGAAAAAAGTTACTGTCAAGAGTCGAAATTCTTTAGGAAAGTTAACCAAACACGCTTTAGAAATGAAAAAAATCTTTTCAAACACATGGTTTTTATCCCTTGCTAATTTTTACTCGTACTGTTTTAACTTTTACTTTAAAACATAAGCAAAACCAATATAATTCCCAGGCGGTCATGTGTTGGTACAAGCCATTTTCATGCTTTTAATCGATTTTCTCGAGTGGAGATAAAGCTATTAGGAATATATTTCAATGATTTCATTAACTCTTTGAAAATAACCTACAATTTAACTTTTACATTAGGATCTCCTATTTTATACTATCGGTAGAAATCGTTTTTCAACTGTTGGATTAATTTTTAACGGTCCAATCTATGAGCGTCCCGGTTAAAAATTCACAAATGAGTAACATAGAATTGCTTCAGTCATATATTAAACTGTTAAAAAAAAATTAATTCAATGACTAAAGCATTAGTTCCTTCAAGAAGTGCAAAATATGAAGTCCCACAGTAACAATTACTTCCTACTTAATATTTTTATTTTTTATTTGTTATTTTTGTGGTGGAGGATTCGAACTCTACGTGTTATGGTAAAGATAGATGTTGAATTACCGCTAGACTATGTGTGCAATTATATTCCCTAAAACTGATTATTGACAAGGGCACCATAAAGAAAACTGATTATCGATATTTTCAATAATTTCATCATATAAAAAAAAGGCCATAATGTTTAAGGGAAAATTAAGTTGTGTGGCTGGTTTTTGACCTTCCAATCTAATAGATGGTTGGACTTTTTTTTTTTTTGTGTGTGTGTGTGTGTGTGTGTGTGTTTAAATATAGCAAAATGGTTGTGTATCATTTTTTCCGGTCAATCAATTTGGGGAAGAGCTCTTTCATGTCTGGGTGAGGGAAAATGGGCGACGAAGTGCTGCAAAACTTGATCCCGAGTTGAGCATCTTCAGAGTCTGAACTCCAGCACGAACTCTGATGTGAAATCCGGTGAGATCGTTGGTAGTGGCCAGAGAAGGAAATCAGCGTCCATCAATCTAGATCTATTTGAGATCGCATAGTGCTCGATGATTCAAGTAAATTTTGTTACCTAATTTCTTCTCACAGTGCCAGATTTGGAGCTGGTATGGTGACTTTAGGTGAAGAAGATGAAGTCTGATGTTTTTTTATTTATTTGGTATTTTACGGTAAATCACTGATATACCATATTTAATTATTGATTGACTGAAAAGTTAGTGATTTATTTTATAGTTAATCAATGATTGACTATGATAAATAAGATTGTCAATCAACTATATTGACTACATGGACCAAATAAACTATATTATGTGATTAACCACTGATTGAGCATATAAGAAAATTGATTGCCCATTAAAAAAAAGTATTTTAATTAATTTTTAAAAATCTCGATCATTTATTAAAAAACTTAAAAAAAAAAAGGAAAAAAAAAAAAAAAAAAGGTCGTTTAGCTTTAAATCCCATGTTTAAGAGGTATCATCCGTCTTCTTTATGGTTTTGGTTTTTCAAATGGGAAGGGGAAAAATCTTCTCTCTTTTGCCTAATTTATTAGTTTAAAGGAAGGAAAGATTTGTGTACATACTAAAGGAATCAATTCTCGGCTAGGGGACGTTTGCTTCAAACGTACCATCATGATTTGCACTGTCCTAACCGTTAAGAAAATCCGCCAATAAATAAATAAATCTGCCATTTAGATCTTGCTTGGAATGTTCCAAAATATTCAGCAAATTTTCCTTACAGGTAAGATAGCAGAAAACTTCTTCTTACAAAGGTTGCCTTCAAAGTTTTCTGCTCCAAAAGCCAAAATTTTCTGTTTGGGAAGCAAGAAAATTAAGGAGACAGAGAGAAAAAGCAAATTCTTATTAAACTTTTTGATTATAAAAATATTCCTATCTAACCGGAATCACTTTGTACAAGACATCCTCAAGAAGCTAAGCACTTCTTCATCCAAACCCCAAAACTATATTGACTTGAACTACAAGAAAATCAATCTCAAACGACAAGAAATCTCCTTCCCTCACTTTTTCTCTTCTTCCCTTGTTCATTCTTTGTGTATAAAACCTCATATAGACAGTTGTTGACAAAACTTCAAGAACCCCGAAACCCAAATCGGGCAATTAACTAATTAACAATAATTAATTTGTTTATCCAAATGGAGGCTTCTACTTCATGCAAAGAAAGCAGAGAAGAGATTGTTTTCTTCGACTTGGAAACGACGATTCCAAATAGGGCTGGAAAGCGGTTTCGGGTGTTGGAATTTGGCGCGATCGTCATTTGCCCTCGGAAGCTCGTTGAGCTAGAGAGCTACACTACTCTCATAAGGCCAGGAGACTTGTCCGACGTTGCACTGAGGTCTTCTCGATGCGACGGGATCACTAGGGAAACCGTAGCAAAAGCGCCGTCGTTTGAAGAGGTTGCCGATAAGATATTCGGCATTTTGCATGGCAGAATATGGGCAGGACATAACATTCAAAGATTTGATTGCGTGAGGATTAAGGAAGCTTTCGCAGAGATTGGTCGGCCCGCACCCGAACCTGTTGGAATGATTGATTCTCTAGGGGTTTTGGCTAACAAGTTCGGCAAAAGAGCTGGTAATATGAAGGTAAACAAAAAATTACAATAAAATCTACGTATAAACGTTGTGATTTCCTAAAGAAAATGGTTTCTCATACAATACCAAGGGTAATACAGTAGGTTACCAACGCCTATAACTTGATTTTCTTGCGTGTTTAGATGGCAACATTGGCTGCTTACTTCGGGCTTGGACAGCAAAAGCACAGGTAATTTTCCAGCGAACAATTTTCTATTGAAAATTAGTCAATTAAAAGGGGGTGTGTGTGTATATATATATATATTAAAGGAGCTGATAATCAGTTATTTTCAAAACTTGGTCGAACAGAAGCCTTGATGACGTTCGGATGAATCTGGAAGTCCTCAAGCATTGCGCAACCGTGCTTTTTCTGGTATAAAATTCTTCCCTCATCATTTTTCAGAACTCTAAAATGATATGCATGAGAAAAACTTTCATCATATTCCTCGTATTCCCGTTCTACAATCTACACATACATATATATGTACACACATATATCTATATATATATATATATATATAAAGTTAAAACATGTCTAGTCCTTTTGGACACACCGGATCATTTTTGTAAATTATTTTTACATGCACGTGCAGAAACTTAGTTAGATATTACTACATTAACATGCTAAGCTAATTGTAATAAATTTGGATGCACGAGATTTTTTTTGTTATAAAAATAGGGATTTTAGTATTGTTGTCCTCCGAACTTTTCGATCTATTACCTCTCTATTACCTCCTGAACTTTATAAATTAGTTAAAGCTGCTTCTTTTTACTTAACTTCCCATTTAATGGATGATGAAAAACTACATTTGCCTCATTTGAGGACGAAAAATCTCATATATGATCCAAAATTTTCAAATCCCAATGCAAACCATAATGCAAAATCTTCTAAATTCAAATATTAAATTTAATGAAAATTAGTAAAATGGGGTTTAGAAGGAAAGTTATAGGAATTAAAAGTTGAAATTATAACACAAAAAATCTATGTTTAGGAACCCATTTTAAATTTTGTCCATTTTTCTTGATAAATTATATAAATGCCCATTTTTATAAAACAACGATTCATAGTACCTATTTTGTCCTTTTACTATATTTAACATCATTTTCTCTCATCATGTTGTTTTCCTTATTTGTTCATTATTGTTGTATCTTTATGTTAATGACTTGTTCTTCATTATACTGATTGCTTGTTAGTCATATTTAAGTCTTTTATAACCTATTTCTTAAGTATGATTTAGATTTCAACCTAATTTTTAAGTATAATTTAGGTTTTTTATGATAATTATTATAACGTTATTATGATAATTTATTTTATTGATTATTATTGAAAGTGATTTAATAGTTAGTTTCTAAAGTTTAAATGCCAAAGGTTGACAAATTTAGAATGCAACAATACTAAACTCCTTAAAAAAATATAAAGCTACTAAAAAGCTCAAAAATTAATAAAAATATTAGAAGTTCCAATAGCCAATTGTGAGATTAAATAGTTAATCTCACTCTCTGTATAAATTTAAGAAAAAGGAGAAAATGTTACGTTTATTGAAACTTGATTTCAAATAGTACAATTATATTATCTCAACAAAATAATGAACCTTCAAAATTTATCTCTCTTACTATGTCCCCATGTTATTTCTTGTATGTATATGTGTGTGTGTGTGTATTTACTATCAATAGTATTAAGGATAAAATGTACTCATTTGTTTGCCACACGTGTGTATGTTATGGTTATACAAGGAAGCAAGCCTCCCAAGCATATCTTTGAATGGAAACTGGCGTACGACCACTTCTTCCATCATGACAAGAAGTAGAAGCAACAATGCAAAATTGGCATGCAGAGATATTCATGAAACGGCATGTCGTAAATCTCCCCCAGCTACTACTTCTATTTCCTATCAAAGATCAGTTCCCTACTACACAAGGGCAAGTTTAGGAAAGGTACTAATTATTGATTTGCATTTATTACTTAATTAATCTCCAAAATACCATCTTCTTGTGCTTATAATAATTGGTATATATATATATATATATGTATATATTTATGAACAGATGACAGAGGGAGTAAAGAATCTGTTGTCCAAAGCCAACGGAAACCAGCCTCTGAACCACCTACTCAAGCATTCTCATTCGTTGCTAAGATGACAAAAGAATGACTCGGCCGACGACGACGAACAATTTGTCGTCGTTTCTTCTTCTAATTATGACTTTGGCACATTAAATTTGGAGAATATTGGAAAATGATCTTGATCATCATGATCTTAGTACCGCCAATGCTTGCATGAAAATGCAATCCAGAGAGACACGTTTGAAACGTGCGAATGAAGAGACTGGTTTCTTAAAGAACGTTGGAAACGTGCACGAGAGGAACATGCCTCTAGTATTATAAATTTCTGTACAAATTTTATCAATTTATTCCTTTACATATATATTTTTATATTTTTTTATGTTAACTTCTTATAATAAAGGGAAAATTTCCATAATTACTAAGTTTAGTCGTTAGAAAGAGATATATATATATTATATATATATATATATAGTTGAAGTTTTTTTATTTTAATTTTATTTTTTATTGTTCTCCCTCATCATCATTATTATTATTATTATTATTATTATTATTTTTGGCTAGCAAAATACTAAAGCAACTGATGAGTAGATAGACGGATACAAATATTATTTAATGTAATCCTTGTGACGATCAACGTAAGTATAACTGGAGTGGTGCTTGAATCTTATCTGCCGTTCCAGATATCTCGTGTTTGAACGTGTAAGAGATACAAATATATACTAAATCTCAACAACATTTGTAATTAGTTAAATCCGAAATGTCAACATATTACAGTTACATGAATTAGAATTACGAATTTATTCCACCAATTGCACATGAACTGATACTAAAATCTCCTTCACGATCTGTCGTCAAACCTACAGTGCTTGATCTATATATGTGTATAGCTCGCCTTCAGACCTTGTCCTACTTCAAGCTGTTTCGTGCTCACCTTCAGTCTCCACCCACTCCCATATGACTTTAGTCCCTCCTCGGTCTTACTCGGATAAATCAAATACTTAAAAGCAACAATGTGAGTGTAAGTATTCCTAATTAATCCTAAGAATACTTTGATTTTCTCTCACAGTACTAAAGTCCGTAATTGCGATTTTCGCCAAGAGATAAATAACCAAGGTATGAGAATCTATCTAGGTTCATTCTCAACTAAATCTAGGTAGATCACTAGAAGATCTTCCTCAAAAACTGATTTGGTTTGTTTCACAAACTTGAATTTTTTAATCTTCCCGGTGCATCTGTAAAACTGTGTTGTGTAGATATGTACTTGTGATTTTTGGCATTTTGTTTTAAATGAATGATAAGGACATAAATTAACAGGTACACCAAGACGTCTCCCTTTAACACCCTCATCACTTTTCTATCAGTCAAATTTATTAATAATAAAAATAAAAACTGCCAAAAAAAAAAAAAAATAGAGTCTTGAAGGGGAAAAATAAACAGAAAACAAATAAAGCAACTAGACTAATAAGCCAAATGATCAATATGAAAGCCGGAAGGCAGTCTTATAGGATAAAGTCTAAACTCTCTCCCCTTAAGAGTAGCCTTCAAATATGCATCACTAAAAAATCCTTTAATCAAAACCTATTGAGAAAAATCCTAGAAGAGAGAGTACATATTTGTCATCATGATCGGCTAAATGTAATGGTGCAGTTGCGGATACCCATCAAATAAATATGCAAAATTTTACCAAGCAACTAATTGCGTAATCTGCAGCATGGGAGACTAGCCAAATGTTTTGCCACTGTAGCATCGCAAAAAGGAGGGAGATTGAACCACCATCTAGATTGTGTCATATTTACGGCCTGAGTTGCCAACTTATCTGCCACATGATTCCCTTCCTGGAAAATGTGTGATACATAATTAGTAATTATGTTGAGAAAATTAATTGCACAATTCTAACGAGCCAAAAAACGCCATAGTACCATTATGCTCTTTGAAGTGAGCAGATTAACCACATAGATTGAATCATTATTATATTGATTAGCAAACTCAATAGCACAAATAACCTTCATAAGCTCAGCTTCATAAGAGTACAAAACTCCAAGCGGAGTTGAAAAGCATCCTTTGCAAAAGCCTATGTAAGTACGGAATATTTCTCCATAACCTGCCATTCCATGAGATCCATTTACAGCAACATCAGCATTAATCTTCAGCCAACCTGGAAAAGGGAGAACTCATTGCACTTCAATAATTCGGGGAGCTTTGACAACCTTGTGTTGGATATGGAACATCTTAATAAGAATCGAGAGATTTGAGACAAAGTTGTGCATTGTTCCAGAAACTAAGGCGTCCGCTTCTTTTATAAAATGCCACAGAGAAAGTAGAACCTACTGTGTGGTGCTTGTTTTATTCTGGAATTGCACTTTGTTCCGAGTCTTCCAAATCAATCAAAACACAGAGATAACACGTGAGATCCATAGATTAAAGACCTGTTTACTCACATGACATTGAAATGCAGAAGCTCCTCAATACCATCCCTAAGTACTAATCTTGACATGAAAAACAGCTTCTTATCAGCTTCTAGACATGTTTGCGATTTTTGGCATTTAAAATTTAAACTACATAAACAAATATTATCTGTATCTTTTTGAAAATAATAATAATAATAATAATAATAATAATAATTTCTGACATCTCTAGGCAATCATAGTATTTACACAAAATGAACAAATCATTAATCCCTTTTAAAAAAATAACTCTTATCTATCAATTTTAAACTGTTTTACTCAAGTATGCCAGATTTACCCTTTATATCTTTTTGTATGTTTAGTACTAACTAAATTTCGAATAATGCTCTTTAGTTGATAAGTTCGTTCACGACATGGATTTTGGGGAGGTCCACTTTGTCTCTAGTATCAGCTTTATATTGCTACATGTCTACTTCTTTTCAAGGAAATTAGTAAATACTCAAAAAAATATACATTTTTTGAAATTGAGACGAGGATATTAGAATTCTAAATCTTTAAATGGAGTCAGGTGGAGTATTACTGTTAATTATGCATACAATCACTAATAAAATTATATTCAAGTTTGAATAGTTTTGAAAAAGAATTATATTGCTTTATTATTATAAATTTCGAAAAGTAAATAAAAGTGCTTGAAGAAGTAGTAGTATTGATACAAAACAAGGTCACCATTGGTTAAATATTGTTAATAGTTGCCATTACAGGGCAAATGCAAGACACAATTCGCAAACAGGAAACTCGAGCAAAAAAAAAAAGGTTATCTATACATTGAACCTAGACATCTTTCATTTATTTTGTTTATTTGCTTATTTTTGCTGTGAATGCATTTCTTTGAATTCTAGCTAAGCACTTCCTGATGAGTGGAAAGCTTTATAATTAAGAAAAAGAAACTAAGCACTTTCGGCATGTTATTATGGAATGTCATGTTACACGAAGTTCGTTGGCAGGTGGCACACAAAAAGTGCCCTTAGTATATTAAAAGAGGAATCAATGGTCCATATTGTCATCGCCTATTGACCTTTAAAAAAAAAGTCCTTATTTTCATATATGTATTTAGATTCAAATACGAATATGTGTGTGAAATTATTCAGTAGACCAGATGTATAACGTTATTGGATTTATTAAATGTTTTGATGATTTATTAATGAAGTATATTGTTAAAATTGTAACCGTGCAAAGAATTAAAGTAAAATTTATTAAGCATGCGTTTGGTGTTAAGATTTGTATTGTAGAATTTGAGTTTGGATTGTTTGTGCGTTTATCGAGGTATTTGGATTGCTTGAGTTAAAAAGTGTAAAAACTTGAAATGTGTTCGGAAAAAAAAAAAATCAATATGGAGCTTGTTTCGTTTGTCTTGAAATTCTATGTAATTAAAAAAAATCATCTCTTTTGGACTTGTCTATGCAAAGTTATAGACTTTTAAAGTTTGAATTATAAAACTGTATAAATAGTGAAACTGAGGGAAAAAGACAAAAATTAAATTGTTATTCTAAAGTTTGGATTGTGCGTCTAAACACATGCTAAGAGAGAATATGATTATGATAAAATTAATATTGATAAATCACTTAAAAGTTAAATGTTTGGATGTGTACTATATAAATACGCTGACATGATGTATGATGTTCACAGAATAATTTATTTTGAAAGTGACGAGGAGTCATCATGACAATATTGGGTGATGATGATCATCAGCCAGAGCAGACGAATTAGTTTATAAGCTAGTAAGAATCAGGAAGTCAAAGTGTGTCACTTGTAAGCATATTTGGAGAAGTGATTAGTGAGAAGGTAGGTTATGACGTGACTTGAAACTATGGCTTTCATTTTATGACAACGATCCACTTAAAGGTTTAGATACAATGAACCTAGACACTTATGAAAAGGAAAATCTCCATGTGGGTTATTTAGAAGACTATTACCTGTTAGATAAGGTTTTTGCTTTGTTTTAATTAAAATGAGAAGAGAAACACAAAAATTGTGACTTTTCGGTAAGTTTTTAAATTATATTTTAAATAAAAGTTTCATAAATTATATTTTAAATAAAATTTTTATAGGTCAAAATGATTTTAAAATTTTCTAACAAGAAATACATGTTAGAACAAAGTTAAAAATGTCTTCTAATATTCTGACGCAAGTTTTAGAGTATATTCAAAAAAATGTTACTTAGATCAAGTTATATTTTTGTGTTTTGAGTAAAAGCTATTTCGTTAAATTATCCTAATATTTTCGTAAACAACTTTTGAATCTAACAAGGCAAGAACTCCAGCCAACAAGCCTACATGGAATCCAATCGCCTTTCCATACACGATGTAGAATTGTATATGTGGCTTAGCTACCAATATTATTATTGTTTCTCTATCTTTCTATTTCGATGGACCATGAATATCAGTAGAAGTAGGCTTCTAATTCGGTTTTTCTAAAAAACTTATTGATATTATGCACTATCGTGAGTGATATGTCTTCACTTTATTTCAATACAAAGAAGTATATTTGAAGGTTTTCTCATCTACTGTACGTAAGGTTGAACTTCATTCAGCCGAAGGAGAAAAAAAAAAAAAAAAAAAAAACCCCTAAGTTGAACTTCGTTATTGAAATGTGGTCGTTCACTTAGTTCATAAAATTATTTATTAGAAGGTTTTTGACAAGGTATATATATATATATATATATATATGTGTGTGTGTGTGTGTGTGTGTGTATATTTTGAGTGGCTTGTAGGAGTTAGCGTTTCAGCACTTTTTCTTTGGAATTAACTCCCTAATTTTAGGCGTTTTTGTTTTGGAGTTTATATAGCTCTTGTTTGATTTCCCTTATTATTTTCTCAAGTTTTAATATGTTTCTTCTCTACTAATAAAATGGAATGTGAAATTCGTGTGTATAATTAACTTTTTCGAAGAGTCATGATAATTTAATTAGGATGTATCAAAATAGCTTGATATCAATTATATTCTGTCATCAATATATATTTTAAAATGACCGTCTTCCCACCCTTTGACTGAATGAAATAAAAAAAATTATGGGAGGGAGGGTACTTTCTTTAAAAAAGGGATCATGATAAGTATTCTCCGAAACACAATTAATATCAAATTTTGAGTTAGAGACTTGCATGCGATGAGCGTTCTAGTAAATACCAGTCTAATTGAGATATTTTGTTTAAAATATAATTTTGCTCGATAATAACAACCGATGATAAGTAGAATAGTATTCAAATATAACCATAATATTCTCATATAATATTAATGCGAATTTGCATACACACATTAAACAAGTTTGAACATTACATAACTTTTTTTTTTTTGGGTATTTTTTGTTTTTTGTTTTTTGTTTTTTTTGTATTTTTGGCTAAAGACAACACAGTTTGAAATAAACTGCCATAGTAGCAGTTAATGAAGGTACATATGGACCTTTTATTTCTCATGTCCTATACCCACTTTATACACACACATAAGTAGGAAAGGACTTCTGAGAGCACACTCACATACAAGCAGAGACAAACCAACATGGAAAATAACACTCTTTGGATAATAGTACAATTAACAAGTACCAGTAGGAACATTTTTACCACTACTAATACTTGCGGCATTTACTGCTTCTCCAACAGTCAAAAAGACTCTTCCTTCAATTTCACTCACAAACTTTGCTAGCTTAAGTTTGTGAATCACTTGCCACCTTGGATTTGCAATTGCTAGCTGAGAAAGAGTTTTTTTTTTAAAAAAAAAAAAAAAAAGGGAAATTATGCCTCTTTTTCAATTTATTATATTTAAGCATGCACTATTTGAGAATAAGGGAAAAAGGGTGGGTAAAAATCGAAAAAAAAAAGTAAAAGAAAAAGGAAAAGATTATTTTAGCTTTGCCTTTACCTCGATTCCTTGTGAGGTCAAACTTTTGCGCAGCTCCTGTAAAGAAGCAATTGCTGACGTGTCGATGTTCATCAAATCTGCCATAAAATAACTAGCTTTAAAAAGGGAAAAAGAAAAGAAAGCCTTCAAAACTGTGATTATTGGTATAGTACTCTAGCAGTAATTTTATATCTGACTTAGATGTTAGTTCAAATTTTCATGCCGAATTCAAGGGAAAAAAAAACTTTTGAAAGCCTAAAATGCGTTTTAATAACATGGATTATGATCATTGTCACAGCAGATTTCTAAATTTATGAACAAATTTTGCATTAATATTTCTGAAAATGAAAGGAAAAAAAAAAAAAAAAAAACTCATTCCTTGGGATACTTACTGGACATGTCAAGAACGAGGAATTGAATGGCCCTTTTTGTATTTCCTTCGACGTCCTCTAACACCCAGTTGGTGATCCTTGATACAAAAATAAAAAAACATGTTAATTTTTACTTGCAAATTTTTCTAAGATCCTTTTAAATTTGCTAATGATTAAAAATACCTCTCTCTTACGAAATTGGCATTTGCGAAACAAAGCAAAGCAGACTTGACTCGGATTATCATTATTCCTGGAAGTTGGATGGCCATGGGATATTGCTGGATATCGCAAAACAAATCAGTTCCGGGAAGTTTTCCTAGGGTTTCGGTGCCGGGTCGAACCGAGACTAGAACAACCTTAACAAATGATATTGTTACCTGCAAAATCAGATGAAAAATTAATGTTTGTTTCTTGAGCATAATATCTATCTACCGAAGAAAATTGTTCGAAAGGCAAAACTTGTCAATGACAGCAACTCACTAAGTACGTAAATAGTTAATGATTAAGCATAATCTCTTATCCGAAAAAGAAAATTATCTATAAACTTCGGATTCGAAAAGGAAAATGTTTAAAGATATATAAATGAATCCAATCTTAATTTGGCTTTGTTTGCCTCATGTGAAGGGTTTCTTTTTTATTTTATTTTATTTATTCGGTTTACCATAGAGGTTGGATTCTAATTTTCTCTATTATATTTCAATTTTTTTCTTTTAAATAAATTTTAGTGGAGGCTTTAGTTTTTAAGTAATTAATTGATGATTGAATTATTACCATTGATCTGCGGGCTGAGCCATTAATATATTCCAATGGGGGGCGTACACCAAAATTTTTCTTCATGATAAAATAAAATCTTAGTGGGGGCTTTGTGAGAATTTTTTATTTTAGTGAGTTTATGTGAGAATTTTGTAATTTAGTGAGGGCCAAGCAATAAAATTATAAACATAAAATTAATTTTAGTAGATATTATGTGAGAATTTTTTTAGTAGGGGGAAATTAAGAATTATATGGTAATTTTTTATTTTTAATGGTGATAAATTGTAAAAATTATAAATAAATAACAAAAACTTCAGTGGGGGTGGTAGCCACCACTCGCATCCCTTGCCTCCGCCCCTGGATCTACCAATTTGAAATTCGGAATATATATATATATATATATATAAACACATGAATGTTTTTGAATTTCGGGATATTTAAATGGAACTTTAGGAATTGATGGACTACTAGGAGGGATTAAAAAGAGAAAAGAAAGAGTAAAACTTTAAAGAAATAAAATAAAAGTTTTCTAAGGGAGATGCCTCTTAAGAATAAACAGACTTTAGTGTAAATGAGTTGTTGGTGTCTCTATCTTTAATTCTACTCAATATTATCATACTATAATAGAAAAAGATATGATTGCTTGTGAAAACTAAATGGACCACACTGTTACCATAAAATACCCACCAACTAAGTAATGGTGGCCTTGCATGATTTGTTAATCACATGATCACATTCACATCGATGAAGGAATTTTGGAATATTGTAGTGTGGGACCAACCACTAGTTCACTTGTATAGGAATTTCATGAAAAGATAATGCCTAGTTTTATTGAATAATTAGTAGAAATCTTCTTATCTTTTGGTCAATGGGATAAACTATTTCCCATCATTATCTTATACGTGAAATTGTCCCTTGTCTGTTTTTGTTTTTATTTTTGAATTTGGACGTGGCCATCCATTATTTTAGTGGAAGATAGAGTTTTTAAAAGGACTTATATAGGAATAATCTATTTTAGTGGGGTAAGATGAAAAAAATGTAAAAATTTTGAAAATAAAATTAAAAAAAAGAAAAGAAAAGAAAAGAAAACTAGGAGTAAAAGCCCCTGCTCAATCATGGGTGGCTCTACTCCTGGTGGTGCAAACTTTGTAAAAAATAAAATTATTTGTATCAATTTGGAAGAGTTGAAATATGTTGTCTTAAAAGTCTAGGTCTCCTCCAAAAGTATGTCTTCTTTAGTATCCCACCAATAAAAATTTGCTGCGTGCATCATTAAAATTCTTGAGTTGAAAAGTCGTTCCGTTAGTTTAAAAATGACCAGTTTAGATGAAGTAACGAATCTTGATTAATGGGACATCAAAGAAGACATCATATATAAATTTCGGTCATGATTTGAAATTAAAGCGCTAAATTTCTAGTCACATACGAAAAAAACCAAAGTAAGATCGTGTTCATACCGCGGTGGTAAGTCCAATCTCGACGGACCCGAACAGAACTCCAAAGAAAGCTCCAATGCAAGCAAGGAAGTCAAGCTTATCAATCTTCCAAATGTGGTAGGCTGCATTGAGGTTGATGAGTCCCGGAAGAGCAGAGAGAATTATTGATGCAAGGATTGCTGTTGGCGTGTAATACAAGAGCTTTGTGAACAGTTCCAGTGACACCAAAACAGTGATTGCCATTACAATGTTTGAAACCAGTGTTTCACACCCAGCACTGTAATTCACAGCCGTTCGAGAAAATGAACCTGCAATTTGGGCAATTTTAAACACAACTTGAAGCAATTTGGTCAAGAAAATTGAGACTTTTCCGTTGACAAATTTTTGCCACTTGACCAAATAAGGCGGTGCTAAAAATTCGGATATCAGTTGTAATTCTTCTTCGTATAATCTTCTTCTTTTATAAATAATATTGAGTTGAAGGTTTGAGAGATGATGAATTCTTAGTGGGTGCAACCTAATTAGAATGTGTTAGAAATTCAGATATGAATTATTTTCTCTCTCAATTTATTATAAAATAAAGAAAAAATAAGACGACGCTCTTTTTTCATTTTCATTAAAAGAGCAGTGCTGAAGACATCAACTCAAATTTTACAATGTATATGTATTTCATTTTTCACCAATAGATGTAATCCTTTGTAATTAATTAATGTGATAGTATTTTATAACACCTATTAACCTACATACCAATAAGATCATGATACAATTGGTAAAGAAAATTGAAATTGGAATTGTGTCCCTATCAATATTAATTTTTGTTATAATCCTTTCAATAAAAATTTGAATATACTTTACATGATATATAAAGTAGCTAGAGAATTGAAGCTAAATAAATGATTACCTGTTGCAACATAGCAGGAAGTGAAAGATCCTACTATGTTCATGAAGCCTATTGCTACCATTTCTTTGTTCCCATCTAGGTGATACCCTTTCATTGAAGCAAATGATCTCCCAACTGCAATTGCTTCCTGAAGTAGAATGTTTCAAATCAAAATTTGAAGTCCCGAATTCAGAATATTAAACTTATAAATAGAATTTCTCAAGAAAGAAACAAGAAAAAAAAGTATTTATTTTCCGGGACTGAAATTTTAAGTGCATTAAGTCATAAGATTAAAGGTATTTTTTTTCAAACAGAAAGCTTTATGAGCTACTTGTGAATTTATTCAAAATTTAAAGTGCAAAAGCATAAAAGTTTATTTATTTATTATTTTGTTTAGATTTGAGAATACATTTTTTCATAATATCACTTTAAAGTATAAATGGATGGAATAACGATAACTATTATTGTAGGTATAATCTAATAGTAATTTCATACTTAATTTAATTACAAAATGACGAGTTCGAATCCCCGACTCTAACTTTAAAAAGAAAAAGTTACATTAAGACAACTTGTGCTTACAAAATAAGTTGATATAAAAAAAAAAAAAAATTTGTAAAAGTGGCTTGTGTTTAGATTTACTTAATATAGAATACCTACCGTAAGTGCCACAACCGCAACAATGAGTCCAATTTTAGCCGTCTCCCCAACAAAGGGGCCATTGAACTTCAACTCATGAACAGAGCTCGGATTTAAGCCACCTTTAACATGCTTCACAATCTTAACCCCATGCCTGTCAGCTCTTGCCAGAAACACGATAAGAGTCGACAATATCACCGATAGCAGAGGAGCAATGGCCGCCACCCAGAAAAGTTTTTTGCTCCTTTTTCCCTATATTTATATATATATATATATATAATAAAAAAAAAATTGGAAATAGATTAACTATGTAATAGCAAATATTAAAGTAAATTTTGGGTTCAAATAAATTATTATTTTTTTAAGGAAAAAGACAACACCACCGCACATAAGAGAAAGCTAAAGCATCACAGCTAGGTTGGCACCGAAAAATATAAGAATAAACTACATTGAGTTTTACTCACCAGATATCTAGTAAAGAGAATGAAGCACAGGAATGAAATGCCAATGAGAAGATTATAAGGGCTCCACTGTAATTTAATTAGAAGATCACAAGAAATATGAGAAAATGTTGGCGACAAAATAATAATAATAAAAAAAGAGATACAGGTAGAGATATGATAGCAATACAGGATAATGGTGAACTGAATTCCAAACAGCTTTCAGAACAGAGATGACATCTGTTTTGTTTGTGAAGTGAGAGATTCCAAGTAGTCCTTTCAGCTGTTGAAGGCCGATGATTATGGCTGCGCCCGCCATGAACCCTACGATCGCAGCGTGCGAGAGGAAATCGACGAGAAATCCCAATCTGTATAGTGATTAAAAAAAAAAAAACATGACAATTGATTAGGGAATGTAGTAGCAAAAACTGAACTAGCATTTGTACTAGTTTCTGGAACATTATAATTAGTCCCCACCTGAAGAACCCGAAGGATGCTTGGAAAATTCCGGCGAAGAAAGTCACGGTCAGAATGAGATTTCGGTAGGAAATTGGGTCGGCCCCGGGGTCTACTAGTTTCTGAACCAATGACGGCAAAAGTAGTGAAACCACGGCCACGGGCCCGATCGCTATGTCCCTTGAAGTCCCCATTACAGCATAGATAAGTGGTGGCACAACACTTGTATCTAGTCACAAAGAAAACAATCCAATTAATTTCAACTAACTCTAATTAGCACTTTTTGGGTGGGTACTTTTTGATTTGAAAGAAATTACCCAAAAAGTACTTACAAAGGCCATATTGAGGGTCTAGCTTGGCTAAAGTTGCATATCCAATACTCTGCATAATCATAACATAAGATTTTCATTAAGTAAAAAAAAAAAAAGAAAAAGAATTGTATTAAAAAGATAATTCATTTTTTATGTATATATCTATAATATATATTTTTTGATTTAACCTGAGGAATGCAAAGACTAGCAATGGTGAGACCCGCCATTAAATCACTTTTGAACTTTGCTATTTTGTACTCTCGACCCCAAGCAAGAATAGGGAAAATCTCCTTCTGAATCGAAATCAGACGTTTCGGAAAAGACTGATTCTTGAGAGATGAGTGGTACTTGTGTTTACAAGACGCAATGGTTTCCCTCACGGAGTCCATGAGCTCTTCACACAGGCCCGGCGGTTTCGGGCCATCTAGGACCCACCGTGACCTTTCGGCGGCGAGGTCTTTCTTGTCGCCATCGCCATCGCCGTCGATGTTGTCAGTCATTTCGACGTTGAAGGTCTCGACGGCAGTGCTCGGTTTTTTGAAGTGTTTGGGAGAACCTGCAGGGCAGTTCTCTTTGGAGCCATGGTACTTGGCCCTTTCGTTGGTGACGTCGATGTCGCCGCCAGTTTCCTCCATGGCCGCCGAGGAAGCCATGGTTGATTGAAATGTTCGGGAGAACTCGAAATTAATGATTTCTGACCACTCTTTCAGTAGAGAGAGATGATCATTGAGCACCAAAGTTTATACAGTGTGTTTGATACTAAAGTGCATGGTTCGTTTGAAAGGATCTTATAAAGAGTGGATCGTATTAAAGTTCTTTTTATTTATTTATTTATTTATTTTTATTTTGTAATTTTTGTACACAAACATATTAAATGGCCCCCATGAATAATATATACTGTAAACATTATAGGTATTTGACTTCTTATTTTATCATATTGATAAAGAAACTTGTGTTTGATATAGATTTGAGAAGTTGTTTTCAAAAGGGATATGGGAAACTAACTATCTTTTAATAATTTTTTAAATAAATGTTCCGAGTTTTGAAAAATTAGAAAAGTACTATTTTTTAAAATTAGTTAATCAATGAATATGAATATGTGTTTTTATCTGTCAGCTATTTAATAACATATATCAATAACTTTCCTTAGGATGTGGAAGAATATTGACATAAATCACTCAATTTTTTTTTTCTCTCTCTCTCCTTCTCTCTCTTGTGTGTTAGGATTTGCGCCATTCGTATTTCTCTCTTGGGGCCGGAGCCCGGTGTCGCCTCTTGGTTGGTCACCAGACTACCGGCCCTAGAGAAGATGCTTTAGACTCCATGATGATGGTTTTGGTGGGAGGGATGGCTTCATGGTCGGATGGTCTCTTTGGTCATGTTTGTTGGCTTGTCACCAGAGGTATTATCTATGGTGTCTGGGGGTTTTCTTATTTTATTATAGTTATTTATTTAAAATAAAGGCGATGTTATTTCCGCCTTGTGTTTTATTGGTATGTTTTTGTGCTTATTTTGTAATAATGGAGGTGGTCTCCATACACTCTCGTATTGTTTGGGTGTCCAATTCACTAGAATTAATTCTATGCGGTATTGGGGGTGATATTTTTACTATAAGTCTCTTGATCCTGATCGATCAAAGTTTTCCATCGATTATAGCGGTATTATTGAAAGAGTCATCTGTGTGCTCGATCATTGATGTGCCTTTTCGATTTCCAATTATTGGATTTCGGTGCACATTTTACTCCCTTGTGCGTTTCATTAGAATTTACTGGTGGAATCGATTTGTAATTGAGGTTAAATTTCCTTGTATTATGAGGTCATTCAAAATATTGATATTTGTATTTTATTGATTTGAAAAACAATTATCCTTTAAAAAAAATATCGATCACTAACTGACCAGATGAACCAATAAATGTTTTAATTAATGAACATAGGTAATTTTTTAAATTAAAAAATCGGTTGTTCTTTTAAAACTTTATATTTACCTAATTTTTCCTTTGAAAAAAGTATTCCAATTTAAATTGATAATATTTTTGGATTGGTGTTGAAAGAAAGAAAAAAATGCGTGTGAAGGGACTTTGAAGTAATTAAAAATTTAAGCTATATTAGAATCTTTTTTTTTTTTTTTTTTTTTTTTTTTGAAGAAACATTTTAGACCTATTTGACAAACACAATTTAGCTTTTCTTGTTATTAAATTATATTTTTACAACCTTTCAAAAAAAAAATTTTACAAGATTTAATTATCTGATAGGGAAAAAAAAAAAAAAAAAAACTTGCACTATCACTAAGATTAAAAAAAAAAGTTTCTATTCTAAAGAACTCAGGAATTTATTGTGTTTTTGGACACTTCTTCCCATACCAATTTTAGATAAAAACATTGCTTAAACTTTAAGTGAAGTCAAATCAATCCGTAGTCATGTTTGATAGCTTTAAAGATGGGAATTTGACTAGTGCAAGTACACATGATCGAGATTCCACAAATTCCAATGATGATTGTTACTGACAAAATTATTATATGTGGCTGTCGCATGTCAAATTCTCTCTAGAAAATTAACAGATGTTAAATGTTAGTTGACATTGTAAAAGATGTGTAAAGTAAAATTTATAAAGTTATTTAAGAGGCTAATGAAAGTGTGACTAAAGTTTTCATGGGAGACAAATGTAATAAATAGTGAGTGCACCCTTTTGTTTTTTAGAGTATAGTTGTTGATAGACTTATTTTGTTGAGTAGTACTGGAATGTTGGCCTTTTCACACTATAATTACATTTTGCACTCTGAGTTTTTAAGATTTGTTTATTTCTTTATTTCGTAGTTTTCATTTTTTTTTTTTCATTCTAAAATGAAAGATCATTTTTGTTAAGAAATGAAAAGGCATTTTTGTTTGGTTTTGAAATTACGTTTGGATGTTCAAACGTAGACTAAACTTTATCTCATTATACTCAGCTAATTAATGAATGTTCTATCTATGAATATATCAAAGATAAGTTTAGTCCACGTAGTGGACATGAGATCCCAGTAACTCAAAATTCTCAAATTAACACAATAAAGGGATGTCATTAATCTTCATGTACGAAGTTATGAATATCATATCTATGATTGTAGGTTCTTACTACGTCCCAATATGACATATCTCCAAAACACGTGATATTGGTCTACTAAAATATGACATATCTCCAAAACACGTGATATTGGTCTACTAAATGTCCTTACTCATTGATGTCCCAAGAAATATACTATAAATGGCGAATCTATTAACCACTCACGATTAAGGTCCACGCTTAAATTAACCATTTATTGACAGAATACAAGTTCTTTATGAGAATAGTACCTGTAAAAGAACATAATCCATCGTGGCCTATTTCAATGTATTTTTCCAAAGCATAAATGTCTCTCCTCTGTAATACTTTTACAAATAACCCAAATAAATCATGACACCGATTTGAAAGTAGACAATATCGTAATCTTGCTAGAATAAAATACCTAGCTTTATTCACTTGTTGATTGAACAATTATCTTAATTTTTTCTCTCTCTCTCAAGAATATATCTCAAAAATATTTTTCAAAAGTAATAGATCATGATGCAACTTACTCTAGCAAACGATATGCAAATAAATAGAATGTAATAATTAAATAAAATGCCAATCACAATTTATGATAGTGTTTCAAAAGTAAAAACATGATTGGTTTAAAAGCACCCTATTCTAATTAACAATATGGGCCCAATTAGAAATTTTTTTTTTTTTCATACGCGGCATAACAAGTATGAAAATCTGCTAGTTATGCTTGAATCTGCTCTCATTTATATGCAAGATCGTAAACATTTTACGACCTCTAGATCTCTGCTATTATATTATTTTTGTTATTTGGCTGCTTATTTGGGGAGAGTAGAGATGCTGTTATTTTTTTTATGGTGCTTACTTTTTCGTTCATCCGTTCCTTGACTCACCTTGCTTTTGCACTATAAGGTACGTAGTTTCCGATCATCTTATAACTCTGAAGCTTTTTTAACCTCAAGATGATCGCATCATAGTAGTTCAATGGTATAACTCTCTGCCTGGATAGACTAAAATCAATACGGGCATATATACACATATATTTACAGAATTGGTGCTTTGCCAAACCTCTAATCTTTTGAAGTGGAACTCATGGGAGCTATATATGTCGGACATTAACTTGCAAGAGGATATAATTGGCTTTTTTTTTTTTTTTGCTTTGAATGTTAACTCTACATAAGAAGTTAATTTACTTGTTTCGCGGCCCTTGAAGGTCTTGGCGAGGTGGGACGGGATCATAAAGTATCTCAATAGAATTATATATATAGCCTCTCACTTATTCTGCGAAGGTAATCATGTTGTAGATAAACTTCTTTGTTACACGGTTAATCTGAATGAATCGACTAGTTGGTTCAGCAAGCCCATACTTATTTATATACGGGGTTACTCTAATACATATTTTGTAACTAGCTTACTTTGTTAGTAAATATATACTCTTTTTTTTTTTTTAAAGTATATTTGAGCCTACTTTTACGGTACAAGTTTTAGCTTAATCCTATGAAATTGGCTTCTGTCTATTGTTGCTTTCTGGATTTTCCGATTTAGCCTTTTATTCTTGTCTTAGGCTCTTTTGAAAGCATTTAATGATTTCTTCTTTTGCTCTAAAGTCTCTAATAATTTTATATCTTTAATAATGACATTGAATTGAGTATTTGATAAAGAATTAGATTGTTAGTGGTGTGTTGCCAAACTAACATGAGAGATTTTAATTATCTTTAACATATATCAATTATTTCCTATCTCAGGTTATATTAAAGAAAAAGTATTTTGTCATATGAATTAAACTCTCTTTGTGTGAGTGTTGCATGCACTAAGTGCATCCATAATTTGCACACTTCATATTATGATGAAAAAAAGGGGAACATATGCTTACATTAATAATTCTTTTTATCTTTTATCTTTTTATACTAACTTAAAAGAACCTCTAAGCCCGTCATGTGACAGGTTCTAAACCCATCACGTGACAATTTTTTCTAAAAATATATTTTAAAAATAATTTAATAATGTTCTCTTTTCTCTTTTCTTTTTTCTTTTTCTTTTTTCTTTTCTTTTGTTTAATTTATCTTTTTTCTTTTGTTTAATTTATCTATCCTACATGTATTAAGCGTGTACTGTTGGACTAATATATTTAAAAGGATTAATTGTGAGAGGATCTTACACCTTTATGAGGATTACATATAGATCGCAGTTTCATCAGTCTTGGCTTCCTGTTTTAAATATTTTTCAATTCCTATATCACATTTTGGCTACCACTCCTCCCCACTACACATATTACATGATAACTAAATATTATTCGAATCCATACCCTTCCAAGTGTAAGGCCAGCGGTATTTCGTTCATTGTGTTCCTTGTAACTATTGGAGTGAATAAATTAAGCACCCCTTTCTCAGTATAAGCGAATAAAACACTTTATTTTTTTTTAATACAATCGAATAAAGCAACTTAACTACTGATCGACTAATAACTATGAAAATAAAAATAAAAATAAAAACAATCCCTAAAGTGTTATTTGGAGTGTTGACCACTAATCAAAGTCACAAGAGCTAGCCGGCACATATTTATGGCACATATGCATAAATATATGTGTATCTATATGTAATTGTATCCTATTATTCGGTCAATCAGTACAATATTATTTGGACCACTAATCAAGGTCTTAGTGTCTAAAAAATTGTCACGGTGCATATAAATATAGATAAAAAACTATATATGTTCGATTAACACATTTAGGTAATATATATATATATATATATATATATGAAGTTATAAACATATATAGTTTGGTACAACATTGCATTCGGCACAACATTGCATCAAATTAATCCTAAACACAATATAAATTAAATTAACTCAAGTAAGTGCTTCTTGGTGTTTGGTAATTGGTAAAGTGAAACCATTTTTTCTTTTCTCCTAACGTAAAGTGGAACTGATTATTTTATAAGGAAAAATATGGAGAAGGTAAGTTGAAGAAAAAATTTGCGGGAAGGTAATTAACCAAAACTCGCAAAAAATCGTGATTATTAATTTATTTGTAGTGTTAAGTGTTAACGTAATTATGCAGCTTAAGTTAATCAGCTACGCTAGCTACTACACTAACCTCTTATTTATTATTATTATTTTTTTTTTTCAAAAGTTCTAAAATCCATTAGCTTGGAATTAAGAATTTTTCTATGATTTGTTTTAGAAGTTTTGGTGAAAAGCTTGAAAGTTCTAATTCTTTAGTCAGCATTATTGTGTTATATTATAATTTGAGATTGCAATCTTAGTCATCTTTTCTCTGTCTGTTTTCTCGGGGCTTTTTTGGTCTTTGGACTTTATTTTTTTAATAATTATTTATCAATGTTTATTCTATAGTTTGAACTTGGCCTATTTTAATTGTCAGGTTCGTGTTTATGTCACCCTAATATAATTTAGGAAACGACCAAATGCATTTATTCTGACCTTTTGTCATTGCCAACTTCATTATATTCAACATTTCCAGCTTTCTGAGTTGGGATTACTGTCGTACGTTGGCTACTATATATATAAACATATATATTATAGTGGTGGAGCCAAAAATCTATTTCAATGTGGACGTACACCAAATTTTTTTTTCAAGATAAAATAAATTTTAAAGGAGTTCTTTGAGAATTTTTAATTTTGGTGGGTTTATATTAGAATTTTAATTTTAATGAGGGTAAAGTAGTAAAAGTATAAATTTTTTTTTATATAAAATAATTTTAATAGGAATTATGTGAGAATTTTTTATTCTTAATAAGGACAAAGTAAGGACTGTATAAGAAATTTTTTTAATTTCAACGAGAGTAAATGGTAAAACTATTAAACTTTTGGGGTTAGTAAAAATCTAATAACAAAAAATTTCAGTGGCGGCTAAAGCCCCACTGACAAAGCACCCACTGACACCCCCCGACTCCATCCTGTATATTATTCTCCCTATTGCGAGCATATATAAAAATATATATAGGTTTCGTCTTTCTCTCCCTCCTTTTTTTTTATTTTTAATTTTAATTTTATTTTAAAATCATGGCCGGCTATTGCTTTCCCTTGGAAGAACATTCTTTTCTGTTGCATCCCAATTAGACAAGTCATAAGTGATTTAGTGATGAGGGCTGAGCGAAGCAATTCCTCCGAGAAAGTTTCACGGAGAGTGGTACCAAAAATATTTGCATTTTCCGTTTGCTAAAAAAAAAGAGCAGCAAAGTGGATTCTTTTCCCTTGTTGAGCAAATATTAATTACGGACGAGATCTTCTCCAACTTTTTCTTAGGGATAATGACAAAAAACCCCCCTTGTGTCTATCACACACATAAATTTAGGATAAGTTTATTAGATTTTTTTTTTTTTAGTTCCGTAAGAGACTTTCCTCTCTTTAAAAGTAATTTTGTCTAAAAGAGTTTTATTTTATTTTATTTCTTTTTCTTTTTCTCCCTTTTTTCATTTTTCTCTTTTAAATTATTATATCATTTAGACCATATATTATTTCACATGTGGATCACATGCTTCAATTAGTTTAATGATCGATACAATAATTCTCCACGTGTTTTTAAAAATATTCTTTGAGATCATAATCTCTAATTCTATGTACATATACAAATTAAAAAAATCCATATAGTGAGAATTAAAAATTCTTTTATTTCTTTTACAAATTAATTTGACTAAATTTGATATCGGGAGTGGATTTCATTTTATTATAAAAACACAGGTGGTAATCTCATTATTTTTTATAGTATACAGAATAGTTTCTCACATTTGGATTCTAGATTGTTCATATCGCTTTCTTTTCTTATTTATATAAAAACAAATATTATCGCTTTCCTGTATATTTCCTGGAGAAATGGGGTATTGATTGCCATGATACCTAATTGTTCCATAACAAAAACCTTTGTGATCCCCACATCAATGACCAATTTCAAAAGGTTTTTGAGAGGAGAATGCAACTTTCACAAAGTGTGGTTTAGTGCATATATTCTCTCGCTTCATATCATCAATCAAATTCTTCTTCTTCTTCTTCTCTTTTTCCCACTAATAATAAGTAATAATTAACTAACTACTGTTGATCATAAGGGGTATTCACGGATCAGATTAACTAAGCATATTAAGGCTCAGTCTGTAATCCAATCGTGACCTTTGGATTGAAAAAAACTCAATCCATTACCAATCTGTGAGAGTCTCAATAATGAATATTGGATTCAGGATTCGATCCGTAGACTCTAGAAATTAAAATAAACATATTAAAATATAAAGCAGTATAATAAAATAAAACACAATCAAAATCAAATTCAACTCTTGGACAGCAAACTATATTGTAGCATAACTATCTATTACAAAAAAACAATAAAAATACTTAAAACTTAAAAAAAAAAAAAAAAAAAAAAAAAAAAAAAAAAAAAGAGGAATTTATGGACCAGACAGTAGGACTAGGAACTGGACAGAGATATATTCAAATTTCAACCTATATAAACTTATGTATTAAAAACTTTTGAAGAAAAATGTGTACACATATATATATCTATTAAGTTCGAATTCATGAATTTTACAGATTGAAAAAATTTCAATTCATAACCAATTTGTTAGTTTCTCAATCTAATCCAATCCGATAGATTTTAGATTATATTAAGCGAATTCACAAATTCAGTGAACACTTGCCGCCTTTCATTCACTTCAAAGCACAACTTTCTTCAATCTTAAAGGCAATATAAGAGGTGGTATAATTTGATTGATTTTTACTCGTGATCATAATTAGTCGCTGACCTTAGCCATGTTGGGGGGAACTCCGCTTTGGATAAGTATCAACCACTTGTTGAATCAATAGAGTTATTGGTATCAAAGTTGTTCATGAGATTTTCGATGCAGACAAGTCAGGTGTACTGGATCAAACAGTTTTTCAGTTGGGACACCATAATAGTTAATAGTACTACTATGTGATTCAAAAGATTCCAAACATCATTTCAAAAACAAAATTGGATAAATAAATTTAGCATTTATGTTTCAATATTTGATTTCAAATATATTTTCATCTGATCTTTTTATTTGTCACTCCAATTTAGTTCTCTTTTGGACACTTATTCCTTTCTCTTATATAGTATCTAGAACGCAAGGAAAAATATACACACATATAGACATTTATATAAATATGTGTCTGAGTGCGTGTGTCTTATGTATCAACCAATTTTTTATGCCAAGCGCCGTCAACAAGTAAGAATTGAAAATTTGTTCATACGTGCCTAGAAAGAAATAAAGATAGTGGTTTTAAGATTTTGGAATAATTTAGTAAAAGTCAATAATGTGCTTTCTATCTTTCATTTTTGAAAAAATAAAAATAAAAAATTATGTTCTTTGATTAGATCTCTCGAAATGTCATAAGAGAGTAGTTTTTAACAGTTGGGGTTGTTTCCGTTTGTCTTTTCTATATGGTATCATTTCTTGTTGTTGATGTTGTTGTTGTTGTTTTTTTTGTTTTTTTTTTTTTTTTGTTTTGTTTTTGGGTTTAGAAATAGCACTTGATTGGATTCTGGTTTTCTTCAGTTTGTAATTTTCTTTATTCTTTTTCTAATAAATTAGAATGGGGTTTGATAGATGTAAGTTACTTAATATATGTCAATCTAGTTGAAGGTCATAATAAAAATGTAATCAAATTTATGTGTCGGAACATTAATAATATCAATTTACTTATTAGATGGTCATATTTACTTATTTTTAGTTTGAGTAGGGAATTTTGGGGAGAAGACGTGGGTAGTGTTCAGTTGAGACACTACCTATGATGTTCACTTTTTTTTTTTTTAAACCCATAACGGCTGATAACATGGGGGTTGTACACTTCTTAAAATAGATGTTGTCGCATTGTATTTTAATCTCACAAAAAAAACAAAAAATCTTACTATCAACAACTCACCTTCACCCTGTTATTGATACAGACGAGACCAACCATATTTCTTATTCAAAATGACACAAACATAGCCAAAACACCGTAAAGCAAGGGGACACTGCTGAAGAAAGAGAAAATTTTTCTTTTGCCAAAATATGACACCACCTGGTCGGAGGCCTCAGTATGAAATTCCCAAAATACCTTTGTTAGATCGAATTTTTGAAAAAACCGATACCTCGATGAGTGCAAGATCTGCTGCTACACTAACCACATTGTAAGCATCATCTAACAGTTTATGTTAAAGCAACAATTGTTGTTAACCGTTGGATGGAACACTATCAAGATAGTGCTTGATGCTTCTCAAGTGAACACTATCACAGTCGCTCCCCAGAATTTCTCAGACACATTATTTAATCCTACTCATAACTCGATATGAAAATGCATTTTCCAAAAGGGGGGATCTCTTTATTTTTATTATTATTATTATTATTATTTTCAAAGGTCACGATCAAAGGAACTAATTAAAGCCTTGGCATGGACCAATATTTACTTTCTAATTAGTGGTAACTTTTGCTTTTGGGGACTTTTGGATCACAGAAAAAGTTACTTTTTTTGGTTGATAAATTGAGCCCCATTAAATTAATAAAGGTTATTCAGGAGTTGAGAATCATAATGTTGGAATTTTCATGACTTTATTAGATTATCCACTAAAAGAGAAGCTGCCAATAGTGTCTTTGTAAAGATACAATGAATCTGGACGCATTCTTAGATTAGTGAGAATAAATGAAATAGTTTCTTTCCAAATTGTCAAAAAGTCTTTAAATTTATGCTACTCTTCTGATGGTGAAGCAAAAGCGTGATATGTAATCTCTCCACTTTCACTACATGATCGATTCAACCACAGAATTAGAGGGACAGACAAAAATTAAAAGATGTGGTGGAATTCATTAATTACCTTTTGAAAAAAGATTACAGTACTAGCACTACTATAAAAGTTAGAAAAGACAACAGAGATTATTTGCAAAAAACCGTCGTCTAAAATGGGTCAAAAACACGGAACGGAGTAAGTTTTCTGATTTCATCGTAAACTATTCAAATATGATGACGGTTTGAAACACCGTCGCGTACGTATTTGATTACACGATGGTTTAAGAGAACCGTCGTTGAAAGTAGAGATTACACGATTGTTTCAATAAACCGTCATTGAATCTCCACTTTCAACGACAGATTTCTTAAACCGTCATATAATCGCAACATAACATGACGGTTTCTACAAAATCATCGTGTAAACTTTTATAAATTTTTCTTTTTTAATTTGAATTTGGGCATTGAAATCCACGCATAAACCCTATACTAAATTCATTTTCTTCGCACCCTCCCTCACCCTTTCTCATTTTCATTTCTTTTTCCTCCTCCCTCTCACCTCCGCAGCCGTCCCCCTTCTCTCCCTCTCGCCCACATGTCAATTTCTCCTCCTTCTCACCACCGTTGCCGCCCTCTCCTCGTAGCAACTCCGCCGCCCTATCCTCTCTCTCCTTCTCCCGCCAACGTTGCCGTTACCCTCATTTCTCTCTCATTGTCCTAACCGATGCCGCCCTCTCTTCCCAACAAGGCCATCACCCTCCCCTCTCTCTCCTTCTCCCACCGTCACCGCCTCCTTCTCTTCCCAGCAAGGCTGTCTGGAAAAAATGACGTTACTCTTTTGCTTTTGAGAAAAGCAAGGGACCCTTTTGCTCTATTTCTTGTTTCCTTGAACAAAAATGCTATCTTTCTATGTCTAAATCTTATGTGGTTCAGCTGTTTTGGGGAAATTGGAGTTTGAGACAATTTGGTCAAGGGTTTTGTGGAATGTTTGGTTGTTGAGAAATTGTGGAGAAAGAAACAAACAAAAATCTCGGATCTTCCTTGTCCTCGCCAGAGGGCAATGTTAAATGTAGTTTTTTTGTTTTAGGTTTTATGAGGGATATAGTCTCTAATGGTTAATTATGGATTAGACTTACTTCAAAGCAAAATATTTTATATCGGTGATGATATGGATTTGAATTAGGGGATAATGGTCTAAATTTGTAATGCAATATGTAAACATGTAATGTAGTGGATGGTATTTGTATTGATACAATGTAGCTATTATTTTGTCAATCCTATTCCGGGCCATGTGTTGGATAACACATAGGTTAGGCCGCCCATGAGGAATCACCAAAAAATGCAAATGTTAAAAAAAATTAATGTTGAACTTTACACGATGGTTTTTCACCAAAACCGTCATGTAAACCCCACTTTACACGACGGTGTGCTAAATAAACGTCGTATAAAGTTGGAATTTACATGATGGTTTTGGTAAAACCTATCGTATAAATCTTCGCATTAGCAAGTTTTGTCGCTTTATTTCTCTATTCAACGATGGTGTTACGTCGTGGAATTTCACCTAATTATGACGGTTTATTAACTATCGTGGTATCTTAAAGCTTTCCATGACGGTGGATTACACGACGGTTGTCTAGCCGTTGTGTTAATTTTAGACGACGGTTAATAACCGTCGTTGATAAGCTAAAATTTTTACTAGTGTAGATCTAGGATGGTGTGGTTGCAATTATAGTTTCGAAATAATTTCATGTGACTCGAGTAAAAATAAAAAGTAAGGAGTATTTTGAAATGACTATGTATTACAAGAATAGATTGCGAGCTCTACTTCAAATAACTAATTCAATAATTCAAATAAATATATATATATTCATTCAAACAACTAACATCAAGGCAACCTATATATATATATATATATATATATATATTCATTCAAACAACTAACATCAAGGCAACCTAAAAACCTCTCATGGTCAACTCCAAGCAAAGAAGAAAACCACAAAAAATTGAAGGAGGCAAGGTCTACTCCTCATGATAATGAAAATGATGCTTCATTATTAAAAACCTTATTAGTAAAATTCAGAGAGAATAACCTACACAAGAAAAGAAATGCAATGATCATTGCTTTGGGAAGTATCGAAACAAAAAATCAACTTAAATTCCGAAAATAATATATGATGCAGAAGGGAAACTTCTTGATATGTCTCTGTCAAAAGAAAGTCGAATGACAGGTCTCTTGCAAAAGCAAATTTTCTTCCTCTCTCTTTCTAAATATTCACGTTCCTGCTTAAGTTAGAAAATGAAACTATAACTTTAAATACGTTGTGAAAATTGAATTTTTTAAGATAACGTAATAAGATAAATTATTTCATGGAATCGTTTTTAGTTTCCTTGGACCCAAAGGTTCCTTATGAGGTTCTTTAATTGGATGACTTATCAGGAGAGTTTTGACCTTCTAAAGAACTTTTAGTCAAAGTCCATTTGGGGGTCAGTGAAACAGAACAACCCAACCCAACATTAGTAGTTAATTTGCTCATCAGCTCTAGCTCTTCTAGTTTGTTTAGTTAACTCACTAGTACAAAATGTGGATACCACGATGGTTTTTAACCGTCATGGGTAACATTCTACGACGGTTTTCTAACCGTCGTGGAATCTAGAGTCGTGGAATCTTTTTAGATTCCACGACGATTTTTTAACCCGTCATGAAATAGGCAAAAATATGAACCTAAATGTGGACATTTAAGAACATACCACGACGGTTCTACGTAAAAAAACCATCGTGATAGGCGGACCTACCACGACAGTTTTTCTTGAAAAACCATCGTGGTAGGGTCCACCTATCACGACGGTTTGAAAAACTGTCGTGGTCGGGTCTGCCGAAAAAAAAAAATTTGCGAATTCATTTCATTTCCCACGGGTGGCAAAATCCGGAAAATTTAACTCACAAAATCAACATTTTTTCTGGAAAATTCCTAAATTCGTGTCTTACCCAATCAATTTTAAAGCAATCTAAATCACAACGACTGTCAACAATCACCGAAATGATGAATTTTGGACAATTTTCTACGGAAAATTCCCAAATCAACAATCAACCAAATCAATATTTTGGAAGTAAGTAACATTGTGGATTTTTGACATTTTAGACGAAAATTTCACATCATCAAAATCAACATTTTGGACGGAAAATTCCCAAAATCCGTGCCTTACCCAAGCAAAGATACATTTCAACTTACCGGATTGTCGAGCGTGGGTACGGGTGGAGTGGTAGAGAATGTAGGGGACGGAGGAATGGCGGCGAGAGGGAGAGGGAAAAAGGCTTGAGTTAGAGGAGAGGGAGGAATGGCAACTAGAGAGAGAGGGAAAAAAGGCTCGGAGTTAGAGAGAAAGAGATGAATGGCGGTGAGAAGTTAGAGAGGGAGCGGAGAGCGATAAATGGAAGGAGGATATGGGCGGCTTTGGGTTTGGAGTTAGAGTTTGTATTAGAGAGGGAAAAAAGGCTCGGAATGTAATGGGGTGGGAAAGAGGGTATTTTTTTGGGTTTTAATATACGCTCCAAAAAGTTGAACAATTTCAAAAATTTTTAAAATTCCCGCATTCATACCTACCACGACGGTTTTTTAGAAAACCGTCGTGGTAGGGTGAAAAATTAAAAAAAAAAAATTTTGAGCTACCCAAAAACGTCGTGATAGGTCAAAAAAATCAAAAAAAAAAATTTTTTGAAAAAATTTCCTTTTTTCGTACCTACCACGACGGTTTTTCAAAAACCGTCGTGGAAGCACCCCCGCTTCCACGGACGGTTTATTCAAAACCGTCGTAGAAGTAACTCGCTTCCACGAACTACGGTTTGAATAACCGTCGTGGAAGCGCCCGCTTCCACGGTGGTTATTAAAAACCGTCGTGGAAACAGCGGCTTCCACGACGGTTTTCGAAAACTCTGTCCGCTCCGTGTTTTTACGTATTTTCCACGTCGGTTTTTTTTAAAAACGGTCGTGAACGTGGAATCCACATTTTGTAGTAGTTACTAAAGCTGAACTGCTTTTTAATTATTTTTTTCCGCTCTCAATTCGACACCTGATCAGTTCCTTTAGAACCCGAGTCATTGCGGTTCCGTCCCTCTAGTCCTCCCCCTTCACTTTCCTTCCGTTCCTTATCGTGGCCACCGCCTTTTCTTTTCCCTCTCATTGATTCTTTTGTGACAAAACCCTAACCATCTTGTTTCTTCTTCTTCTTTTTTTTTTTGGTCTATCTTAAGTGAAACACCTGTTTCACGCATAGTTAAATAGCACCATCACACTTGACTTTAAAACTTTTCATTATAATAGTTGTTGTACCAAGTAATTTGCGTGTGTATAATGGACAAACAAAGCAAAGTAACAGCTAAAAAAAAAAAGTAGTGTTGAATGGGCCGTCACGTAGGTAATTAGGCATGTAGTAGTCACTTAGTGATGACCGAACTGCCACGTGACAGTTGGGGAGGAGGTGACGAAAAAGCACATTCGTATTTTCAAGAGTAGTATAGATATATTGATTTAATAGCCGGACGGGATGAGAGGGTGAAACTTATCCGAATCTAAATAAATTTAACTCTAAAGCACAGCAGTGTTGGTAAGGTACTTTTATTTTTATTTTTATTTTTCATTCTCCTTTTGTAGTACGTACTTTATTGTTCAGTGAAAGGACGCAAGTTAATAATACTTTTTTTTTTTTTTGTAAAATGTGCATTTATATATATAGGATAATTTTATGGTAGATCTAAAGTAAAAAGGAACTCTATCAGTATGCAGCACTAGTCCTGAACTATCACAATATTGTTGAGTTCCATTGACTTTTTGTAATTTGATAGTTGAGTGTTTTATAATATTCCATTAAAAAATCAAAACGAGACTTTTATATCGACTATCCTATCAGAAAGTCAAGAAATAAATGTCTCGTGAGACTGACAAAAAAAAAAATAAAAAAGAACCCCTTAATGTATATATAAGATCCTTGTCAGCTGTCATACAATATTGCATTACAACTACTATTATTTGACTTTCGTATGATTTTGTTCGGAGCCTTTACTATTAGGTATATGAATAGGGTCAATAGCAACATTCACAAAATCTAAACAGTAAAGAGTATATTACTATAAGTAATAAATTATTATTTAATAAATGAACTTTATTTACTTATGAATATACTATTTACTTAAACATAAATTTTGTAATGTGTTATTTCTTATATATTCGATATTTATCATATAAGTACCCTCAATGGCATATATATAGTTTATATCAAAAATAATTGCCTCCATTACAAACTTAATAATGAATTTATACGGTCCTACATTAATGGGCGTACCATCACTATGTCTTTTGACATGTTGAACTTTTTTGGATCACATCAATGATGGTGCATGATCCAATATATAGTCAATATTTTAGAATTTTATATGATAAAATCCACTTAAAACCCAAATTAGAGGTGTTAATTTGAAAATTGTGCATTTTTTATTTATAAAAATGTCTAAAATAGTACTTATAAAGACAACATTACCCTTCATAAAGAATTGAGAATAATTAATAAAGATATTATAAAAAAAGAAAACAAAAAAAAAAAGGGAAGAAAAAACATCTAAATGAAGATGCCTAAATATGATTTCATGAAATTAGTAAAACAAATTGTTATAAAAAAAATATATATATATATATATATATTATAATAATATAGTAATTATCATAAAGAAAAACATTAAAAGAATATAATAATTATCATCATAATTGGTAAACAAACTGTTACGAAAGGAAAAAATAACATAATGATATCGTAATTATCGTAAAGAAAAACATCATAATGATATAGTAATTATCATAAATAAAAAAAAAGAAGCAATTTCTTATCATATTTAAACTTTAGAAGCTAACTATTAAAACAATACCAATAATAATGGAAAAATAAATTATCATCATAATGTTATAATTATCATAAAGAACCTAAAAGATACTAAAAAAATTAGGTTTCTAAGAAATCTAAATCATATTTAAGAAACATGTTTATAAAAAACCTAAATCATACTAACAAGCAATCACTATAATAAAAGAATTACCCATTAAAATAAAGATACAACAATGATGAACAAATAAGGAAAAAATTTGAAACATAACGAGGGAAATGATTTTAAATATAGTAAAATGGCAAAATGGGTACTACAAGCGATTGTTTCTTTAAAATAGACAATTACACAATATCATAAAAAAATAGATATATTTTAAAATGACGTAAAAAAACAGATATATTTTAAAACGAGGTCTTAAAAAAGACTTTTTATGTAATTATTTCAAAAGAAACAAACAATGGAAGTAGCTTGAAATATTTCCAATATTATAAAGATAGAGAAAATCGGGGTATTCATTTTATGCCTACTAATGGTGATGGTACTTCTCATTTATTGTGTCTATCTAGATTCGTTCTATATATGTAGTCAAGGAATTCTCTCTAACTCTCTCACTCTTTCTATTTATGATTATGAGGAGGATCGTAGCTTGGTATATGAACGTCATGTTTGTCGTTATGAAGTATCATGAGACTATCGTCAGTGAATCTAAGACAATATAGATCTAGCCTGAATAAGATCTACAGCCAACAAAGGAGGTGTTCACACATGTACTTCGTTTTCTTCCTCTAATGAACACTATCAAGAAAAAGTAGCGTATGTATATGTAGTATGTCTTTACTTGGATATCAAATAAAATAAAAAATATAATGTCTATTTTTTACACACACAAAAAGGATATTTATATATATATATAGGAAAAAGTAAAGCCCTCACTTGAATTTACTAAAAAGAGAAGGAACAAAAAAGGAAGGAAAATATAGAAAATCATAATCCAGCCTCAATGACAAACCAAAGTAAAAATAATAAAAAAAAGACCCTTCACATCAATAAAAATTTGAATCATTTATATATCTGAAAACCCTATTTCTTTCGAACACAAATTTTATATGTAGGTTGCTCTTTTCAGATCAATGATTATGTTCCTTCACATATAATTCCTCCAATTTTTACAAGATCTTGAAACTAGCTACAATATCTACTTCTTTCTAAGCAAGAGTATAATTATCGAGTTTCTCTCTTGACTTCTTATTCCTAGCATTTGAAACCTCTTCAACATCTCTTACTCTATTTGAAGAGGGAGTAGAGTTAACTTGATGTTTGTTGTTACGTTATATTTATATCATTTTAACGGGCTTGAATGCTCACTTCATCAACTTCATCTGCCCAATAAAGTTTTGCTATTGCATTGGCTTCTTCCATAATTTGATTAACTAATTGAATATTCTCAACGGAAGGTAGCGTGATTAACATGGTATCTAATCGATCAACAATAATTTTCTAATTAATTCCTGAGTCCGTTCCTGAAGTGTTGTTTTGGGATGAGCCTTATCCGTGTTCCTCTCGTGAGATGTTAGGGATGTCTAATTAGACGACTTCATTGATTCGTTTGATGAAGCTGTTTAGAGATCAGAAATCCATAGGCAAAGGAGACCAAGATCACTCATTATAAGAAGGGGTGGTACTAAATCTATTGTTGCTAATATTTATGTGGTTGCTGGAGACTTCAACTTAGAGAGTATGAAATTGTATAATATTTTGACGTGTTGACATCTGTAACTTGCAACTGGTAAGAGCTGAGAGTGGCATTCATGCCATGCAGTACTCTTTTATCTCGATTAGTATGAATAGTATTATGATCAAGGAAATCCTTGTTGGATGGAACATAAGGGTTTTCCTCCGCATAGACAGATCTTTAGCTTGTTGGACTTCCTTTGGGCAATAAGCTAAAGTGGTTTTCGTCGGGACCTTGGGTGGAACATTATTTTAATTCATTGATTTGGTTACTTGTACACTGATCTATATTTAGCAATGGAGTAATCAATAGACTTGCTCCGTGAACAAAATCTGATAGATTCTCATAATCCTCAGTTCGGGGTGGAGCCAGAAATATATCTCAGTGGGAGTGTAAACCAAAAATTTTTTTTTTCGAGATTAAAATAAATTTTAATAGGGGCTATGTGAGAATTTTAAGTTTTAATGAGTTTATTTGAGAATTTTTAATTTTAGTAGGGTAGAATAGTAAAAATATAAATTTTCTTTTTATAGAATTAATATTAGTAAGGATTATGTGAGAGTTTTTTTATTTTTCATGGAGACAAAATAGAGATCTTGTATGAGAATTTTTTATTTTTAATGAAACAAAGGGTAAAAATTATAAAATTTTGAGGGCAAAATTAAAAGAACATAAAATTTGAGTGCTGCCCGCACTCGCACCCCTCTCCCTCCACCCAAGTCCACAGTGATAAAAATTGAACTTTCCTATCTTTCCACTAGAAGATCATATTCCAACGATTGGGCGCTAAATCGATATCAACCAGAAGTCTAGTGTAGTGTTGTCCCCAAATACCTTCCACAGTGTTCTTGTCTAGCATCAGAGGAGTATCAATACCATAAGCAATTTCAAAGAGGGTCTGCGTAGCATTAACTCCACGCAAAATCAATATAACAATTTTTTTTTTTTTTTTTTTTTTGGGTACTCAAGATGAAGTCTCCAATCAATTGGGGAGTTGGGAGTCAAACTTGTTACTATTCATTATGACCCACGGGAAACGTTTGCTGGTACAGCTGCTTTGGGATTATTGGAGAGGTTCCACAGAGAGAGGTGGTGGGGTACAAACACCAATTAGAAGTAATTAATATCTCCTTTTTATTAATGGCCTTGTACTTTCTTTAATCTTTGCGAGTTCAAATTCGTGTTGCTGTTCAATTACTTCAGTGTCATTCTGGGAAAAAATTATTAGAATAGCCACTTAAATAGACCTACTAAGAAATTTTGTCCCGTTTTCTCTTAGTATATTTTTCTTTAATTGATTTTTTAAACGACATTTTTTACCATTACTATTTATTCTCTTTTGTGAATTAAGCAAATGTCTCAAGTCAAATGTATATCATTTTTCGAAGTATATATGCTAATATCAGTTGTGTTCTCATTTCTGGACTTTTCTTTATCTAGGATAAAGGTTTGTTATAGACTATGTTGAAGTTAACTTGAGGTTCCTCCTTTTTCGGTAGGCTTGTAAATTCACACCAAATTATTGGACTGTACTTGTTAGATTTCTTTTTTGGGTGGAAATAAGGCAGTACTTTTATATTTTGTTGATTTCTCCCCTCCTTATAATTGATACGGTATTAATGATATATTAGTTGACAAACATGCACTTTGCACGTTGACGTAATAATCATGTGGCAATGACGTGGCTGCCACGTAATTACAAATAGGAAGGGGATGAAAAGAGTCATTTACTCTTTTAAAGTATCCTATAAATTATATGAGGTCGGCCAGAGTGGTGTTCAACACCCCCAAATTTAATATATCGTTAATATATAATAAATAACATATCTACTATGCCCCAATTTTGTCATTAGCGCATGAGATACTACAAGATCCTTTTTTCTTTTTAATATTATTATTTTTTTTTATTTTTTTGTCAAAGCAAAGCTAGCATGGGATACAAAACAGCCATAACGAATGAAAAATGCTCGGAGGCATTAGTGGTGTTAAATATCATAATTAATACTAGTTTTATTATGAGTCCCATATTATATAACCTAACTTTTATTAAAGTGTGGTATTGAACATCACGTGATATTTGGAAAGGAATTCCATTGAGAAGACACAAGAATTCTGTGAAAGTACCCAAATGAAGCTTGTTATAGTATATGAATTGAAAGCTATATTTATGATAGGCGGTGAATTACAAGTATATGGGTGGTCTTGACTGGCTCAAGAGTGCACACAGCAGCAGATCATGGGCAGAAAACGGAGAATCTTAATTGAATCTATATTGCGTAGTTGACTGTGATCTCCCACAAAATTTTCTTTATTGAATTTTATGCTTACGTGGTACGTCATCTGCTTTGATAATTAAAGTTTGAACGTGTACATACATATGTATATAAATGGTGAATGCGAACCAAATATGATGCAATTTTTTTTTGTGAACCAAATAAGAGTGATTATAGGTATAACCTCATGATAAATCTAACTCCGTAACATATTGTTAAGTGAAAATAGAAAGAAAGGAAGGAGAGGACGAAACATTAAACATACATGTGCACCTACAAGTGAATTTTAATGTATCCTATAGTATTAAAAGGCGTATCATTGGAATACATGTGACAGTTTATATATCATGATATTGCATTGATTTATTCCTTGGAAGTATTTTGCGAACAGTAAATTGGATTTATGGTTTTATATAGTACTACACCAAAATATGAAATTGTAATGAAATGTTGCTAGTTGCTAATAATGACGAGCACTGCATATAGTAAGAAGCCTCGCAGACAACAAGTGATGGAGTCAATTTTTAATTATAGTGGGGCATAAACGAAGAGCACAATTTTTTTTTTTTATAATGCTGCCTCATAATAGTATTTCTCAATTTTCAAAAACACATCGTCATTTATTCAAAGCAAAATACATTATTAGCTGTTTGATTTAATTTAAAAGAGACGTACGACTGATCTGATCATGATTTTGAAGACTTTAATCTCTCGAAGAAGATTCCTTACACTTTTAATTGCGGTTAAAAACTGCCATTGATCAAACCTTTTCTAGTGGTGTTCAATGGTACACGCCTCTCCGGGGTTGGATCAAAGTGAATACTAATGGTGCGCCTAATGGCTCTTTTGATATGGCCTGTTATGGGGATACCTTCAGAAATTATAGAGACTTTTGCAAGGGTTGTTTTGCTAGACTTCTTTGGTATTCTTTTCGCTTTCGAAGCTGAACTTATGGGGATTATCAGTGCTATTGATTATGCAAGTAGACTCAATTGGGATTTCTTCTGGTTTGAATATGATGCAACCTAGCTACCTTGTGGAATTACTACAAACCAAAAACAAACATGTCATGTGGAAGTTTTTTTCAGAATGGAATGTGGTTATTAATTATCTCAACAAGATCACTAATCGAGTTTCACATTTTTTTAGGGAAGGAAATCAAGTAGTAGACAAATTGGCTTCCTTTGCAATCCATAATAATGTAGATGCTTGGTAGTTCAATGCTCTGGATGATTGTTCTTTATTGATTCATAAAGATTTGGTAGATCTTCCGTGCTATAGATTTTTTAATTAGCCGACTTCGATAAGTGAAAAGCACATATACACAAGGTCCAGAGGTATTTTAGTGAAATCATCAATTAAGGGGAATTTAATGCTTTTAAACATGAAAGAATTATAAATCTTGTTTTAAAAAACACAAACGGGTTGCATTGTTTTAACCTTTCTAATTCATGTATGTTATATATATATATATAAAAACAATATAGATGTATATTTCATTTGGAAGGAAAAAAAAAAAAAAAAAACTGGAAAGATAAATTCAATCATGAAATCAGAAAGAAGAATAAATTAAAAATTAAAGTTTAGGATTCATTTTGATACAAGGTTCAAAATTCTGGGAGAAAATGTGATATTTTTCCTTATTCTTTTAATGATATTTAGTGAGATGGAAAAATAAAAACGATGTTAAATGGATTGTTCTAATTGGGATGTTTTGGTACACTTAGTGATTTATATCTTCACATATTACTAAAAATAATAATAATAATTCAAAGGGGACCCAGATTGTAGGATTCAAAAGAACATTCTCACATACGAAAGAAAGTGCAAATTAAAACAAAAAATAAATTAAAAAGGAGCAGGGAACAAAAGTTAACATTTAGTACTTAAGAAAACTAGCTAATAACCTAATTCGTAGTTTTTTTTCATATATTAAAAAACATTCAGAAAAGAAATTTGGGATCCTTCTTCTATCCCTGGTGATTTATGTACTATTTATTTCTATTTATTGACTTCGTCGTGGTTTTAATTAGCATTCATGTAGTATATAATAAACAACCATATGAATCAAAAAATAAAAAATAAATAAATAAATAAATAAAACCAACCATTTGTGATACCTCACCAAATGAAAACCTTTTGTAATCTTCATAATTATGACTTGGTTATCAGTAATTGCTATCCATCATATACATATGAGATGACCCAAAGATCATCAAGCCATTAATCATGCTCTGATCACACGGTCAATAGTCACCCACCAGGCGTACATAGTTCCTGTTGAATTAAACCATAAGGACACAAAAGTACATGCCGTTAA
This sequence comes from Ficus carica, assembly GCA_009761775.1. Taxonomy (NCBI): domain Eukaryota; kingdom Viridiplantae; phylum Streptophyta; class Magnoliopsida; order Rosales; family Moraceae; genus Ficus; species Ficus carica. The sequence goes on along the minus strand of CM019743.1, from coordinate 30,577,083 downwards.
AACAAATCCCATTTATATAAAGTCATCTTCATACTTTAGGCCCCAAAAAAAAAAAAAAAAAAAAAGGAGAGATCATCTTGATGCTAGTTGCTCTATCTCACCATAATTAAAAAAAATAAATAAACACTAAACTGAGATCAAAATTACATGGAAAAGTCTATGAGAAAGATAATTAATCTGGGTGACAAGAAAAATTAGAGAAAAGAAAAGAACAATAGTAAATATAACATCAAACTAAAGAGTAAAAGATCATATATAACACGCTAGAAGATGATCAACGGTCGGATTTTGAAGGATCAATTGAGAGTAGTGGTGATGAATCTGCCCGATCATCAATATGATTATTAACCTGCATGTCTTGCTGTTTCTCTTTGTATCTCTCTAACTCTTCAAGTAACAAGCCATTCCCTTCATTGTTGCTTCGTTTTGAACCCTTTTTCTTCTTTAATCTGTATCCCAAGTTAAAACACATCTCTTCTTATCTTGCTACTTATCTTCCCCAGGAAAGGGTAAAAGAAAGGAAGAGATCTCTTGACTAAATAACATGCAATATATTTTCCTTGTGATATGTATAATGTGGTATAATAATTAATTAGCAAATTCAATGATAATTTTATTTCTACTATTTGTTTCGTTGCTTCTGGGCAATGCCGTCGGTTCGAGTTTGTTATTATAATAATTGAATAAGATCATGTTCGAATAATGCGTAGAATATAGGTTAATTCACTAGCTAGCATACAAGTAGTACAAAAATAATCATTTTCTTGAAGAAGTTTTACAATGTCTGGCCTGCACGTCTATTATCTAGAACCTTGGCTTGTTAGTACATGTATGTGCATAACAATTATAAATCACATTGTTTGACAGTTATGATGTCTTATATGTATCTATATAAGTAATATATAGAGTACGAATGAGTTTTTATCCTTGTTTTAAGCAGTTCAAAATTGATTTAATCTTCGATTATTACGTGGGGCTGTAACTCCAACTGAAATTTTTGTTCTTTTAATCATACCTAAAAATTCTATAATTTTTCTATTTTACCTTCATTAAAAATAAAAAATTCTAACATAGTCCATATATTGTCCCCACTAAAAAAAAATCTCACATAACCCCCAATAAAATTAATTCTATATATATATAAAAAAAAAAAAAAAACTTCATGATTTTTCTACTTTGCTCTCATTAAAATTAAAAAATCTCATATAAACCAACAAAAAATAAAAATTCTCACATAATCCCACTAATTTTTTTTTTTTTAAATTATTGCACGCTTCCCACCGAAAATTATTTCTAGCTCCGCACCTGATTATCAGGATTCAAAGTATAAAAAATCATTAAATAGGCTCGTAAAGGTCGGCACCCTGCAGGCAGTATACAATAAGAAATGGGTGCCCTTATCATCGTGGCTGATGTGAATCCGTGCTACAACCGTACAACGAATATGACATCGGGAAGATATCAACTCAGCCATCTATCAACACTGGGCCTCATTTTTTAGCGTATTATTTGCCAAGTCCAAAATGCTCGATCGTAGTACTCACTAATTGGCCCAATGTGACAGCTCATGCTACCAAGCCGTGATGAACGTGATTATGGTCGTAACTTGTTATAATTAATCTTGCTTAGTTCTCAAAATTATATATATTGACATAAAACTTATTTCAATTCTCGACTAACTTATAAAGTATACCTGTAAAGCATAACTTGGAAATTTTTTATACTACTTGTATGTATATGGAATCATCCTTAAACATGTACTTCACATAACATTTTATATGTAATATTCAAACACATTCACAGTAATACATATTTAATAAAAATATTTGAAAAACTATATATAGTCTTAAACTTATGTCATATTTGTTTTGGATTAAAAATAAGATACTGAATTTGCGGAAAGTATGTTCAGCATTATCCATTAAACCAACCTTCACAACCATTGCATTTGCTTCGCCAACCCATCATTCACAGTTAGGAAAGATAATCTCCGATTAGATAAGTTAAAGATTAACATAATACGTCTTGCTGAAATTATCCTAAACCAATCAAAAGGATCATCTAGAATATTACCACCAATAATCTACTTGATGTCACCAAAATCAACATTGATATTAGCAGCCTCCTGTCACTAAAGAGTATCCCAGTATATTATATTTGGTAATTGATTATATTATTTTCCGTTTTCAACACATAATGGCCGGTCGTATTTGGCACTAGTCATTGTAGAGTATTCTGGTAGATTACTTTTCATTTTCATACAATGGTCAGCCATATTGGTCGTTGTCAAAGTGTATTCCAGTAGATTAAGTAATCTACTAGATTATTATTCATTTTCGAACAAAAAATGGTATGCCGTTTCTGGGACTATAGAGTAATCTGGTAGATTATAATCACCGATAATTTGGTCAAAAAATAACAAAGCAATGCTAAACCTATTTTTAGATTAGTCCTTCACCAACAATAATCTGACATAAATCATAAGCAAGTAAAATTTGAGAAAAAGTTGCACCAAAAAAAAAAAACCTGCGAAGGATGCATTCGTACTTGCTCCAACCACAACAATATTTGCTGAATTCACATAGAATATTTCCAAATAGGCTCATGGATGTACTACTGTTTTTGCTCAATTTTGTGTTCTAGATGTCCTCGGCCTCTCAAGAATTAAACTTTGTATTTTTGCTTAATTCTCCGTCTTAAAGTTCACTAACACTACTCGGAGCGCACTGCTTCACTGCAGGAAACTAATCTATATCACTCTTCATTGCATATGGACAGCGCGAGCTCGCGTTGAAGATGACTGAGGTGTCGGGAGAACACACAGCCACGTCTATATGGCGATTTTGGATATATATCGCCGCGGGAGATTCGTGGTGAGGAACACAACTCCGGCGAGATCTGTACAATTGTTGAAATTATTAGGATTTGTTGTCGGGGAATAAAGGTATTTTAATATTTTCACTAGACAGTCAAAGGATTAAAAATAAGAAGAAGAAAACAATGTGCACCAGTTTGTAATGGAATATCTAGGTTGACGTTGGTTGACTTTTTAAAAACTAATCAATGTTTTTTGTTGACTTTTCAAAAGAAAAAAAAAAACAAAAATTGAAATAGACTTTTTTTATCCAAACCTGAAAGCCAAACAACCTATAAAAATAAATATATAAATAAAAGATTGTTTCTTTTATTCTTTTTTTTTTTTTTAGAAAGTTGTAGCAAATAGTATATTTTATAAGCACCTTTAAAATTTATAGCATGTTTTTCAAAAGACGATAAACTATAACATATTTTTTGTAAACTCTTAGATTTCTTTGGACTTTATAAAAAATTTTGGACTTACGATTAATTTTAACAACCAATTTATGTGTATAATTTCATGTTAGAGAGAGAAGAATAAAGAGGACATTTTTTTTTTAGATATTATACGATCATAAATTTGATTATGTTATTTATTTACTTTATTTAAAATTTTATGCTATAATTTACTATTATTCCCTTCAAAAATGCCATTTTGTTCATTTTCCTTTTCTTTTTTTAATAGAGGGTTAGTTATTGATTGTGGGTACTAAAAGGATAAAAAAAACAAAAACAATATTTGATGATTGTGGGGATTTTTTTTCAATAAAAAAGGAGTGTAACAAGTAATGATTGACATTTAAATTTTAGTTGGTTGTTAGTTTAAGAAAAGAGGTGAGAAGAGTAAATATAGGGGTTCAATAGTCATTCCAAAAGTTAACAATAAAAAACCAAAAAAAAAAAAAACAAAGCATTTGGAGGGCTGTTTTCATAAATAATTTCCTCCATTACATTTGTCAACATGCTAATGGTCCGGGACTAACAATATCAAAGCCTTCCTTTTTTTAACTTTTTGTTATAAAAGATAAATGGTATTGCAAAAAATAAAATACTCATAAAGGCAGCCGGCTTTGAGTTGATTTTACTGCCAATATCAACGCGTCAGGGGACTTAAAAAACAAAGTTTGTCATGTAATATTTTTGTTCATATCTAATAATATAGCTACGTACAATAGAATGAGACATTCTGCAATAAAATGCCCAATATTAAAGAAGCTTCTTGTTTTCCATTTTTCTTTTTATTCCAATGCAGAAGCACATTGTAGAACGATTTTCTATTTATCTTTTGGTTTTAATACATCTATAATTGTTTCAAATATAAAATTGAGTGTTTAGAAATACATTAATTATATTACACCAAGTAACTGTCCATTTAACTTCACCTCATTATCCGGAAAGAAGAAAAAAAATAAAGTAATGGTGCAGAGTTCAAATTCCCCCACCTTCAATTTCAAAAATAAAATTAAATAAAATAAAATCAATGCTTCCATGATCCTGAATTTTTTGGGTTATCCCCACTTTCTAAACTTACACACCTTTAACTTTGCCATATATATTTAGAAATAGTCTTTCTAATTAATCCTATCTATTAGAATTTTTGTCAAATATATAAAAAAAAAAAAAAATAGGGAAACCCCTTTAGAATTTTATTCAAAAAAAAAAAAACAAATAACACTACAAGACTGTACTTAACTTCTTATATTTCCGTAACAAACAAACAAAAAAAAAAGCAAATTAATCTACTATGATATTGATCATTAGAATTTCATCAAGAATACAAAGAATCCTTTTCCAAATAATAAAAATAAAAATAAAAATAGAAAGAATGGCTTCACCATCAAGGTGCTAAATAGTATCTATTAATTCTACATCAATATGTACTATAATCATATTTTCCTCTCTTCATTCTGATTTGGGACCTTTTCTTCAATCCAAGCAGTTGATTTTCCCACACTTCCTTAGGAAAAAACGATCTCCTTACCTCCACCCCAAACTCTACACGATAATTATCATTCAAACTCAGCTCATAATCATATATTTCACGCAGCCTTGGATCGGAGAGTGTCTCGTAGGCCTTGTGAAGCTCAATGAACCGTCTCGTCGACTCCTCTTTCACCGACAGATCACGAAAAACATCGGGGTGGTATTGACGAGCCATGCTTCTGTAAGCCTTCTTAATGTCCTCCAAACCCACATTCTCAGATCCAAGTGATAGAACCTCGTAAAAGTTTGCCTTCTCGCTATAGCTCGGCATTCGTAACTGATCATGACGTGCTCTGCAAGAAACAGTACTAGGGCTTCGAATCTCGTAAGATATCTGCCTTTTGTTTCCTAGTACCATTTTGGTTATTTTGGGATTCATTTGCAAAGAAAATTCCATGATTTCACTTCGTGAGAAGAAGAAGAAGAAGAAATTAAGAAGAGATAGAGAGAATGATCAAGTAATCAAGGTGAAAGCTTTTTTGTATACATACATACATACATATATATATATATATATATATCCACAAAAAGAAAGGAGTTAGGGCCCTAGTAGGCATGTGGATACGAATATTAAAAAAGTAATTAAGACATGTTTAACGCGGTTTTAGATTTTTCATTGTTTAGTCCTAACTCTGTAGAATGACATTTTGGCATTAAGCAACCGTCCTTGTCTTTTTATTTTTCCTGCCCGCTGTGTGTGTGTGTGTATGTAATCTAATTTTTTTGTTAGTTTATAATATCATTTTAAAGGCGAAAAAATAAGAGCTTGTGCATTTTAGAGGATTGATTTCACAATTTTCTACGGGCCCGTTTGGTGTTTGAGTTTGAGTTAAGATTTGTAAGTTTAAATAGTAATTTTGATTGACTTTTTCAGAAAAGACAAAAACTTTTGAGGAAAAAGACAAAAATTGAGTTGATGGTGGTGAGTTTAAACTCACCACCCAAACAGGTTTGTGAACATGCTAATGGTCCGGGACTAACAACACCATAGTTCATAACGCCTTCGCTTTTTCGACTTGTGTACAGAAATTTTGAAAATTTGAACGGATAATTTGTGATATGAACTCTTCTTGTGTGATGAAGGAAAATTCTCTCAAGCCGGACCAGTTCATATGGAACAGGTTAATTTGGTTACACAAGATAAATGATATTGTGAAAAAAAAAAATAATAAAGAGTTCAAAAAATAAAGGTTGCCGACTCTGAGTTGACTTACTGCCAATGTAAACGCCTTAAGGGACTTCAAAAACAAAGTTTCTGTCATGTAATATTTTTGTTCATATCTGAAAAATACAGCTAGGTACCCTGGAACGAGATACATTAAGATTGCTAAGTTCATCTCACGATTTAGATGTCCAATGCAGAAACTTATTTTTTCTCTGTATTTTTTAGTCCAATGCAAAAGCATTATAGAACGATTTTCTCTTTGATGTTTTGGTTAAAATATATCTATATAGAATTTGTTTCAGACACCTTAAATTAAAGCATATAATTGAGTGTTTGGAAATACAGTAATTTATCTTAAGATGGCATGTATTGTTCATTTAAACTCCTCCTCATTAATATTGGAAAAAAATCAATGCACCTATAAACCCAAATTTCCTGGGTCATCCACACTTTATCAACTAACTTTGCCTCATAAATAGTGAATTATCTCACTTCATCTTTTTTACTAAATTTCTGTAAAAATAGATGAAAACTAGGAAATTCTCTCGCTTAACCTCTTATGTTAGAATTTAAATAAATAAATAAATAAATTAAAACCCCCATAAAACTGTACTTAATAACTTACTGTTTTCCGTATATTTTTAATGGAAATATAAATTAATGAGCAAAGTAAATTAAAAAACACATAATCCCAAAGTAAAATATTATACATTAGTCTGCTATGAAACTGATCATTAGAATGTCATTAAACAGTATACCAGCTTTGAGTTATAAACTGAAATGACATCAAGAATATAAAGAATGGCCTCATTAAAAAGCTGCAACATAATTTCTATTAATCCTACATCAATATGTAGTACAATTGTATTTTCCTCTCTTCATTCTGATTGGGACCTTTTCTTCAAACCACGCAGTTGATTTTCCCAAACTTCCTTAGGAAATAACGATCTCCTTGCCTCCAACCCAAACCCTACATCATAATTATCTGCCAAACTCAACTCATAATCATATATTTCACGCAGCCTTGGATCTGAGAGTGTCTCGTAGGCCTTCTGAAGCTCAATGAACCTTCTCGTCGCCTCCTCTTTCGCCGATGGATCATGAAAAACGTCGGGGTGGTACTGAAGAGCCATGCTTCTGTATGCCTTCTTTATGTCCTCCAAACCCACATTCTCAGATCCAAGAGATAGCGCCTCGTAAAAGTTTGCCTTCTTGCTATAGTTCTGCATTCGTAACTGATCATGACGTGCTCTGCAAGAAATAGTACTAGGGCTTCGAATCTTGTAAGCTATCTGTGTTTTGTTTCCTAGAACTATTTTGGGATTCATTTGCAAATAAAAATCCATGATTTCACTTTCGTGTAGAAGAAGAAGAAGAAGAAATTAGGAAGAGATAGAGACTATGAGTAACAGAACTAGGTGAAAGTTTATATATGTATAAATACAAATAGTTTAATTTATTTATTTATTTATTTATAATTATCTAGATTAGATTTGTATTTGTTTAAGGAATCAAGTTATTTAGTTTAGATTTTAAATTTTTTGAATTGTAATGTTAGAGTTTGATTTAAATTTGAATTGTAAAGTTAGAGCTAGATTTGAATTTGGATAGACACTGTAATATATATATATATATATATATATATATAGTCACATTCATTGTGTTCCTTGTGAATTCTTCTCTTTGTTCTTAGATAGTGAACTTTAGCACATTGACGTCAAATAGTTTTATGTTCTCTTCTATTCTTTTAATTTACTATTTTCTCATTTAATTTCTATAATATTTACAAAGAGGTGGGAGATAGTAGGCATATGTGGATACTAATATTAAAAATAGGACTTAAGACAAAGCGGTTAGAGAGTAATCAATGTTTAGTCCTAATTAGAGCACTGTTGACTGAAATTTTGGCAATAAGCAACCGTCCCTGTCTGTTTATTTTCCAGCTTGCTGTTTGTGCATCTATATGTATTCTAGCTTTCTTTATTTATATCACTTCTCGTCTAGATTTCCTTTAAATTTATAATGTAGATTTGTTTGGACTCAATAAAAATGATAATCATTCGTTCGACGGCTTGCAGTGTTAATATTAATGCCTTTGGAAACCCACGTGAACCGAATAAGTTAAGAAGTAGACCTAATATTTGATTAACTTTTTTTTAAATAGAAATTATCATTCAAGATAAAACGGGATATAAACACTAATAATAGAGATAAAAAACCATGTGGTATAAGAGACATAACCCTCGAGTAAGACCGATTCTATCAGTAAATTAAATCTGATGAAGTTCAGTGAGAAGGACATAAGCTAAGACCCGGTGAAGGGAAAATTTCTCGAATTTCTCGACAATTCTAAAATTAAGCATGTACTAAGCTCTTTTTAAAAAAACATCTACAATCAATGAAATATTTTGATCGATCGAGAGATAGTCACTCGCAACACAAAGACTATAACAAACTCCGCTAAGCTATAATACTAGCGGAACCAATAGATATATACTACTAGAAAATAACTCAAACGGAACACACACACAAAAACAAATCAGAGATAGGGAAACTACCTCCTTTTTTACAAAATTAAAACTAAAACACAAAAACAAACCGTTAATATAAAATACAATAAAATAAACATCGATTGCAAAATCCTAGCCCCACGTGAAAAAACCACTCCGCCGCACGCCACAACTCAAAGGAAAACAATCGACTCGATGTATAGAGATCACCGCACCTTCCATTAGACCACCAAGGTATTGTTGGATCCTAAACCGTCGGAAGCTTGTTAGCTAGATCTGATTGAGAAACTCTCATCTAAAATCTTCCAACTCCATTTCCCTCAAAATTGTCAAATCGTTGATTACCCTCGTCAGCCACGGCAGCAGCAGCGGTGGAAGTCCTACACAAAGGAAAACCCTAGATATGAAAAATTTGAAAAAACAAGGGTAGAGAAAATGGGAAACCCTGTTTTTAACTGCAATTTTTATAAAAGAGATGAAGTGAGGTTTTGATTAACTAATTCAAATAATATGTATATATATTTTTTGACAAAAAGATATTTTAAATATCGATTCTCAATATCTTAATGTAATGTGGGGTAATAATTTTCGGATTACATAATTGAGGGAGAACAATATTAGAATTCAGAATTTCAACTGCACAAATATATTAGGAATATTTTATCTTTAGTATTCAAATTTAAATAAATATTTACATTTATGTATTAATTAGGACTATTTGGAATCTTTAAAATTAAGTTAAGTGTTTTTTTATTATTATAGTATATCTTTCAAGTCATTTTACTGATTGTTTATCTTATACTATCCTAGTCCTACAACAAAAATAATATAACTAGTATCCAAAATTTAAATACCAATTATTTACATCATTTCTGATTTAACTCTTCCTTTCTTTTTTTCTATCTTTTTTTTTTTTTTTTTTGAAATGAAAATTATCATTTAAGATAAAACGGGATATAAACACCAATATCTAAGATAAAACCCTTGACTAAAACTGATTCCATTAGTAAAATCTAATGAAGCTTAGTGAAGATGGCATAAGTCGAGACTCCGGTGATGGGAATTTTCTCGAATTCCTCAGCAATCCTATAATCGAGCATGTACAAAGCTCTTTTGAAAAAACATCCACAATTGACGGAATATTATTATCAATCGAGAGACAATCATTCAAAGCACAGAGACTGCAACAAACCCTGCCTAGCCATAACACTAGCGGAACCAATAGACATATACCACTAGAAAACAACCCAAGCGAAACACACACACAAAAACAAACCAGAGGTGTGAGAACTACCTCCTTTATTACAAAATTAAAACTAAAACATAAGGACAAACCATCAATATAAAAACATTGACTGCAAAATTCTCGCCCTACGTGCAATAAGCACTCTGCTGTATGTCACAACTCAGAGAAAAAGAATCGGCTTGAGGTAAGAGATCGCCACACCTATTATCGGACCACCAAGGCATCGTAGGATCCCAAACTGTCAAAAGCTTGTCGGGTAAGATCTGATCGAGAAACACCCATCTAGAACCTTCTAACTCCATTCTCGCTGAAATCATCGAACCGATCATCCTCACTAGCCGTAACGGCAATAGTAGAAGTCTCACACAAAGGAAAACCCTATATATGAGAAATTTGAAAGAAAAAGGGGTAGATAGAAAGGAAACCCTTGTATATCTTCCTTTCTAGTTATTGGCATATCATCATCGATATAAAAAAGTTAGTACAAAGGTTCAAATGTTGTGAGCAATATTTTTGCTATTAAAAAAAAAGGTTTTTAAATCCACTCATACGAAGTAGAAATCCACTATTAAAATGGTCTTTTTTGTTTTTTAAAATTATTAAAATGGTCTTTTAGTCATAATACTTTCTGACTATTACAAACTACATTCTTTGTTTGATTAAATGTTATTTTTAATCATAACCTTATGATTAATACATATTTAGGTATAATTTTTTATATGACTCTAATTTTTAACCATGAAGTTTATAATCACAGGAAAAATTTTAGTACTACCAAAATGCTCCATAAATTAAACCTTGTGACTAATTGTATATAAGTTACGTGGTTGCAGGCATATATAACATTGTAGTAAAATCACACTTGACTCCACTTAAAGGTGTAGAGTTCGAATCTCACCACCCCTAATTAAAAAAGAAAATGTAAAGAAGTTACGAGTACAACTGTTAATATTAGAACATATTGGGACTAAAGTCTCATTTTCTTGTAGTGACTTGTGAGCAATCCTAAACTTCAAATCCATGTGAACGTAGTTAATTAATTGACTATGAACTTTTTAATTTCGACAATTACTCAAAGTTTTAGTGTTTAACAGTTTTAATCATTGACGAAGGCTTTTGAATTAACATAGAGAATCTCACCTATGTCGTATAATAACTGAAAATTTAAAAACAATTGTTACATAATTACAGAACGTTCTAATTTCAAGGGTTTCTGATAGTAAAAAGATATTATTTTGCAATTAGTCTAACTATGCTATAAAAATTTTATAATCAAACAATAAATGCATGATTAACTCTGTTAAATTTAAGAAATTGTTTGTCAATTGTTAGTCAATGGCTGACCAAAAATTACCAAATAAAAATTTGGAAAGTTATTTGCCAAAGTTAAAAGTTGAAAGACTAATGATACTAATTATCCTAGGGTTATATACAAGAATTACATAAATTTGACACCTCCTAAAGAATTAATAATGTTAAAATGTGTGGAAAATTTAGCTGAACTTAATCGAATATGCCATAATTGAGTAAAAAGTTTTAGTAACATTTGTGATGCACCTTTACATGAGTTTTTTTTTTTTTTTTTTTTTTAACAAATTCGGGAACTCTATTAAGAGATTCCAACAATTAAATATTGCAAGTTATGGCATATATTAATGTATAATGAAGCTATTACATATGATATGTGATACGACAAAGGCTAGTTAATTAATGGCCAATCAAATTATGTCATAATTAATTCATATGGATTCTCATCAGAAACGAAAACAAGAAGAAGTGGAAAAAGAAAAGACTTTAAAAGATTTTAATAGTTTTGCATTCGTATGTATCTAGCTCATAGTTTTTAGCCATATGCATGTCTAGAAACGAAAGGTTGGACAAAATTCACCATGTAATTGCTTATATGAATAATAAAGAATATAAAACAAAACTTTCATGAGTATGAATATGTAATACTAAATGCTATATATCCTTTTCTTAGTTCTCTTTCTACATTGTCCTATTTTATGATCATAACCATAGAGCTTGGAAGACTACCATAATTTTGCGTGATACATATTTTAAAAATTCTTCTATTGTTCTCTCTGCCGCCGGCAAAACCTCCCTCTCATTTTTTGATATATTTTCTTTAAAAATTTGAATAATTTCTTATTAAACTTAGCAAATGTTTGGTACATAGATTAGAAAATTAAAACTCAAAAAAAATTTAAATCAACTTAGAGTTTTTAATTTTTCAAATCCCGTGTCAGATTTATTTTTCTCTCTTCTAAACACCAGTTCTAAGTTAAATTCAACAAAAAATTCTCAGTTGGAATTGTAATATTTTAAAATTTTCCTTTCTTATTGGCATATAGATTTTTATATATATGCCAAACATAACCGTCAAATCTCCCTTCAATTTTTATTAAACTTTAAGCATTGACTTGTTTACTATTATTGGCTTTTATCATATATATGGTAAGGAAGGTTAATTTTCATTAAAAAGAAACAAAAAAAAAAAAAAAGCCTCAGGTGAGGATACTCTTAATAAAGACAATATTCACTACTTTTTCCCTTGATTCACGCCTCTCCTCAGCTGACTCAAAAGGGCTTTTAACTTCTTCTTTTTTTCCTCCTCTTCAATTTACACACTTTCCATTGTTGTTACACATTTGAGCTCAAAACATATGAATTATAGGTCAAATTCTTAATCAATAATATAAATATTTCTTCTCAAAGCTCATCAATTCTTCGTACTCAACCAAAAATTATTAATGCCTTTTACAACTCACATATCACGTAAATTAATACCAAAAAAAAGCCATAAAAATTAATAAAAAAATGTGATTAGAATTTGTTTTCTTAACGCATATATGTCCATTATTGAAAGTACTTTAATGTTGCATCTATATCCACGCTTCACGTCCAATTTTCCCAGAACTTTAACTCTTGATACATTTTTTTAACGAATGGAGAGAGGATAACTAATATAAAAAGTGTATAATACATCACAATTAGATCAGCGCCTACTAACTGCTTAATCCTCCACAGGACAAAGGAAGGAAGACAAAGGTTCAAGGACAATAATTTCGTATTAAAATTAATCTAAACCTTATTATTCACAAATCAACTAAGACAACTAGTGGTTGTAAATATAGGTCAATAGCTAGCGGCATGAAAATAAAGAAAAATTTTCCTTGAACAAGGAAAATCCACACGAAGTGACAAACACTCATGAGATCAAAGATTTCAAGATCTATAAACCAACATGTCAATTGGATTTATCCTCATGAAAGTTTCTTATGATAAAATTGGATGTCCAACCAAAAGGCGTTCCCCCAAAACTACTACTTATTTTGATTTGTAAAATGGGAATAAAACCTCAACATAAATCCAGAAGACGGTCCAGCAATCATGTGTGCAACAAACCAATGTTTATAGGCAGATAATATTTAAAACATTCCCTTTTGCCTTATCTCTATAGTAAAAGCCGAACGTTTCTTTCGGCTGTGTCTATATGTTTATAGCCGCCCAAGTTATTATTTCTATAGTCAAATTGTTCACGTACTATGTAAGGACAAATTGGAAAAACAAATGGAATTGTGATCGCGGGTATAGGCTAATAGTTATACTCTATAAAAAAGATAGAGAGTTTAAATTCCTCACTCAAAAAAAAAAAAAAAATTACGACCACGATCTGTAGTGCAAGTCTCATATCATGCCACTCGTTGCTTCAGGCTGCCGGAACAATCCCATTCTGCTGTCATCATCGAGATTGGAACTGACAACCTTTTTTTGAATTTTGGTTTTGATTTTTGTTTAAATTTTTGTTGTTGTTGTTGCTTTTCTTTCTTTCTTTCTTTCTTTCTTTCTTTCTTTTTTTTTTTTGGGAAAATTTTGGTTTTGTTTATTAGATTTAGTGAATTTTTGTTTCAGTGATAAAATTTGGTGTTTGTTTAAATGTTCCAATAACGGAAGCCAAAAAATCCGATGAAATCGGAAGTTTCTGGCCGGTTATTAACTAGTATTCAGTTGGTCAAGTGTCCAGTCGGTAACTGTTTGATCACCAACTGGTAACCATTTGGTAACCAACTAGTTAGCCGCTAGAGGTGGTGATTAGCGATCGGAAACCTACCGGCCATCGATAACCAACTGGTTACCTGTCGGCAGTATTGGTTACCGATTGGAAACCCTCCGACGATCGATTTTTCAGTAACCAATTGATAACCAGGTGATTACACAGGGCTACAAATTAGTAATTACAATTGTTATTTTTAAATAATTAGATAAATAGATATTTATATTGTCATCTATCATATTTCTTGTAACAGTTTTTTCTTGCGTGGCAAAAGTTAATTCAAGGGCCCGATTTGTGCCCTTTATCAAAAGGGCCCAATAAAAACTTTCAAGGCCCAATTGAGGCACCATACTAAGATTAAGTGAGAAAGCAGTCTGCTAATTAATAACCAAAAACGCCTATGCAATAGTATCAACCAATCACTGTCTACCCAATCGCTACATGGATATGCGGTAGGCATTTTAACACAAGGACCATTGGCATTATTTGCTGGAAGGCTTTCAGAAGATTTTTGACCCTACAAAAAGTTTACTATTAAGTTTGTGGCCTTTCAAAAAAAAAAAAAAAAAAAGGATCAATTTTTAAACGTGTTGAACTTAACTCTTTTAACATTTTTATTGCTTTCTAGAAAATTTAAACGTCATTTTTACCTCATTAAACACCTTTCAATGAGAAAATTGTATCCCAATCCACCCCTGGTAACCCTTTTTAAAATATCAGAAATAAGAAAGAAATAAATTAGAAAAGCAATAGCAATCGACACAACATAAAAAATTTACGTAGAAACATCATGGCCCTTAAAAAATATATATATTATGTGAAAATTTTTTTCAATCACACAAAATTTTTTTCTCACTCCCCACAACCTCAATTATAAGGGGGGTAAAAAAACTAGATTCAAAATACAACGATTAAAGAGCTTTTGATTGGTGCAACTGGAAACAAAGATTTTGCACTCTTTTTGTTGGCTTTAGAACCACCCCTTCCGCAATTATACTTCCTAGTTCCTGTCCAATGTGTGACTAAGTCTCGATTTTTATTTTGTCAAAAACCTAACATTAACTTTTATTTCTCTTTTTCTACTACTTATATAATAGTTTAAACCATGTCCTAGATATATTTGAAAAAAATTATCTAATTAGAAAAAACTAAAACCAAGTAAAAAAATAGACAGGAAAAAAAAAAAAAGACAATGTACCTTAAAATTTAAATAAAAAAATAAAAAAAAATAATAATAAAAAGAGGCAAGAAAAAAAGATAAAAAGGATTAAAACGTTAAGAATCGACTAATATAAAAGAAAGTATTAAATTGAAAAGAACATAAAAAAAAAAAAAAGGGCAAAAAAAAAAAAAAAGACAGAAGGATAAAAAAATATAAAAATGTTTTTCGTCCAAAACGAAAGTGAAAATGTATGATAGTGCTCTTTCACATTTCAACACATGGATAGATGAAGTAAGATATCTGCTTGTAAATTTAATTGTTTCTATTCTAGTTATCACAAACAACAAAGTGAATTGGAAGTTGATAATTAAGGTAGATAAGAATGAAAGAAACCATAAGCTTTCTCTAATAAAATCATTCTTATATATACACCACAAAGACTTTATAAAACGACTGTTCAGTGTTTGCAAGGACCACCCAGTCAAAGTCATCGGAGAAGCTATCGTCGTCCACTATTTTCTGAGATAGCCAAAGAAAGGAATTTGAAATAGAATTTGCTCCTCTTTATACCAATTAATGCATACCTATAAATGAATGTGACACTTTTGTTTGTTTCTTCACTGTCCGCAGACCAATTGAGAAAACACAAAAATTCCTTGAGACGAAAAAGAACAAAATAGTAATCAAAATAACCATTTCAGTAATGTTTGGCTTGTGGAAACTGATAGAAGTTTATAAAGTTCAATTAATATCCTATGTAAAGATAATAAACCTTCTTTTCTCATAAAGATCTACATTACTATTGACAGATGGTCATTCCATTGAAGGTAGTTAGAGATTTCACGTTTGAATTTTCGGTTCCCTTGATTTTTCTCTATCAAGTGTTTGATGGTGCGTGAGTTTCTTTTATAATTTTTTTTTATTATAATAGTAAAGAGTAATCGGTTAAAATAATATCTGAATTTTTTAAAATGTGACTGTTTGGTCCATGTTTATTTTTTTATTTTTTTACTGAGATGATCCTAAACTCTTAAAATGTTCTCTCACTCACTCACTGAGTGACCAAGTTAAATAAAAAATGTTCTCTTAAAATGTTCTCTCACTCACTCACTCACTGAGTGACCAAGTCAAATAAAAAATGTTCTCTTAAAATGTTCTCTCACTCACTCACTGAGTTTACTGAGATGATCCTAAACTCTTAAAATGTTCTCTCACTCACTCACTGAGTGACCAAGTCAAATAAAAAAAAATAAAATAGAGACCTAAGAGACTGTCTGAGTCAATTACTTAATAGTAAATTATTGCAGATAAAATATGATGTATTTTTCTTTTTTTTTTTTTTTTTTTTTTTAATTGCTCTTCATAACATAAAATTGGAACGTTCAATTTGTATCATTTTGGACGTAAACTTTCCCAAGAATCTCTTTTTGTATCTTTTTAAGAAGGAAAAATGCTCTAATTAGAGACGGACAGAGAAAATTCATAATCTTTGCCTAACTCAAAAGTTAGAAGAAGATAATCTACTTGATGTGACCAAATCTTTAAAGAGAGAAATTGGTCAATATCGTGCAATAATTGGGGCTGTGGAAATGTGTTTAACAAAAGATTGTATACAAAGAACTTAGTTGCAGAGAAACACATGGTTTGGTGATGTTCATGAAAGCGCCGTAGATTGTCCCGCTCCAACGTTAGTCCAACAAACGCATACGTCAATTGTACTAGAGCCTTCCTTTGTCACATGCATCGCATTGAGGACGGGTTCTTTCATGTTCGGCTCAATTTTCTGGATATAATAATTTGGAAAATTATGAACAAAAGTACTGAGGTCCAGAATCATGCTAGTTACTATTTTTTTTTATTTGTTTTGCAATATATATATATATATTTTTAAAACACAATTTATTAATTAGTTTGATCTTTTCTAGATTTGAGTGATCTCATTAAAAAAAAAAAAACATAAATCTTAATTACAGACGGCTGGTTCTATTAATAAATTTAATAAAAACGCATAAAAGGATAAAACGTGCACTGAATTCTTAGAGTTTAACTTTAGTTATTTTCATATAAATCCAAAAAAATTTATCATTTTTTTTTTTTTAAGATTTCTTTCTTCATCTAGTAAATCCAATAATTATTTTGTAAATCCAATATTGTAGTTTAAATTTTTTTGAAAGGTTACAATAGTTTAAAATTGAGAAAAGGACAATATAACATATTTACAAAATTATATTTATTGGTAAATTTAATTATTTACTAGTAAATCCATTTATTTTATAACTTAATAAAATCATACCTCAAATCCATTTATTTTATAACTTAATAAATCATATCTCAAACAATAACCACAACTTCCTTTACATTTCCAAAATCCCCCATAAATATTAATTATTATTGATTAACCCAAATCCAACACCAAAGACAGACATACTAAAAAAAAAAAACGAAAAACGGCCACCATATCCCGCCGTTGACACCGGATCTCGAACCTCGTCGGAGACGAAGATAGGAATTGAAGCCGCAGTCGAGCTTTGATGGCGAATGTGATCACTTCAGCATTATCGCGACCTCGCGATTGTTAGGGCCCGTGACTTGTGACCTCCGCTGACCTCATGACCTCGTGGATCTGGTCCGCCTCTTGGCTCCGACGATATGCAGAGATCGAAGCTCAAGTCCTCGGGTCCTCATCGATCGCGAAACTCAGAAGCCACGGAGCGATTGAAGCTCGCAGAGCCCGGAGATCACCACCCTCTCAGAGCCCAAAGATCGATCGCTTGCGAACCTCATCGCTGCGTCAGGGAGATCCGAGGATTCGTCTGGAGCAACCTCGTAGCCGTGATTCTTCGTCGTCGTCGTCGTCGCCGTCAGTCGCCGGTGGGCACCTGCGGTGGTACATTAACGAGAGAAAGAGAGAGAGAGAGAGAGCAGAGAGCAGAGAGAGAAAGACAGAAGGGAAGAGAGAGAGTGAGGAGAGAGAAAAAGGGTAAAATTATAAACAAATAAATCTATTTTAATTGAAAAATGAAAATATGCTATAATTTATTATGTTTTATGAAAAAATTTATTTATTTAAATAGTAGTTATCAAATATACTATATGGTATGATTTCTTTTTTTTATTGCTCTTTATAATATAAAACTAGAACGTTCAATTTGTATCATTTTCCACATAAACTTTCCAAAGAATCTTTTTTGTAACTTTTTAAGATGAAAAAAATACTCTAATCAGAGACGGACAAAGAAAATTCAGAATCTTTGCCTAATTCAAAAGTTAAAAGAAGATAATCTAATTGAAGTGACCAAATCCTTAAAGAGAGAAAATGGTCAATATCGTGCAAAAATTGGGGCCACAACAAATTGTATACAAATAGACTTTGTTTGACATTCAAGTTTAACTCCAATTAAACTGTTCTTTTTCATCTTAATTTTTGTCGTTTATTGAAAGTCAACAAAATTTATAATTAATTTTTAAAATGTCAACCAACTCTAACTTAAAAATTTCATCTCCAACCGACAAACCAAACGCAAGCGACACATGATTGGGTGATGTTCATGAAAGCGCCTTAGATTGTCCCGCTCTAATGTTAGTCCGACAAACGCATATTTCTCAACAAAAAATAATAATAATAAAACAAAACAAAACAAAACAAAAAAAACAAATCAACAAAAAACGCATATATCAATTGTACTAGAGCCCTCCTTTGTCACATGCATTATTGAGGACGGGTTCTTTCATCTTTGGCTCAATTATCTGGATATAATTTGGAAATTATAAACATAAGTATTGAGGTCCACAATCATGCTAGTTGCTATTTTTTTTTTATTTGTTACGCAAAATATTTTTTTAAATAACACAATTTATTAATTAGTTCTTTTCTAGATTCAAATGATCTCATAACATGAAAAAAAAATAATAATAAATCTTAATTACATACGGCCAATTCTATTAATAAATTTAATAAAATGCATAAACAGATAAATATGCACCAAATTCCAATAACGGGAAATCAAATAAGCATATCAATTATCAAGTATACATATAATTATTTCAACAACATCACTATAAATTTATAGAAATTACAATCGAATATTGAGACTAAGAAATCTATAATAAAAAGGTCACCAGTTTAAAACTAACTTTAGCATATTGAATATACAATCAATACAAGAACGTGCAGATACCACTTCTATTATTACAAAATGGAAACAATAATATGAGGACAAAATGCAACAACTACATAATGGTAACTTCACCTTTATTTTTAAATATAAGACTACCACAAAAATGAGAAAAAGCCCCAACTACATAAGTAATACCTTTGGTGATAAGCCAACCCATAAGATCATAGAGGCCAAAACACAACCCTTCCGACCACGAGGCCATCCCTGCTATCAAAGTTATCACCGTGAAGCTCAAACAATATATTTAAAATTGAGAGTCAAGTGATTAACCAAGAGACAGCGTCGAATCTTTGGGACTCATTTTCTTATGATACTTTTTGGGGACTCCTTTTTTAGATGTTTTATTGATTACGAGTAACTCTACAAACCTAGTTGAAGTATGTTAATCGGTTCTTATTATATCGTCTATAACAATAACAAGTTAGAAGTACATGTATAATTTTTTATTATTATTTTTTTTTTAAACATGGATGTTGAACTTAAAAAACGTTTTTCTTTATTTATCATTAGGAAAAAAAAAAAAAAAACAGCATTAAAATATAACGGAAAAAAATATTTATTTGAGAAGGTTACAAGAGAAAAAAATTCTAATTAAATTACTAATTGAAGACATGTTATATAAAAATTATTTCAATAATATGGACAAATTAGAATTACTTCTATTAAACACATTTGAAAAATGAGATTTTAGAAATAAAGAAAAAAAGTAATAAGTATTAAAAAAGTATATAAAATCAAAATAACTTAACCAAATTTTTTAATAGTGAAAAAAAAAAAAAAAAACTCTCGTTAACTATTATTATCATTATTTTTAATTCAAAATGTTAGATCGCATCCTAGTCTTATTAGAATCTCATATGCAAAACATGAGGAAATGGGTTTTTTATTTTTATTTTTATTTTTAATTCATGGTTGATAATCCTTTTATTCTACCCAAATCTGATTAATATCATATTTGAACCAGATATCAAGGATTAAGAACCTTAATCAAGGCAAATCAAAATTAATAAAAATAATGCTAATGGAAACTAGTGCTGTTAAGCACCATCCAATAATGGAGATAGATCTTATGACACGAGGCTTACAAATGAAATCCACTTTCGTTTGATGATGGTTTTCAACGCCAGTTGTGTCCCCTCATTTTTCTGAAACTGGGCTAGAGTATTATAAAATAAAAATAATAATAATAAAAAAAAGACTAATTGCTTAAACAAAAAAGACATGAAAGACTCACGAGATTGCTTTAGGAAAGATGTTGGAAACCGTCAAAAATATAAACAAAAAGGAACTCTAAAAAAGTACAGCGAAGCATAAATTTTCCTTGAACTTTTGGAAAAGTAAGACTTATTACGTGACGTCCAAATTTCTTTACGTTGTGAGTTCATAGAAGTTATTATATAGCAACTTAGATTCAGAGGAATTCTTGAGTCGGGTCGCTTTTTATTTTTATTTTTATTTTCAATTAGCATTTCACCCTTGGTATCCAACCAACATAAAGAGGGCATTGTCAAACATGCCAAATCAAAGATTCTTTATTGTAACAAGTAACAACAATTTCATCCAAGAAAAGTCATTTTTTCTCAATTATGTTTTGTCATTTATAATTAAAGAAGGAAAAAAAAAAAAAGTCCTTACAAACCTAAACAACTTTGCATTTTGATGCTAATCATTAGCTAGCATGTACAATTAACGGCTACGTCGCTAGTTGTCACATACTCTATTTTTATCGAACAAAGAACAAATAGAAGGGATCAGAAAGGAATTAAAATTTCATGACGCAAAGTATTAGTTATAAAATGATACAAAAACGGACAGAAATTGATAAAAGAAAGTTGAAACAGAATATGCGAATATAAACAAAGCTGTATAGTAAGGAACAAAAAATAAATCTGAAAATATGTTAGAATCTGGATAATGGAAACAATTATGAAATGTTGAGTATAACTTTTGGCGTATAATATCAACCCAAACATAGTTACCAACATTAGAAAACCCCTAATCAACCAACTCACGATCATCAACAGCATCTCGGAATTGGATATCATACTCCTCTCGACTCTTTCCACGCCCCCTTTTCCACTCCGATAAAATGGACTATTTCATTAAAGTCCTCAGCCGCTAACCAAGGGAGAGTGAACAAACCTCTCAACCGACGAAGAAGCTTCCACAAGGGATGACGTTGGGCCTTCTCAAGATGCCCATAAAAGCCAGTAAAACGCCATTCTTCACCTTCTGGGGAGATATCAAGGGAATCAATATCAAGGAAGAAAGAGTTAAATATCATTTTTTCTAAAAAAAAATTATTAATAATAATAATGAGTAAATAATATATTTTAAAATAAGGGTAAATTACTAAATTGATTCTTGAACTTCTAACTTTGTGTAACTTTAGTTTCTGAGCTTTTTTTCGTACCCGAGAATGCCCATAAACTATTAAAATGTTGCTACAATAGTCCTTTACGTTAATTTTTGGACAAAATTTGTTAGTTAGCATCACTTTTTGATCAAATTTACTAACGGATTCTACTTAAAAATTAATAAATATGACTATTGTACCAGCATTTTAATAGTTTAAGGGCATTACCTGTTTTTTTTTTTTTTTCATAGCTAGATCAAAGACCATAAAACTATTAAAAACGTTGTTACAGTAGTCATATCCTTTAATTTTTAGACGGAATCCATAATTAGCACTACTTTTTAATCAAATTATTAACAGATTACATCCAAAAATTTATAAAAATGACTATTGTAGCAACATTTTAAAAGTTTAGAAATATTCCAGCTACGAAAAAAAGCTTAGAGACCAAAATTACACATAATTAAAAGTTTATGGACTAAATAAGTAATTTACCCTTAAAATAATTTAGATATATATATATAGCACATTTAGAATAAAAATTTTAATATGAAGTAAAAAATAAAAATAAAAACGTTTTACTTTGTAAATTGTTTACCAAGAAATATGTTCTTAATTTACCTTAAATTTTTTAAACTATTTTATTTACTTATTTTTTTTAAATGACTTATATGTTACAATTTCTGTTTTTATTTAATGACATAATAAGTAAATAGCATTTTTTTTTTTTTTTTGGTGGTGTGTTTTGTAGAAATTGTCAACTTCCCAATAAAAGATTCCGATGAAAAATAAAGTTTTTTTTTTTTTTTTTTTTTTTTTTTGGGAAAAAAAAAAAAGAGTACTATCCATGAACAAGTGGGCCGCCTTGTGTTCAATTTCCCCCAACTTCCGCTCATTCCAACGCCTACAGTCGATATATTTAATGAAAAACGATCTAAAACATATATAGCCAAGAAAAGGTACAAACAAAAATCGAGCACAATGAAACTTTTTGTAGATTGAAAGTTCACTTGTCTTTATTATTATATATACATTATTAAAATTCACTTTTTTGTTTTCTTGGTAGTAATTATGAAAGTTCACTTATAGAGAAAGGGATTTGGGTGGAAAAAGTGAAATGCCAAGAACCATTCACGTGGCATTATTTATCTTTTTGACAATCTATGACAAGAAGTGGACCCAAAGCCGATCGATAGTGCTGCACCACACAAATCAATTGAAGGACCACACACAAAATTTCCCTTAGAAATTAGTAAGAAAGAATTAAAAAGCAAAAAGAAAAACTCTTCTAGATGCAGAGTACGCTTCTTCCTTGACCTCAAAGAAATCAATAACGTGGCTCTCGGCCAAGTGGCAAATTCTATGTTCTATAAGTCTCATTTTAAGTTCTTCTCCAATCAGTAAGACGTGGACCTTACGAGAATGAGAGTGAAATTGAGTCTATTCATTAAGTATGATTGAGTAAAGATTATACTCGTTTTATTGATGTGTTCTTGAATTTACACAATAATATAATAATAATCTCTTATTTATTTATTAAAAAAAAAAAAAAAAAGAAGAAGAAAAGAAAGGAAAGGAAAGGAAAGGAAAGGCAAAGCTCTAATTATAGAAGCTCTTAAAGCAAATTTCCTTAGAGTGCAATTTGGGAGAGGATAGCCACTAGATGAGCATGGAGCTTACATCCACAAACCAATATTGTGGCCATAGAGGCTGAGTGGGAGACACTTGTCCTTTGGATAGCAAATGATTCTGACATTTTCACAATGTGTCCTGCAATGTTTTTACCCCTACCTGGTTCAAAAGCTGTCTATTATTGGTTTCAACAGGTGTGGCGTCCTGTGATCTGTGTCGAACAAAAAATAATTTCATGTTAAATGTCTTTGGACATTTTTTTTTTATATGTAAAGAAACTAATTTTAATCTCAACTTTAACGGTTTATTTAGTTTTTAGATTTGAGTCTAAAATTTTTATATCAGTTTTTTATCCTTATTTTAATTAATAAAAAATATAATTAATTTTTAAAAAATCAGTTAATTCTAATATAAAAATCACATTTCAAACTCGTACATCAAACATAAGTTAAGTGACTTATAAGTGTCACAAGATCTCTTTTAGTCAGTAATTGTCTAGAAGTTTAACTTAGTAGGGTCTACTTATAGGTCCACTAAATTCCTCAATCTGAAGGCCCTTGTGGTCGATCTGTCTCGTGAGTTATATGTATTTGCTTGCTTTCGTGAATTCCAAAAAAACTTTGATCTTAACTTTTTTAGTATCAACTCACGTGTTATATTTTCATTAGTAAATACAATCAATTAATGAGGTAATACTTTAAACACTTACCAATAAACGAGCATCAACTTATATTCCATATAAGTTAATGTTCAAAAGTTGGGATTAGAATTAATATCCCTAGCATATTTCTATTCGAATATAACATGTGTTTAAATTGTTTATATTAGATTAATCATTCTAGTGTCTATTGGAGAGAGATATATACTATATGATGTAATTGGTAAAAATAGATAAAAAGTTAAATGAATAAATAGTAAAAGAAGTATGTACTATTCAAATATAGTTGTATTGAAATGGAATATTTGACATACCCAAATGAACTATAGTATTCTTGGCTTTTTTCCCCTTTATTTTTTACGAAGAAAACTCCTAATAAATTATGAAAATATCAACGTCGACGGAATTATCGAGAGTCTGGATTTATAGAAATATCGATGGATAATTTCAATGACGATATTGATAAAAATTAAAAAAAAGAAGGAAAAATTAAAAAAAAAAAATTTTGAAGTGAAATTAATAGAAATAAAAAAGACTTAATAATATGCAAAGTGATTCATTTTCGTTAATTGAATCATAAATTGTATGTAATGGATATTGTTATAATGAGGATAGAAGAGAAATATAATGCAATAAAATATAAAAGTAAATTGATGGAATAACAAGTTAATTATTGTTATCTTTTTACAGTCTCACGTTATTTTACATAATTGTACAAATATACAAATATATAATAAGTCGAAACTTTTTTATTTGCATAAGAAAAATTCAATACTTAATTATACTTCGTATTGATTATATATAAGAAGTAAGTTTAACATCTCAGCCTGATACTAAAATTGTATAATGTTTTTATTTTATTAGTAGTAGTATTAGTATTTTATCATCGAACAAAACAATGCCAAAGTATAGAAGGAAAGCGGAATGTGGTTAAAATATTGTTGTAACCAATAGTAATTTTTCATTTTTTTTGGGCCATTTTCCTTTTATGTGCGGATATTAGTAGATATTTAGCGGATATATCAATGGAAATATCAATATATATCCAGTTACTCTGATTGAATTGTGAAGGAAAAAATGATAATGATGCTTCACAGACATTATCTGGAAAGTATCGGTATTTCTTGAATACTCTGATAAGAAATATTTTTACCATCTATTTTTGTATTTAAGGTCCCTATTTATATATCTTATTAGGAAAATGTTGATAAAATTATCGATGTTTTCATTATTGCTCCTAATCTTGATTATACAATAAAATTGTTAAGTATCTGAAGTGCCAATTCAACTGAAAAGTATATACACCTAAACAGTGGCGGTGCCATCATATTGTTTCAATAGATGCATGCATTAAAGATATATAGGGAAAATAAATTTTTAATGGAGTAAAATGAGAAAATTTTAAAATATTTAAAGACAAATTAAAAAAAAAAGTTTCATTTAAAGTACAAGTCCCCACTTCATCATGGATAGTTCCGTCCCTGCATTTGAAATGCCTAATTGACTGCAAATCAAAATGGGAGTTTTCTACCAATATAGGAGACTAGTGCCATAACTATTGAAATGGAAATTGTAGCACATTTTAAAAAAATATTTGGCGTAAATAATTTATTTTAAAATGTATGAAGTAAATAGTAAATAATTTATTTATGAACATAATTTAGAAATTAAATTATTTATTTAATGTACTCCATCATAAATAAATTATACATCATAAGCATGCAGCTATTTAAAATATTTTGAAATTTGTTATTTATTTATCTTTTAAGTTTTATTAAAATTACCATATAGGTAATTCTCAATTATAAAATAAAAATGTTTACATAAAGATATGACATTATAATAATACCCTATTTTTTTATATGGAAAAATTCACAAAATCTTCAGTATTTTTCCCCCTATCCGGAAAATTTAAGATATAACCTTCTTAACTTTCTAAGCCCGTAATGTTTGTCACCTTGTTAGGTTTTTTATTTTTTTTTTGGGCCATAGAATGTGCCAATTTGCAGCCATGTAATTCTCCTCAATCCTCTTATTCAAAAAATAATAAATAAAAAAATTCCCATGTCAACAACTAAATCCTCATAGTTATTAATTGCCGAACAACTTTCTTTAAAAATCGACTTGTTAAAGGATGATTGACACTAAAAAAAGATTAGAAAATTGAAGGGATAATATGCTTTTTTTTTTTTTTTTAAAGATTTTCTGTATGTAATATAAGGAACAAAGTGGAAGAGGCAGTAAAATTTTAAAGATTAAGTATAAATTAACTAATCCATTCTTTCAATCAAAAAATGGATCAAGTACAATTTCTTTTTTCCCACTTGACTGACAAATACAAAACACATATCGAGCTAATTGTCTTTTACATTATTACCAATAACAAGGAAATCAAAATACAAGATACGCTTATTGAAGCACTCATATATATATATATATGTGTGTGTGTGTGTGTGTGTGTGTGTGTGTGTGTGTGTGTGTGTGTTGTGTGTATTTCTTTTCGAAATATGCTTATTGAAAGACTCATCAATCTTTTATCTGTTTCGTTTTGGGTGTTAACTGTTAAGTATATTAGCATTTAAATCAAAGCAATTAACATTCGATGCCAATCCATTACGACTCAATCAAGCAACGACAAAAAAAAGTTGTGTAGTATTTACTATTTTTCAACATTTACTGTCATTTTTTAAAGAGAAATTTAATTAAATCCATTAAAGATATACAAAGATACCAAAACAATTAATGACTTTGTATTACATGATACAAATCAAAATGTATTTATCTATAAAGTTTGATCATGCTCAAAGAAAAAGATGTATTCTTAAAGCCCAATAATGAATATATATCTCGGGACACTTAAATCAATAGCACTATTTTTCAACATTTAGTTATTTGTATTTTTCCCGTTGCTGTTTGATTTTTTTTTTTAAATGCTTTAATTCTATTTTGTGTGCTAAATATTTAAGTTCTCTATACAATTAAAGCCAACACCGATATTTAATATAAAACTATGCAAAAGATTTACTTTCTCATTCATATATCAACAAACTTGTGATAGATAAAAATAGGATAGATTATTTTGACTACAAATTGCACCTATCAATAGTTGGTAGTAAGTATTCAAAACATAAATTCACCAAAATGTGTATATACATAACATAGAATTATAGAGGCTAATATTTATAACTGAATTTGTATAAGGTATAAGACCACTTATTAGCATTTTGATATTCAATTCGGTAATGGAAAACAATATTAGAGAGAGAAATTGACATACCATATATACGTATATGCATGTATATGGAGTCATACATACTATAAAGTATCAAATGATCCTTTGTAAAGTATTAATGGTAAATAGATTTCTTAATTGTCATGTTTATCTCTTATATATTAGATAAGTGATTATGATAAGGATATAGACTTGCATTTGGGAAAGATTTCTTTTAAATTATCTTCTCATAAGCAAAATATCTTTTCCAATATTGTTATATGTTTGAAAATATAACATGTTTTATACGACTCTCTTGGTCTAATCTTTTGTACAGATTGCCCTTTTAATGCACCCCTAGTTGGAAAGGTGAAGTATAAAACAGTATTTTCCTTTCCGGCTTAAAAATAATTACACGTACTTAAAAAGATTACTTTCTTTCTTATGACAATAAAAATGATTTATTTACGTTAGAAAAAATGATTTATCTGTTTACTTTTTTACTTTGCACCTTATCATTATGGTATTAGTTGTAAGATTACTCTCTCTTGTACGACAATATAAATGATTTATTTACTTTAGAAAAAATATTTCCTTTTTAAATTGCATCTTATCGCAGGGGCGGAATCAGAAATATATTTTAGTGGGTGCATACACAAATTTTTTTTTTCAAGATAAAATAAATTTTAGTGGGGCTATGTGAGAATTTTTAATTTTAGTTAGTTTATATAAGAATTTTTAATTTTCATGGGGACAAAGCAGTAACATTACAAAACTTTTTTTATAGTATTAACTTTAGTAAGGATTATGTGAAATTTTTTTATTTTTTTAATGGGAGCAAAGTAGGGAATGTATGAAAATTTTTAGTTTCTAGTGAGGGCAAATTGTAAAAATTATAAAATTTTTGGGGTAAAACTAGAATAACAAAACATTTTTGGGTAAAAATTGGAGCCCCCACTAGCACCCCTTAAATCCGCCCTTGCCTTATCGTTATGGTAATTGTTGTTAGACGTATATAAAACATTTACATAAAATATACTTATCTACTTTTTGAAATACAGAAAACAAAGTAAACCTATTTCTGAATTGAGCTATTTATTTATTTTATTTCATAAATATACTTTATAGTATTGTTTGGAAAAAAAAAAAAAAAAAAGAATAGTACCATGTTACTTAAATCTTTTTGAAACGAGAATTTTATTAAATTTGATAAGAAGATACAAATACACAAAATATGACAAATGACCCCGTATTATATGAGACAAAACCCTTTAGTAAGAATGGATCCATAAGTAAATTCTGATGACGCTTAAAGGAAAAGACATATGCTTGAGACCCGATAATGGGTACATACCTCGACACACTTAAATCGAGTACATGTAAGGCTCTTTTTGATAAAACCCTAAAAATCGATGGAGTATCTCGATCAATCGAGGGCCAAGACTCAGTATCACTAAGGTCACCACTAACTCCGTATAGTAGCAATTCTAACGGGACCAAAACAATACTAAGACTCAGATCTGGCAAACAAACAATCAACGTGGAAGGTAGGGGAGATCACCTCCATTATTAGAATTAACAAACTGAAATACAAGACCCAAATTAAAGACGATGAAGACATCGTATTTATTACACATAAAACTACAAAGCAAAAAAAAAAAAAAAAAAAAACAAACAAACAAAACAAAACAATCACTTAGAAAGAGTCCTTGCCAAAAACAAGATCCACGTCATCGAGAGAAATTAGGTTGCCGAAACTGATCTGCTGCAAGATCTCTCTATCTTGCTCCTTCCCGCAACGTCAATCCTCCTCCAACGGGCTCTTCTCTTTTAAAACTCTCACCAAATGATTCTAACATCTATCCTTAAGGCCAGAAAATCAAAAACAGTCCAAAGACTACTACTAGAATCTGGTCCAAAAAAAATGATTAAAAAACTCTAACTCATATGCGTTAGAGAAAGAAGAATAAAGAGAGAGAGAATAGGAAAATTTACATGCGGCCAATAATGACAGTTTACAAGCGGCCAATAGGTATGTCCAATAGTACTTAAAGCCACTCAAATAGAAATAATAAAACGCACATTTAAAAAAATACAGGAAAAAAAAAAAAAGGGGGAAAGAAAGTTCTCAAGAAAAGAAAAAGAAAAAGAAAAGGAAAAAGAAAAAAGGGATAACAGTGAAAACGGTCACAGGTGGACCAACTTGGCAGTTACGAACATCAATCTTTCACCCTTCCCCATCGAGTGAACAACACACACCAATAAAACCACATCCACATCTTGACAAACGTCCAAATCCCAAATAAAAAACGCCCATAATTTTTTGCGCGTGTATCCACTCTCTACAATCCTTGTGTGGATACAACGAGCCAACTCATCACCTTGGTCTCTTATAATTCAGTCAGTCATGAGAGTCACCGTCACCGCTTCATCGAGTAACTTCGCAGGAGATTGGGCCCCACTCATACGAGTCTCTTATTTCTGCATAGCTCATACATGTGTGTTCCACTAAAGAACAAAAAATAAAGGTTTTTTTTTTTTATTAGTGTAATTTAAATTTATTATAAAGTTATAATTTATAATCTAGGGTATTTGGTGAATGAGTTTGAGTTGAAATTTATAAGTTTAAATAGTAATTTTAGTTGACTTTTTCAGAAAAGACAAAAAAAATTTGGAGAAAAAGACAAAAATTGAGTTGATGATGATGAGTTTAAACTCATCACCCAAATTTTTAATTTTGACAATTCATATTTTAATCTTACAAATTTATATCAATTTATATCTTATTAATAAATAATGTTGATTTTTTTTTAATGAAATTGATACTTCACTTGCTTAGAGATTTTTAATTAATAAAGATAAAAATGATTATTTTTGTTATTAATTAACAACCCATATACAAATTACATATCAATTTTCTTCAAAAGATTAAGACTCCGTTTGGGGATTACTTTGGAAACTTTGTTTCTAAAAGTTATTTTGTCATTTTCCTCTAATTTTACTATTCACTTGTCTAAACATTTTAAAAAAACTCAAACTTTAAAAGTTTATAATCTTATCATTTTAAGTCGAAATGAGATGATTTTTTTTTCCAAATTGCATAGAATTTCGAGAGAAATGAAACAAGATCCATATTGCTAATTTTTTTCTGAACACATTTTAAGTTTTTATATTTTTTCACTTCAAACAGTTTATTTTTACCAAACACACATTTTCAAAATTCAAACCATCTCCAACCTCTAAAACATCATCTCCAAATGTGTCCCTAAACGGAACCTAATATTATTGTCAATAGAGTACAAATTGCTACATATTTGTAAGTTCATAATGTAAATTATAATTCTACGATAAATTAAGGGTGTACCAATACGAAGAAGTCAAAAATAAATTACTTGTTTGATCCATCGTCTTTTTGAAAAATTACAATTTGAACTTCAACATTTTTAATGACTAAAAACTCGTTAAACTCTTTAAGCCCCGTTTGGAATTAACTTTAAACGGAATTTTCACTGCTCAACTCCAAAACTTTTAAATACATTTCATTTTCTTTCTCCTTTTTTTTTTCCAATAAAAACTCAAATTTTAAAATTTTATGACTTTCTTATTTTACATTGATATAAAATGATTTTTCCCCAAATTGCACAAATAAATGGGATTAACAAAACAAATTAATATTTTATATTTTTTAAATAAATTTTGAATTTTTACATTTTTGCTATATCACAATTCATTTTCTATCCACACCTCCTTAAGTCCATATTTCTAACCAATATCAAAAATTCTGTCTTCAACTGTCACTCCAAACAACTACTAAAAATATCCAAAATAGTCATTTTTGTTAACATATATTATATGTATCATATTGATGGTTCGTTTCACCTAATTTCTAATGTTAAATGAGTAAAAAATTTCATTTTACACTCTTTTAAAGATATTAAGGAGCTTTTAGTCACAAATAAAAAGTTTGAGACCAAATCATAATTTCATAAAAGATTACGGACTACACAAGCAATTTACTGGAAAACGTATATTTTTTTTTTCAAATTTTATTTTAATTTTAAATTTTTTGCATGGCCAGGCTTCTCCAAACCAAAACGCCAATAATTAATAGCGGGTCCCACGCCCTGATATAAAGCCACGTGTAACTCGGTGTCAACAACTTTTTTGCTCTATAAATAAAGCGCATTGGAGCAGATGTACACAACCCACAGAGGCGGAGAGAGAGAGAGATATCGGAGAAGTTCTGAAAATTTTCTCGTTCATTTTCTTTGGTTGTCCTGTTTGTTTCTCGAGAAAAAAAAGAAAAAAAAAAGGAAAAAAAAAGGGGAAAATGTTCATCGAGAGCTTTAAGGTTGAGAGCCCAAACGTAACGTACACAGAAGGTGAGATTCATTCTGTGTACAACTATGAGACCACCGAGCTTGTCCATGAGAATAGAAAAGGAACCTACCAGTGGATTGTTAAGCCCAAAACTGTCAAATACGAGTTCAAGACTCAAACCCATGTCCCTAAATTAGGGTAATTTTAATTTTTTTTTCCTTTTTCTAATATATATATATATTAAAAACAATTAAATTAATGCGTTTTTTTTTTCTTTGGGTAAGAAAAAATAGTTTCATAATGTTTTGATATTGACAGGGTCATGCTTGTTGGATGGGGAGGAAACAATGGCTCATCTCTCACTGGTGGTGTCATAGCGAACCGAGAGTACGTTTTTTTTTTTTTTTTTTAAGTTCTTTTGCTTCTTTAATTTTCAATTTTCACTCAGTCTAATGTTTGCTTTTGTTTTGTTTTTCATTTTTTTTTTTATGAAGTGAATATTTTATTACAAGAAATGTTAAACTTGTCACTTTCACTAATTTGTTTCTATTATATGTTGAATTTTATTTTTATTTTTATTTTTTGTAAAAATAAAAATAAAATTCAATAGTAATTTTTAAGTTTGGCGTTTGAGTTTGAGTTAAGATTTTTAAGTTTTAATAATAATTTTTGTTGACTTTTTCAGAAAAGACAAAAATTTTTTTCAGAAAAAGATAAAAATTGAGTTGAAAAATTTGAGTTTGAGTAGGTGAACCAAACACTCCTTAAATTTTAGTTTTGGTTTTCTAAGATGGTGAGTATTTTCATATTTGTGTATTTTTCTCAGAGGGATATCGTGGGCAACCAAAGATAAGGTGCAACAAGCCAATTACTTTGGCTCACTGACCCAAGCATCGTCCATTCGTGTTGGGTCTTTCAATGGCGAGGAGATTTATGCTCCATTCAAGAGCCTTCTTCCCATGGTATGAGCCCAAAAAATTTAAAAAAAATTTATATATGTATATATATGTTTTGTGGATTTCTATGTCATAATTTGCGAGTGTGTTAGCATGTTAATGGTTATGGTTATTAAACTTGTATATATGTATTTTTGTAATAAATTTATAGTGAAAATGGCATCATTTTGGTACAATAAAAAAATAAAGAACATCTAATTGACCTCAGGGACCATCAAGTGGAACCCACCCTCAGGGACCAACAATGCAAATCTTGATTCGCTCTGTTGGTTTGAATAAAATTAAAATCAATGAATACCGACAACCGTACTGAAGTATGAATTCTAATCTAGAACCTTAAAAATCTTAAAATGTACAGGTGAACCCAGATGACATTGTGTTTGGGGGGTGGGACATAAGCGACATGAACCTTGCTGATGCCATGGCAAGGGCCAAAGTGTTTGACATTGACCTGCAAAAGCAGCTGAGGCCCTACATGGAGTCCATGGTCCCACTTCCCGGGATCTACCTCCCCGATTTCATCGCTGCCAATCAAGGATCACGTGCCAACAATGTGATCAAGGGGACCAAGAAGGAACAGGTCGAACGAGTCATCAACGACATTAGGTTTATAACTTTGCCATTGCCTAAATAATACTGCCTTAAGATTTTTCTGCGTCGTTTGTTAAAAATCGGTTAATTTGACGTTTTAATGTTATTCAGGGAGTTCAAGGAGAAAAACAAGGTGGACAGAGTGGTTGTGCTTTGGACAGCCAATACCGAGAGGTACAGCAATGTGATCGGCGGGCTAAATGACACCATGGAGAACCTTTTGGCCTCCTTGGATAGGAATGAAGCTGAGATTTCACCTTCCACCTTGTATGCCATAGCATGTGTCCTTGAAAATGTGCCTTTCATCAACGGAAGTCCGCAGAACACTTTTGTCCCCGGTAATTTAGCTTTACAACACTTCTATTTTTTTAATCGTAACATAGTGACACATAATTAATTTTGTGATTTGTGTTTTAATGCAGGGCTGATTGATTTGGCTATTGAGAAGAACTCCTTGATTGGTGGGGATGACTTCAAGAGTGGTCAGACCAAGATGAAGTCTGTGTTGGTCGATTTCCTCGTTGGGGCTGGTATCAAGGTACTAAGAAAAGAACGGTCCTTAGCTAGATTAATCTTTACCAATATCTTAATACATGTGATGAATATTAGTGACCGATTTCATTGCCTAATATATGTGGTGGTTTATTGAAGCCAACCTCCATTGTGAGCTACAACCATCTGGGAAACAACGACGGAATGAATCTCTCGGCCCCACAAACCTTCCGCTCCAAAGAGATCTCTAAGAGCAATGTTGTGGACGACATGGTTGCCAGCAACAGCATCCTCTATGAGCCTGGCGAGCATCCTGACCATGTAGTGGTCATCAAGGTAATTATTTCATGCCCTTGTATTGGAGTTTCACTAAGCTATCTTGTAGTTACAAGCTATTTCAAGACCGCATTGATCAACAGTAGAGAATTGAAAATCTTTGAAGTTGCGACTGTCCTTTCATAACTATATCGATCAGTGTGAGTCCTAAGACTTGCATTGATCGACAATATAGAATTGACGATATCGATTATTGTCAGTCCGACGACCTGCACTAATCAACAATAGAGATTTGAAAATCATGTCAGTCGCGACTGTCCTCACCACAACTCTAAATTAGTGTAGTAAGAGTAATTTTCTATGTGGTCCTTGTGTTGTAGTATGTGCCATATGTGGGGGACAGCAAGAGGGCTATGGACGAATACACCTCCGAGATATTCATGGGTGGTACAAATACCATTGTGCTCCACAACACATGTGAGGACTCACTTTTGGCTGCTCCCATCATTCTCGACTTGGTTCTCCTCGCCGAGCTCAGCACCCGCATCCAGTTCAAAGCCGAAGGAGAGGTATATATCACCGTTTCGTTATTTTCACTACATATAAAATGACCCCGATATTTCTTACTAGCGATAGTAAGTTGTGATCTTTCCTTTTGTGTGTAAATCAACAGGGCAAGTTTCACTCCTTCCACCCTGTGGCTACCATCCTCAGCTACCTCACCAAGGCCCCTCTCGTAAGTCGAATGATTAATCTCCGTTACTAATTGGGTATTCGAATTCCTTTTTCTTTTTTTTTATAATTTTTTTTAATTTTACATATTTGAGGACCACTATTTTGACATAGAAAGTTTTGTAACATAATAGACTAGTGGGACCACATAGCATGAAAATTTGGTCATGGGAATCATGAATGAGTGATAAGTAACGTTTCTCTAAAGTTGGTTTAACCAAAAGGAACAATTTAAGTTTTGGGAGCTTGTATCAAATGAAGTTAAAGAATGAGTACTAAAATGCAATTTGTGTGGTTTTGGTTGCCCCAAAAAAAAAAAAATGACAGGTCCCACCGGGCACCCCGGTTGTGAATGCGCTGTCGAAGCAGCGAGCGATGCTCGAGAACATACTGAGGGGTTGTGTTGGATTGGCTCCAGAGAACAACATGATTTTGGAGTACAAGTGACAAAGAAAGAGAGAAGCAAATTCCCTCTCCTCTTTCATTAAGTCCATTTGCTACTTGATCCACAAGATTGTATGAGAAAAATCTGTGTAGTTCTCTGTGTTTGAACTCTTTGTAATTTTCATTTTTATCTCTTCTTTTGTTTTAGTGTCTTGTTTCAGGGAAGTGCCTATATGTAGTGCTGTTGCTTTAGTTCATTCAGAAGCTAATAAGCGACCCTTGTGCGTTGGAAATAGATAAGCTTCTTTTATATATATATATATATATATATATATATATATATAAAGTAAGATTATATATAAAGTTATGTCCTTTAATTTAATTGCGCAATCTTTTCTACCAAAGATTTCTCGTTTGAGAAAGTGAAAAATTTAAAGCTCAATTGGAACCGGTGCAAACTACAAGTATTAGTGGTACAGCAAAAACGTGTTTCTTGTCATTAACATGTTTGATCACGGTAATTGTGTCCAAAAGCGGTAATTGTGTCCTCTCGGGGTGAGAATGGATCCTCTCGGGGTGAATGGATGATTGCAGTTTTGATACACTTGCTAGTACTTGTATATTATTTATTGGATAGTCGTTAATAGCTTCAGACTGTGTACTGTCTTTAAAATTTTTACTTTATCAAAAAGTTTGTTTTCAATTCTCATGTCTTTACTTGAAATTTGAGATTCAAATAATTTTTATTCACAATTTATTTTAAGTTTATACAGGATTATATAGAGATAAATTACAATCAAAAAATTGAAAATCGTCTTAAAATCAAGCAAATTCATATTACATTGTCTCTAAAAATAAAAAGAAACACAAGGATTGTTACAAGAATAAATAATCAATAAATCTCAAGAGTCTCAACTTTGGCTCTTGGTAAAAAAAGTAATGCAAGTGGACAAAAGGTAATGTGATGAATTATTTGGAGGATCATAAAAGATGTGAATAATTCTGAGGTATAGTGGTCCTTTTGCTGGCATAGTCCACTCATTGCCTCCCAAGTGTGGGGAGGTCATGATTTTGGGAAAGAAAACATAACCCAATGGACCACTCTAGGATCACAATGTATTCAATAATTTTTGGTTGTGTTGGATTGTGACCTTTTGTGAGGATGTTCATACACTTGGCTTTTGAGATCCTATGATCATTATGTATTGTAGGTTGTATGTCTTCCTGTGTAACTTATCCACCATAATTTTATTTTATTTTTTTCACACACCTTTAAGTTACGAAGTCCTATCCCTCCGTGAGCAAGTTTGAAAAAGGGCGGGAATTTTAAAAAAAATATAAAAAATACTCTTTTGCTCATCTGTCCAAACACTATTTTATAAATCCAAACTCTATT
Source organism: Ficus carica (assembly GCA_009761775.1). Taxonomy (NCBI): domain Eukaryota; kingdom Viridiplantae; phylum Streptophyta; class Magnoliopsida; order Rosales; family Moraceae; genus Ficus; species Ficus carica. Next base: position 30,540,922 of record CM019743.1, on the reverse strand, counting down.
TCAAAATCAAACATAAATGACTTTCCATCTCGAAACTAACTTTCCATCTTCGTCTTGGAATGAAACAAAAATGGATATTTGAAACAAATGAACACTTGTATAATCTTGGTAACTTGCATCATGAAATAAGGGAATCACCGAGTAAGAGAATTAGTTCAAGTTATGTTGTTTGACGTTCTCACGTAGATGTCCAATCTAAATTTGCAACTTGTTTAATTGAAGTCGAGCATTTTTCATTTCATTTGGATGTTGAGAGTAATCAAGTTCCAACTGATGTAACAAGCAAGTTTCAATTGGTGAAGGTCCAATTTGCCTATATACACTATTATCCTCAATTTTTAATTCCCATCAAAAGCCATAAACTTTGCTCCTTTTTCTTGCTATCCCTCTCACTCTTTGTTAACTTGTATGTATGACCTACTAGTGGTTGTGGCATAGTAATTGAAAATAACGATGTCTCCTTAGGACTCCTCATGCTGTCAAATTTAAATTTAATTCTTCTCACTTATGGTGATAGTGAGTGCATCATTGATGCATGCCTGGTATATCCACTAGGATTCGGCATCAATGATCCTTTTGTTTCATTAGCAAAATATTAAATAAAAATAAAAATAAAACTCGCATATGTATGACTCACCATCATTATTCATTTTTTTTAATCTTTATTTATTTATTTAATGTTTTTGCTGGAAAATGTCGTTATTCAGTTAGAGAAGTGCTGCTTTCTCTGTATCTTCCCGATTATATTTTGTCCTTGTAGAAATAAATTATATTCCAAACTCGATTGAAAAGAACATGAAATAGCAATTGAATGATTGTTGTACTGAAGATCTGTGGAAGATTTCGATTTTGCATCAAGGGATCCAAAAGTGAACCTGGACTCTATCTCCATTTATAACTTGTCACTCAATTATTGAGCTTCACATGACTTTTTTATTTTTATTTTTCTTGAGAAATGCTTCACATGATTTTTTATTGGATAGGAAATTGAGTTTTCCACTTTTTTGTTTGGTTAATTTAAGCGGAGAAAAAGGGCAAGCCGTTCAATCGGTGATACGATTGATTTCTTGGAGTAGAATAATAAGAGTGGGCCAGATTAGATGGGTGGGCCCTTGGCCACCTCTTCGGCTCATGTGCTGGTCTGCATGGACACTTGGCTGGGCCGAGGTTCTAGGCCCTGGCCTGGTACGGCCGAGGTTTTAGGCTCACGGCCTGCATTGGACTTCGTATGTATTTTTTAATAAAAAAATGGGAAAACACCTTTAAATTTAAAGACTATTGCACTATGATATAAAAATTCAATACTAGATCAATATATTATAAAATTAAACAAATTAATTAATTAAAATTTGTGTCATGTTGATCAAAAGTGGATAATTTATGTTATACTAGTCCATAGACGAAGAAATGGTAATTATTTAGATAATTTTCTCATTAAAAAAAGCCCAGAAATACTAAACTTCATTATTAACATATGGATAGTCCTGGCCCGCGACTCACAAGGTTGGCCCACCATTTTCTTCGTCATTCAACCTATATTAACAATACTAGTGATCCGTAAGTTTTCATATTTCTTTGCACTTTTTTCCACCTACTGATCACTCTCGTTCCTTTGAAAAGAGCACGAGGATGATGAAAATATTTGTGCATCGTAACTTTGGGACAATTTTTCTCTTTCCTCTCAAATCTCCACAAGAAAAAATAAATTACAAATCTAAAGAAAAAGACGCAAGTTTCTCAGTGTCTCGCCGTTGCGACTGGCCGTCCTAATAAAAATACTGGTAGCGACTACTTCTGCAGCTGCAAGCAACGGAGCCTTCGCGAGACGGAGCTCGTGGAGCAAAACGCATGGCAACAACGACAACGACGGGATGGGGATATGTGCTTGAAATCCATGGTGATTGAGGCTTCAAGGACATTTTTGGAATTTATTGGATAATATGCTATTATTTTGTATCCTTAAAAATTAGCTTATATTTAGTAATCCTATGCTCATGTGCACGTGGGCTTTTTGTGCAACTCCTACATTCCTATTGTTGGATTCAATATTGAACGATCTAAAACATAGCACTATTAGAGTGCCCTTTAAAAGCACTTTATCACAGATTGTACATAAAATTTCAATTGAAAAAATCACTCTGAAGTAATCATGTATTACAAAAGACTCACAAATTGATAATAGTGGTTGAAATGTTGTATGAAAATGCACTTGTGTATGTTACATAACACATCAAATCACATGTGCGATTGTGTTTCTATCTAAATTTAAACAAACATAGTCAATTTAGCGTGTTATGCAACTTATGTTTTATTTCGTACGTTAGTCTATCAAAATAAAGAGCTCATATAGTTACTACTTAATTGGCAAAAAAATTATGTAGCAAAAACGAGGGGGTGGCAGTGGGTGTTTAGCTGGTTAATTATGAGTTCCAATAATTTCACTGAATTTATGGCCAGGAACGTTCGTGCTTATGAACAACCACGTTGAGGAAAGTACACAGAGAGACAACAAATAGTTTATGAATAACAAATTTTCAAAATCAACTACTATAAAAAAAAAGTCCCTAATTCTCACTTTCTTGATCTTCTTTCATTTTCCTTCTCTCTCCCTCCCTCCCTCCCTCCCTCTCCTTCTCCTTCCCCCCTCCCTCCATCCAAAATATCTCAGATTTGATTTCTCTCCATTCTCTCTCTTCCCTACTCTCTCTCCCTTCTTCTCCATCCACCCCCTTTCTCTCCTCCCTCTGCCCTCCTCTCTCCCTCCGCCCTATCTACTCTCTCCTTTCAACCGTCGTCGTCGCCATCGCTGAAGCATTGCGTACTTCATAGCCGCCGCGATCTAGTCGCGAGATCCACCATGGCGAGTTCGCCTTCACGGAAAAAGAAGATCGCCTAGAGATCGAGCATTTCGGGGCCGTCGGAATCGACGTGGCCATGCCACACAAACTCAGCCGTTCAAGATCTACTTGCCGATTGCAATCTCCGCCAGTTTCGAGTGAGATCTCCCTTGCAATTCGGTCTGGTCGTCGCGATTGGAGAACTCTCAATTTTGACACCTCGACGATTGGGCGAAGTTCGGCATCGAAGATCTTCCACCGGCCACGGAGCTTCCTCTTCTCTGGTGGTTGATCTCCGGTGGTTGATCCCATTAAAGAGGAAGAACAAGAGTGCATTTGGTCACGTTATATCATTTTTTATTTTTTTATTTTTTTTATTCATAAAAATTATAATTAATTTTTAAAAAATCAATTAACTTCAATTTAAAAAATTTATTTTCAACCAACAAACTAAACATCGGCTAAAAGTTTTAAAAACTCTTCTTATTTCTTTTTTTTTTTTTTAATTGAGTTTTTTTAAAAAACTTTTTGTTGTTATTTAGTTTTATAATTTTTTGTTGGTTCTTTTTATAATTTTCCTTTTTTTGATTATTTTTATTTTTTTGTGATTTTTATAATCTTTTTTTATATATTGAAAAAATATTATAAATTAACATATCAGGAACACTCATTTTAATTTTAAAAAAATTAATAATCATTTAAAAAAATATTCCGATGAATACTAAATGGTTTTTCCATAGAATACCAGAATATCATTCTAATTGGTCAGGGGTATTTTAAAAAGACATATTAGGTTGACTTTTGACCTGTCTTAAAATAGGACAAGAATCTGAAACCATTATAGGTGGAGAAATATTTAAGAAATGTGCTTTTTTTTTTTAACATTCCTCCAAATTGCCCTAAAATTTCATGATGTCGAGTTGGGCCACTTTGGCACAATTTCTATACGCATATTTCACTTATGGGTTTAGTGCAAGTTTCCAAAAAGGTCTGGTTGTGGTTGACAATCTTCCGATTTACTAGTTTACTATATCATCTCATTTTACCAATTTCCACTTTTCTTTGTTATTTGTGCATTCTACTCTTGGCAAATATTGAACTAAGGTAATTTTAGTCTAAAAAGTAGTATTCTAAGGTTCGGCTTTAAAATTTTAAATATGTTTTTAATCGAAACACATTTTCGCTTAAAAGGTATGTTTTATGTAAAAATTTGTACCTTAGAATCGGTCAAGAATTTGACAGAGGTTCTTTCACGAGAAACATTGTTTTCACGAGTTCGAAAACTTTCGTGTTTGGCCCGAGGGCCAGTTTGACACGTAAGGTGTCCGTTTACATCAAAACGGTAAATTGACAGTCACTAACTTTTACATTCCATACCTAATTCGGAAAATGACCCAAAATATCGTCTTAAAATCAGACTTTATGAGAATCTATTGTGTAGAAAATGTTCCTAATATACCCTACATTTTCTCAGTTCAGCTTGAGGCCCGGTTTGGCCTTTAACTTACCACAAATGGGCCAGGTAAATTGAACAGAGATTTGTCCACTTCCAATGGTTGGATACCAACGGGTTACTGTAGATAACCGAAACAGCTACCAATCAACTTGTTTTTCTTATGTAAGGTCCCTTTTAGGTCATAAGGTTCTATAGTGAAGTTACAAGTTCAAACTTATCATTCATGCACAAAAAAGTTCCTCCTTTATGCTTTGTTTATGGAAATCATGCTTATACCAACCAATATTATTGTTAACAATAAAAATGAGATTTTGATGATCAAACAACATAAACAATTATGTCATTAGTCACACTAGACTATCAAGTCACTAAACCATGCCACCAAGTGTCCATTATTCAAGAAAAAAGTAAACTTTTTAACACTAAAATTTCACATAAAAATCACATACACCAAACTCCAATCATAAGAGAAAAAGGTGGAGTTTGTACCTTAATGTTCGAACCAAATTGTGATCACCAAAATACCCCCTCCTAGCAAGCTAGTCCTCACATCAAGCAAACAAGGAAAAAAAAAAAAAAAAATTATAGTCCTCCATTGCCCATTAAAACCGTGGCCTACAAGGAGGAGAAACATTAATTTCTTTTTTTTTTTTTTTTTCACATACACTCACCTTGGAAGACTTCTATGTAGTTGATTACTTGGGGTTCTATTTCCAAAGCTTGCTCCAAGAAATTTTTCTTAGGGTTTGGATGGTGGAGAAATTCGTCTAGAGTAGAGAAAGGGAGAGAGAGAAAAAAAAGGAAAAAAAAAAATGGTGTTGTGTGGAGAGGGAAGAGAAAAATGTGAATATGTTAATCTTTCACTTATATGTAGACCTATTCCTGATGAGTTTTATTTAACATTAATCTCTTTCTGGCTTGTTTATCTTTGGTCAAATGAAGCTTAAGGTTAATCTAATTAAACTTAAGTCACTGGGGCTAGCCCAGTTGATGAGGGACAAATGAAACTTAATGTTAATCTAATGAAACTTAAGCCACTGGGGCTAGCCCAGTTGGTGAGGGAAGGAGGTTAAGGGTTAAGTCTGATAAGTCCAAGGTTTGATCCTTGATAAGTGTAAAAAAATGTATAGATTATGTTTATTTAATGGGGTGTTGGGTGCTTACCGAAGGAAAAAAAAAATATATATATAATGAAACTTGACCACCAAGTTGGCATTTGGTCAAGATGTTTGCCTACAAGGAGTGTCCTTCCTCAAAACTACCAACAGTTTTGGCAATTGTCTAGCCTTATTCTCTCCCTCTAGAATCCGAATTTTCCCTTGCCTTGGATTGCCACGATAGCAATCCATCTAGTCCCTTAATTTCTCTCTTGCTTGATCTCAATCATGGATTAGTTTTCACCCTTTTTTTTTTTTTTTGGGTTAAACTTTGTGCTAGTTGTTTACCCCAAGATAACTTCTAGAACATCATGTGATGGAACAATTAAATTTTTTCTTAGCCTATACTCATTATGTCACGATAAATTTCCTACATTTGATACCTCACATAGTGTGGAATTTTGTGCATTGAAGTCAATTTATGCCATAGTACCTATCTCATGCCACATAAAGTTGTACAAAAATAAATGTGACTAGGCACATATTATCTGCAACTATTCATATTTCAACAGTTTTTGTGAATTAGACTCACAAAATTATAATTCCAAAAATTTTGGGATATTACAATCTACCATTATACTCTCTAGCAACCATAACTAGAGATGTCGCCCTTTATTTTTTCAAATGCATGAAAACTATTTGCTAGATTATAAAAAACAATCTTCGAAGAATACTCTCCAGCCATTGAGCCAAAGAAGACTAACCATTTTGTGTTGAAAATGAAAAGTATTCTGCTAGATTATAAGTATTCTCCGGCGACCAGAGTCAAAGACGACCAATCATTTTGTGTTGCAAATAAAAATTAATCTGATAAATTATTAAACTAATCTACCAAAATGCTCTTGATTCTGGGCAATATCTAGTGGTAATCTACTAGATTACGTTTGGCTCTCTCACTCTCTCTCTCCTCCCATTTTCTTTGTTATCTCTTTCCCTCCCTCTTCTCTTCTCTAAACCGGCAGTCTGTCGCTGACGCCCCCTGTCACTGGTGCCCCTGTTGCCGGCACTCCCTGCTGTAGAGAATCATCTATCCACTTCTCGCCCTAAGCCACCGTTGTTGCTAGATCTCCAAAGATCAACAGGGATCTCCGTTACCATGCATCCCCATTTTGTAAGTTACCATTTTTAGGACAAACACAACACGTGTAATGGGCTCACTCACTAATGAACGGCTTGAAATACGCCTTTTTAAATGGACTCTATCTTTCAAGTCACCAATCTAATACACCACAACTCACATTTCTCTTCAAGCTCAAACGAGAAATCCCTCCTCCCCCAGCTCTCACAATTTTTTATTTTTTTTTATTGGTTGGATTATTTGGTTAACGTGGATATGGTTCAATTTAATTGTCCAATCAATGATTCAACATTGATTTTAGGAAACTACCCTTCACCCGTGGTTCATTAATCCATCACATTTTTAACACTATTTGTGTGACAGTCATCAATCCGTACAAGGAAAATGGTAAGATATACATCCCATATTGCTTAGGAATGGATATATGTGATGGTTCGTAAGTAAAGAGACCACTTCCTAATAGTATGAAGCTTTTTGGGATAAGCCCAAGAGCAAAATCGTGTTGACATGAGGCCCAAAGAGAACGATATTATACTAGAGGGAGGCATAGGTTATTACAAATGGTATCAAAGCTAGGTTACCCAATCGGAAATGTGGTTAACGAGGACATTGGACCTCAAAAGGAGGGGTGATAGTGACAATCATCAGTCCCTATAAGGAAAAAGGGTAAGCAGTGCAGTCTCACATCGCTTGATAATGGATATATGTGATAGTTAATAAGTAAAGATACCACCTACTAATGGTATGAGGCTATTTGGGGTGAGTTCAAAAGCAAAACCATGCGGGTACGAGGTCCAAAATGGACAATACTATATACCAAAGGGAGTCATGGTTCGTTACAATCTGTGACAGAGTGACCAATAGCAAAACGTTTGATAGGCTTGAGTACCAATAGTGTGGCAATATTAGTTTTATGACACAAAATGAGGCAGTGAGTACTTTGTGAGGGCTAAAATTAAAATGATTCAATTTATCTTTAATACATTTTTATCATGTAAAAAAGTTACACTAAAATTTAAAACCTATAAAAAACACACCATTCATATTTATATATAACCCTACATTTACAAAATTTAGAAATGACATTTTTTTAAAAGAAATAAAAAAATATACCCCACATTAACCATAAATAAAAATATTATTTATGCTTGGTAACCCTAAATTTTTCTCCATTAAAATTTTTGTCAAGTTTTTTTTTTTTTTTTTTTTTTTTTTAATTTTAAATGTCTGTTAAAGAGTCAATGAAAACTAAAATATGTGTTTAAATTGTATTTTAATTTCTTTGCTTTACGTTTTATTTTTTCTGTTGTCTGTTTGTTAGCATTTTACTGTTAGTTGTTGTGACGTTTCTTGCTGCTCAACTTTTATTTTGTTAATTCCCCCCCCCCCCCCCCCCCCCCCCCCCCCCCCCCCCTCCCCCCGATTGCTGGTGTATTTTGTGGGTATTATTAAATATGTTACTTTATATGTCAATCGAAAATTAAAATTAGAAGGAGGTATGAGAATGTTAAATTAGGTATAATGAAAACAATATTTAGAAAATGATATATTTTTTAAATATTTATTAAAAGAGTATTATTTAAGTGGGAACATGAATGATGGGTGCAAACAAAATCACTCATATGATAATTGAGCACTTAATAATTCAAAACATGTAAAAATAAATATACAAAAATGCCATGCACGTCCATTTATTTATTTCACTTGTGCTGATTTTTTCTCATTTTATTTGAATTGTATATATAACAAAATCAAAAATTTTCAACTTTCAAAAAACTACAAAAAAAGGTACTCAACGGCTAGATGGGCAAAAGCACGACACTAGATATTGTGCTATGGACAAGTCGTGCCTAAAATTTTGAGTTTTGTAAGGTACGAGCACAATATGAAGTCTAAAATGAATTAGGTCTATTCCAGAATGAAAAGACACACTTAAACTTGAATGATTTTAAGTCGACATATTTTATATCTCTAAAAATAGATATGAGTTTCTAGTAGGGATCTAATTGATTCTTATTTATTTATTAATTTATTGTTTTAATTTGAATTAAGAATCTAAAATTACTGGGTGTTTGAAAAAAAAAGTGTGAATTTTGAAAAAGTGAAAAAAATAATGAGAACATATATATATATTTTTCTTTTCTAGGTAATTAAAAGTAAGTAGGAACAAATGATCTTCGATACATATACAAAAAATAACAACTTATATTAATTAAGTGGGGAGAAACCCATTAAAAAAGTTACCAACAAATTCAAGTATGATAAGTTGTAGGATTGCTAAACATTAATTAGATTCGGTTAAAATTACATCATCAACATAAAAGAATAGTACTTAAAACAAATATATATATAACTACATAACAAAAAGTCAAAAACAGCGCTTATTATAATAAAGTATATTTTTATAACCTATGGTGAAATTTAAAATTAAATTCTGAAATTAACAAAGAGATGCAAAAGATAATAATAAAAATCAATTTTTTGGTGACAAATTAGAATCTTCCCAATCCTCGGCAGGAAGCATGGGAACTGGCTAACACCTAAAACCCAACACCAATTGGCTTTTCTACTATTAGCTAGAAGCAACCTAAAAAATTTAATTAATTAATGCCTCTCATTTCCCTAAGCATTCATTACATAATTTTTTTTTTAAAAAAACTTATGGTTTAAATAACTTTTCCCAAGTATTATATATAGATTAATAATGAGAAACCTTGCGTTATTGGGAAACCAGTGGGCCAACAAGAGGGCAGTTGACTCCTACAGAAAGATCACAGCATATCTTTGCATCTTTGATGTTCAGGATTTAGCTTCAATTTTTTAAGAGAAGCCGAAAGTGAAATTGTCTAATTAATTATATACATATATATAATGTCTCTAGAATCTAAAACTGTAGAGAATTCAAGGTTATAAAATCATGACAGTTGAATTAATTAATATTACGTGACATTTGAAAGTTTCATAGTCGTTGAATGAGTCCTTATTGAGCTTATAAAACAATTTTATGATTTGACTGACAACAGTAAAATCCTTGTATCTTTTATTTTGTTTGCATATAAGGGCGTTGCCATGGTCTTCCCAAGAAGATGACTGTATTCTTATCGTAATATTTAAAAGTAAAAAGCATATTATAATGACAATTATTTAACGTACATTAAAATTATGTAACAACAATTAATCTGGGATAATTAATTTTTTTATATTATTCTTTTTATTTTTATTTTTATAAATTATGTTATGTTAGTTAGAATTTATGTTACGCTTTTCACATTTATATGTTTTATGACGGGAATTTGTGAACGATCATAATAAAACCCCATATTATATGTATATGTGATAAGTAAATTTTCAAATATTATTATTGAAATTTTTTTTTTTTTTTTTTTGCTGGAATGTTACTATTGATATTAATTTACTAGATGGACACCGCCGAGGGAGAAAATTAAAAATGTGGGTGATGATTTAAAGACCTTTGAAAGAAATGATTGAGGGACTTTGTTAGGTATGTATACAAGGAGATATGTGGGACCCTTAAATTATTGCGTTTTCCCAATAATATTTGATAAAAGAATTAATTAGTAATATTTGATGAAGCTCCAAACTACAGGGGGCTTGGTGTGGATTATTTAATAATAGCTTTTGTAATACTTCTCTATTGTTTATGGTTTATCATCAAACAAAATTGTTATATTATTTCCTAGGTCTTAATTTATGGCATCATTTGATGTACATACATATACAATTATACAAAATGTCATGGTCATATATGCTATAAATAACAAATTATTATTTTCAGTGTCCTATTATTGGTCTTAATTCTCTGAATATTGAACTTAATATATAGATACATATACGTACGCAAATATACACTTTGGTCATAGCTGCCTGAAAAGAATATTAATGCTTTAAGCTTATTAAGTCTCAAATATATGGCTATCTATGTAGTTAATGTCAATTATTCTTTGCAGAAAAAAAAAAATTGGAAGAAAAAGTTCTCTTCCCACGAGAACAAAGAATTTATAATTGCCATATCCAATAATTATTATTTTTGTTTTAAGTTTTGTTTTGTTTTTTAGTTCAAAGAGTACACCCCATAAAAGGCTTATCTATCGTGTTTTCTTGCATTTTGGTGAACTTTCTTATCTCCCATTCCTTAGTTCTTTACAGAAAAAGAATTTGGTAGCAAGTTTCTAGTAAAACACTAATTAATTTTCCTTACCTTGTTTTTTTTTTTTTTTAATTTTTAATTTATAGATAGAGAGATTCAAACATATATTTTTTAATAAAGTTAAATATAAAATTACATCTAGATGCATGTAACCATAAGTTTCCTTAACATAATTTTTCGACTAGTTAACCAACTCTTTAAGTTGTTTGTTTTGTTCTCTAAAAAAATGGGGATCATCCAAGATTTGAAGTGTCATACTTTCATCAAATCAAAATTCTCATTTTTCATCCAATAAGAAAATTAGAAAGAGAAAGTTATCCTCCGGGATTCTTGTGGATATGATTTTGACACTTATTCCAAAAGAAAAAAAAAAAATAAAGATATCCAATTAAGAATATAAAAACAAAATGAAATATTAATTAATAGTAGTTACCAATAGTTACACCCTCGATAATGGATTAACAAGGAATCTTAGGGACAAGATTTGATTGAGAAATGAAACTTGGACTAATGTAATTACTTGGGCAAAAAAAAAAAAAAAACATGATTTAAATATCACTGATTTCTAGTTCTAAAACTAATTAGAAAAGATTCACGGAAACCAACCAATATACATTTATATGTATATGTATTTGTGTGTATGTATATATATATATATATGTGTGTGTGTGTGAATATATAAATTGACATCCCAATCATCAATTTTATATAAGACTAACAAAAGGGGAAAGTGGGGGAGAGTCTGTTTCCAACTGAGGTAGATTAGTAGCCAAAATGGGTGGTCCCTTTGGTGACAAAAAGGATGGGAACTTTACGTGGGTGTATATGGACCCACAAGCAACATACCAAACCAAAAACCCAAAAATCAATCAACATAAAACTCCAAATGAATCTCTTTCGTTTTTTAATTGGTCACTCGTTTCCAAACTGACCACTTCACAGATTCCGTTATTCCCTCCCCTCCCTAAACTCTAATTTCATCTTCCTAGATAGTAATTGTCTTTTGTCCCCCTCTTACTATTTGTTAAAGAAAATTTCATCATTCAAGTTTGTTAAATATATCCATATTGGGTGGAGTACTTATTTATTTATTTTTTTAACTTTTGTTGCTTGTTTTGTGTAATTCACAGGGTGAAAATACAAGTAACATGTGTTGTGGAAAATAACCTCTTTTTTAGAAGTTATTTAGCAAGTCTCAAAATTTTGTAAAAATAAGAAAAATGATCATTTTTTAAGTTGTTAATCAGTGATTAACCAATATTAATAGGTATTTTGTTAACTGATTGATGATTATGATTAATCGCTGATTGACTTTGATCAGTATTTTATTGATTATAATTAATAATTAATTAACGATTATTTTTTTAACAAAATATCCATTTATATAAATAAGTGTTTAAAAATGGTCTATTAATCTAATCTATATAATCAACAATATGTTTTGCATACATTGGACTTTTCTACCACTTGTACCACTCCATAACCATAATTTCAATAAATATATATATGTGAAAGGAATTATGTCATTATGCATAATAGTTAGTACGATTTTCCTTTCTTCTTTAGGAAAATCACAAGAACCCGTCAATTGATTTTCCAAGTACAAGTTGCTAATAATATTTTCGACAGAAGGTGAAGAAAAAAGTGACAAACGAAGGGGACCATTTAAAACTTTCTTTGTTGTTTTGCTTAAATGAAGATAGTTTCATAGAGAATTTGATAAGTTGGTATTTAAATTGTCACAGCCAAACCAAACCAAACAAAACACAGACAAATATATACGTGATTATACTCTATAGATGATATAGAATTAAATTGGTGGCAATTGGATATGTGAATAACACGAATAAGGTAAAAAATAATTTGAAGATAGCAAAACTTTTGGTGTTTGAAAAAGTGAAATTGAATTTTGAGTGCTAAGAGGGGAGAATAAGAATAGAGAGAAGGAAAGAGAGAACTTTGCATCAATATTTTACTAAAGTTGGGCGTGTCATTTAGGCGAATAGATATGTGGAATAGATTTTCCCAAACTTGAACATCTTCTTTATTCTTTTTCCTTTTCCTTATTTTCATTTTGTGTATCACAATCCCCTTGACTAATCCTTAAACTTTCTTTGTCATCAGATGCTTTCCAAGAAAATGAAAAGAAAAGAAAAAAAAAAAAAAAACAGCCTATAGAATTAGTGGTTTTTTTTTTTGAACGCAATAATTTTCACAAAGACGTAATCATCTGTATTATTATTCGGATTTAATTTTCTTTAAAAGTGATCAGAAATAAAATTATTCAGAATTAGATTAATGTTGTAAAATATGAAGGAGTGAAAAATCTTACATGTCCAATACATGATCGAATGTAAGATCAAATATCTAGTTCTTAAAATCATAATTTGTAACCACAAGAATAACTCGATGGTAAATACATATCTAAGCTCGTAAGAAATGTAGAGTTTTAATCTCAATAAATTAAAAAAAAAATTCTTAATTTGAATTAAAGTGGAGTTAATGATAAAATTGCCCACCACATAGACTCTAGGGGAATATATAATTGGTGGTATAATTAAGACTATAATGTTCAAAGAATATTATCATCCTCATCATAAAATTCAACCGAAGACCAGTCTTTTTCAAACTACAGTAGTGACTTACTAGTATCCTATTTCTTTACCACGTAAAAATGTTCTATAGCCGTGGAAAAACGTAAACCAAACAGAGCACAAATAATCTAGGGGTTAATTTTCATATCTCTTTGATGCTAATTTCCAAAAAAAAAACAAAAAAACAAAAAAAAAAAGGGAGAATATATATACATATATAGTTGATATTGTTTGAACCATAAGGAAAAATCAATTTAGATCACTGTTGATTTCCCCATCTTCATTCTTTCGATTCCTTTTAACGTTCTTCTTCTCCTTTTTTATTTTTATTTTTAATAACAATAGTGGAACTACAAAAAAAAAAAAAAAAAAAAAAAAAAAAAAAAAAAAAGGGCCATATTTTACATTAGATAACGTCAATGGTGGGGCACATCCATGGAAAGGCAAACATCATATTGCACTTCTCTCTTTTTTTTTTTTTTTCCCCCTCTCTCTCTCTCTCTCTCTCTGCTTCTTCTGTGCCCCAAATTCTCATCTCATTACCTTCACTACTCTCTGTCTCTCCTCTTCTGCAGCCTTCCACTTCTATTAATCAAGTCGCAGCCACCGATGACGACGGCGTTTTGTGCCGGCGGTTGTCGGACGATACAGCCATAGAGTTGTCTTTCCTCTCGGCTTGCTTTATGTGCCTTTCCCTGCATTCTAAGCTACAGAAAGCCGTGTCTCCCCTGTTCCATTTTAAAAACCACACAAGTTAATTCCCATCTAAAATATGAAAAAAGCAGTACTAAATCAATGATCACAAATTTGGGATTTAATTTTTTTCATTGAGAAAAAGATTTAAATCTGCAGCACCTTACTTTCCGAATTTATTAAAATTATTCATGCTCTTCAACGATCTTAAATTCATACACATCGAACATACAACCTCACGATTATAAATCTTCAAATGATAAAGATCATACACAAATAATAATAATAAAAAAATAGTACTACATTTGCAAGATTAATAATCACATATTAAGACTTCTTTTATTTATTTATTTTTTGTTCAAAAAAAAAAAAAAGTGGTATCCTAATACCGCCATCCTTTTAAATAAAAGAAAAAAAAAAGGTCAAAAAATAAAATGATCATCTCTTATCGCTACGTGATCACCTCAGATAGTGAACATAGACTAAATTCGGAAAACTAAGAAAGAGACATACATGTAGATGTAGATGTCGCGGCCAGAAGCCAAGCGACTCTTGCAGAGGCCGCACGTGCGGAGGAAGTCGGCGGTCTCAATGAAATCGGCGGAGTTTCGGCGGAGGGTGTTGGTTCTCGGCGACAGCATGGACTGCAGGAAATTGTTGTTATACCCGAAAAATCCCATGTTGTTGTTGTTAGTCTGATGATGATGAGAAGGAGGTGAGGGGTTTTGTGGAGTCAGTTGATCGGACGGCTCACTAGCTTCACCGCCGCTCAGATCAACGGTGATGCCTGTCATGCTCGTCGTTCTCTTGATCGGCGGCCGTGGACGTTTTCCGAGCAACATGTTTTGTTCGTTTTTATTTCTTAAAAGAGGTTTTTTTTTTTTTTTTTTCTTTTTTTTCTTTTTTGGCCCTAATAAGTTCTTCTGAGTGGCTTTAATACGAGAGAAGAGGAGAGAGAGAGTAGAGAGAGACTGTGTGCGTAAGTGTGAGAATAGAATGGAAAATGGGGAAAGAGAGAGATAAAAAAGAAGAGAGAAGGAGGTGAGAGCGAATCTGGGCCGTCGCTGGCGGGCACCAAGTACAACAACTCCACGTCACGCTCCTTCCACATTTTATTAATGCTTTCGCCCTCTTTTCATTCCTTTTTCAATTATCGTTTTTTTTTTTTGAAATTTAATACAATGCAAAATTTATGACAGATATTGTATGTCTTACATCTTATAAGTAAATCAGACGTGAAATTACCCTAATATTATTTCTGTAATCATAGCAATAGATATTATTGTCTTTCTCGTTTACGTAAAACTGTTTTCAGTTTAAAGATCGGATTATTAAAAAGTTAATTCAATAATTAAAAATAATACCTACAAAAAGACAATTCCTAACATAAACTTTTGCTTGATTTTTATTTTAAAAAAGTTTTCTTTTTTTTTTAAGGGAAATTTCAAAGAGTTTTTTACCGTAAGGTTTTTTTTAATGTGATTTTTTTGTACATATGATATCGGTAACAAAAATACTAGAGATATCTATTCTAATATGAATTTTTGAAATATACCAATCTTTATGATACTTTTTAATTTTGTAGAACTGTTATACTTTGTTATTTATTAGTGAGTATATATGACTTATTTATATTTTTTTGTAAATTTTTAATGATTATAATATTTGTTTTCTTTGAACAGTTTTTCAAAATCCTAATATTAGGCCAGCAATGGTAAAGATATTTGCAAGAGTGTTCATCCTCCACCTATTGATTTGATTTTTCCTAAAAAAATAATAATTAAAAAAACTGTTGATTTGATTTAACTAACCCAAAAAAAAAAAAACTATTGATTTGATTTAACTTTCCTCGACCATATTGATTTTTTTTTTATTTTTTTTTTAAATGGTCTCGACCATATTGATCTATATATGTAGCTTTCACCAAATGAAACAAAATACACCTCAAGCCTTGAGAATATGAACATTCACATCACTACGAGTGTACTTCGCATAACTTATTCCGACTTTTATCCTCATATATATATATATATATGTACATATTTTGTTTCTTGTACTACATTAAGTAAATTGATATATCCATAACTTTTGTCTTAAAATAGATTTAGTAACATCTTTTAGATGAAAAGTAGACGAATGTAGGATAAATAATCTTTCATAACTTTTTTATATATATATAATTTAGCATAACATTCCATTTTCTATTATTATTGTCATTATTATTTGCTAAAGAATTATACACCAAGATGGCAAAACACCATCTATATTTTAAAATCTTAACTTTACATCAAATATTTCATTTCCTTTATTTTCAAAAAATTCAAATTTTAAAACTCTATAACTTTTTCACTGCAAATCAAAATGAGATGATGTTTATGTTAAAATGCTCGTAATGACCAGACAAAAAAGATAAGATCTATTATATATATATATATATATATATTTTTTTTTTTCTGAACACATCTTAAATTTTTACACTATTTTCTATGTTACATAATTTTTTCAAAAATTTTTCCTTCAAACACACATTTCCAACTCAACCTCTAAAATATTATCTCCAGATGTCCCCACATATACATGCCCTTACATGATTGGTTTCGTACTTTCTTGAAATTAACTTTTCTGAAAAAACAAAATAAAAAAAAAAAAGAAAAAGAAAAAACAAAGAGTTCATGATTGAATCTTCTATTATTTCACATTTTCTAATTATTTTTGTCCCTTTTTTTTTTTTTTTGAAAATCGGTTCAATAATCATATTATTGAGTAATCAGATCAGCATTTACAAAGCTAGCAATATATATTCAGGAACATCTTATAACCAGGATCTATCAACTTCTAAAGAAAGAATAAATTGGGCTAGTATGTATGAGAAGGTCATGTTACTCTCACGAGGAACATAGCCACATGAACAACCACCAAGCTCATGCATCAAACATCTCATACCAATGAAAATAAACTCTTCCGCAAGCTAAACCAACTGAATCATTCACATAATTGACAACCGATGAGAAATCACTCTCCACCCAAAAAGTCCACTTTCCTCTGCAAAAATAAGGCTTTCTCACACTGCAACACATTCAGCAGCAAAGACGTTAAACGCTCCTATCACAAATCCAATAGAGTCTCGTACCAAACCTCCCACCACTGATCAACACCAAAATTATTGTACTGTCTTTGATTAATTATTGCATATTATCTCCCACCAAAATTAGAAAACATGTTAAATTAAAAATTTACTATACATAAAATGCATTCGAGTGTCTTTTTTTTTTTTTTTTGGTGAGATATTTTTCCCCATAGGTTAGCTATCCCCTCAAAACGAGCTGGGGAAGATAAATAAGTAGTCTCCTAGTCATGCAAAAGGAAGGGGGTAAATTACTAAATTCTATGCCAAAGGTCTTTACAATTTAGCTTCATGTTTCAAAGTCAAAATAAGGCTTTTGGTATTATGTCCAAAAAAAACTGACAACGAGATTTGATAATATTGCACTTAATCCCATCATCCACTTTGTTTTTGTTTGATTTGATATAGCTTAACTTTACACTGTGTAATTCAAAAAAATATCACTCTTACTTTGGCAAAATAAATAAATTATACATAGAATAACATCACTATTCCACCTTAAATTTATTTTGAAAAGATTTTAGCTGTTATGCATTATGGATGATGACCCGTTGGAGTTAATATATAAGGGGGATTTTTATTTTTTTTAATTGAGGAAAAACGATACATTCTACGTATTTTATATGTATTTCGATGAACTACAAAAGAATAAGATTTTTTCAATGGTAATAAGGAAGGACGAGGTGGCTTGAGCCCCCACTCAATTTTTCCCCCACTCAATTTCCCCCCCTTTAAATTACACTTTAATTTTGAATAAAATTTCATATTAATCCATTTTTAAAAATCAAAACTTATTCATAAAAATCTCTAAGTATTCATTATATAATTACTAGTACCTGATAAAAATTTTGACTTCGTCACTGTTTGTAAGTATTAATATTATTTTTCTTTGGATTAACCTTTCAACTATCTGATTTTATATCTTTTAAAAAATTATAGCACAACAACTTAACTACCTCTAGTCATAAATTAAACTGTAAAAAAGTTGATCTGATGACCAAAATAACAGTACCTACTAAAATAATAAATATATAATTGCTCCCATCAGTTTTTTGCCCTTTATTTATTTTTTTCCTAATGTAAGAGTCTTAGGATAAGGATAACATACGCATAAAATTTATTCCGAAACAAAAACAGAGTGGGGGAAAAAAATATTTCTAAAGGGCATTTAAAAGGTTCATAATACCGGACTATAGAGATAACAGGACAAGCAGGTAACACCTGCTTGGTGGAGGTGTGAATGAGGTGATCACTCATTTTCAATAGTTTATGTAATAAGTTTCTTCTTTTTGTATTTTATAGATTTTTAGGAAATTTTATTCAAACACTTTGTCCCAATTATTGTGTTTCCTATTAATAGTTTAAAATTAAAAAAAAAAAACGAATATTTTTAAAAGACAAAAGATAGAGATTGAAAGAGAGAAAATGGATTAATAATACAACCAACCAATCAAAATAAATAATGTTGTCATGAGAGGGACCCACTAGCATCATTGCCCAAAAATCACATTTACAAGTGGTAGATCCTTTTCCTGTTCAAATTTTCTCAGCTTTAGCTTCTAAACCACTTTAGATCATTACTTTTCTAATTACGATCACGGGAATTTAACGGTTGTGCACTTTTTTTTCTTTGTTTTTTTTTTTCCCCTAGAGCATTTTTTTTTAATTACACTGCAAATTTTAATGGTTGAATATTTGAATTATGTTTTTTTTAGTGTGAGTATTTATAAATTGAACATTAAAATTTTAAGAAAAATTAGGTTGGATGAAATGTTTTTGTTATCAAATCTAATAGATGGTCGAAGTTTTTATTTATTTATTTATTTTATTTAACAAAATGGTGGTTTGATATTTTTTCTAGAGTTGAATGACAAATTGGTGAATTACATTATAATCAATTAATCTTGATTACAGTCAATCATCGATTTATCAAATTGTGTTCAATTACTGATTGATCATTTAGTAAAATTGATTGTCCACTTAAAAAACCGGTATTTTAAATAATTTTTAAAAACCTTCAGCCATTTATTAAAAATCTTATTAAAAAACTTATTTATAAAAGACTATTTACCTGTGAATCCAATATATATATATATATATATGTATATATAGGACAAAAGAACATGTCATATTAGAAAAATACCCTTAATCTTACATTCTCAAAGCACCATTTGCTGCAGTTATGTTTTGAGCGTGTGTAAATCTACGCCATATGCAATGCCCATGAGTTAAAAGACGAAGGTTACTTCGTATCGTATGAAAAAAAATATCTTATTAACCTATCTAAATACCTTATTCATGGAACTAATTTAGGTACATTATCCAAGATTTTAAAGTATGAAATTTAATGGAGTCCGATAAATATCAAATATGACAATAATATCCTATCAACAGAGGGTTATATATATATATATATATATATATATATCCTACCAAACAGTTTTCAAAGAAAGATAAATATCTCGCATTCTATCAACAGAGGGTTTTATATATATACATTCTCAAAGAAAGAAAATGTTTAGTTTTTTCTTTAATTAAATCATATTTTGTAATGAGCTGATCATTAACCCGTGCAACCAAGCAGTCATTAATATTTAATATCCCTAAAGTTCATAAGTTAGCCACCTTGAATTATTGCAAGTTGACAAGAAATTAAAGGGAGAGAAAAAAAAATATATTCTTCTTTTATTTTCCCCAACAATCAATATTTTATGTGCATATATTTCTAAAAATATTAATTTAAGATCACGATCTGTCGTATTTTTGTACTTACCGGGATCATATTCAAATTATTCGTCATTCAATTTTACTTAAAAAACATGCTTATTAAGCGCCATCATTTCTTATGTCTTTTTTATTTTATTTTTTAAATGGTTGATTTATTATTATTTTTATACAATGCGAGATAGAATTCGTGACCTCCCAAAATTCAAAACCCTGCTACACTCTATATCATTTGACCAACTGGTCATTAACAGTTTATATATATATATATAAGGTCTCGAACACCTGCTCGTTGTTTAAATACCGTGGTTTACCTTAATAGAACGCTAGTTAGGTATTTTCAAATAAAATAACTGAGTGACAACATTTGTTGTTATTTTTTGAAGACTATATATGTAGGCTGTCCAATCTCCCTCCTCCTACCTATCCGATTAAGAGAAACATCATATCGATCATATACAATTTTAAATTATCGAGTATGAAAAAAAAAATATATATATATATATATATAATTTAACGGAACTTAAAAAAAATATAATGAATAAAAAAAATGTCACACCAAGACATACAAGTTAAAATGTCTTTCACAAAATAAGAAATAACAGTGTCCAAATACCTGAAAAGGGTGGAGGGTCCAAGAAAACAACAAACCCAGAGATGGCAACATAAACACACAAGTTTTTTATTTTTTTTCAAATTATTATTATTATTTGAGATATAAATGTTAGATTTTGTGTTTTTCACTCATAACTAAATTACTTGATTGTTGGGTATTTATACGGAGATTGAACTCCCTCTTCATTTTTGCCAAGCTCAATTAGCATGACATTATGGTAAGATTTTGCAGGTAATGTTTAGTTTGAACCCTGATCTATTTGTATGACATGATAGACGTGAGGGACAGTGTTAGATTATATGATTGTGTATTTGTCATTTATCGTTAAGTTATTTGACTGTTGTAATGTTTATATATGAATTGAGCACCCTTTTCCCTTCGATGATAATGAGTTTGGATCTTTATCCAATCCTCTCTCTTCTCATTTGTTGAGCTAGTCAGATTGGGATTCATGAACACACAAGAATGCTCACAAAAAAAAAATGTGTGGTTGCAGGACCAGAGAAATATTCAAGTTTAATGGAGGTGTAATAATTGATGCTTCCTACCAACTCAAAAGCTGAGATAAACAAAGGCTCCTATGATGGCTACATAAAGGACACCATTTTCCTCATCTACCATTGCATATTTGCGTCTAGTCCACTTACTTTATTTTTTATTTTTTATTTTTTATTTTTTATTTTTTTGCTGGTGCATTATTACTAAAGCTATATATGCACTCACTCATAAGGCACATAATTGGCAGCCAAAAACCAAAAAAGAAAAGAAACAGGACAGGAGGACGACAGGACTGGACTCGATTCCCCATGTCACCATAGCCATTCATATCTCCCACCAAATATCTTCTAAATTGCTTTTGCTTTGCTCACAAGACTGTTCTTGGACAAAGACGCCAAAGCCATTTCATAATTTGCAATACTCTTGGCTGTTCGTATGCTGTGAAGTGAACAATTCCTAAGGTGATGTCATTGTAGGGGTCACTAGCACATTGGTCAACGAACGGTTGATTGACATGTGCACTGTGGATGGTGCGAGCAATAAGATCATAATCGAGTTATGGTACGATCCTATCACACCGTACTATGTGTTTGTATGTATTGAATAATGATCAAAATAGATCTTGTCTGTCAAAATTTTATTTGTTTTCTTGATTATGGAGTCATGCTTGTTAAAAACAGTAGCTAAAATGTTCTATAATTTGTATTGATTTTGCCGTTGGATATATGCTTGAACAAATTACTTGTTTGGTATGACCGGAAAAAATTTGGTTGTACTGTGGTTGTGGCAATATGATTAGGGTCATGATGGACTTATTCAAGGAATTTCAAAGCATCAAAGGAAATGATTATTCTCTGGCGATATTCTATGATAGAATAAAGAAATCATAACATCAAAAATGATCTACCATTAGTTTATGTTCTAATTTGTCACATGTTTTCATCAGTTAAGGAAATGCGGTTAGTCCCTAGAAATTATCTCAAAATTATGTTTTGGTCCCTAATGTTTAAATTCAATTAGGATTTGGAGGCAAGGGAGAAATAAGTTGTCCCCTCTTCTCTTGTAACCCTAGCCGGTCACATCTTATAGAGTGCATCGCCCGCCACCGCATATGTAGAAAAAGAGGGAGCGGGGAAGGAAGAACAACCGTTTGACTTTGGCACATGAGGTGGCGGGTTTGGCTAGGTAACATAATGGAAATGTATCGGACTGCAAATCCTGGAATGACGGTTCGACCCCGTCCTTGGCCTCGGGGAGTGGCGAGCAGCACGGAACTTTAATTAATCAAATGGCATAACATAAGGGGGCTTTCCTTTGTTATAAATCCACAGACGAACAGTGCAGACATTCAAATCTAGTCCAAATGGATCATTGAGATAAAAAGAGTACAAATAGATCACTAAATCGCAGTGGCCTTGAAGTATGTCCGTCTAATCAGCAGTACTACTTGTAGCTCCTCCTATGAGGGGTTAAAATAATAATATGTGAACTACGAACTTAGTAGAATATAATTAACAAAGTATAATATTTATAGTTAAACAAAAATAAATAAAGAAAATGAATAAATAAAATGGTGGTACTAAATGACAAAGAAGACAATTAACAAATATACTCATAATGCTAGAGTCAAGATATAAACACTATCAAAATGGCCCGATCGGGTTTTCGGACCTACTCTCAAGGATACTATAAGAATACCCCGCATCTCTAACAAATATCATCAAAAAGTTAGAAATGTTTTTAAAAGGTCACTGCTTGGATCGGCTTAGTTCAGGTAGGTACAATACCTTCACAATGTGTCTCTCTAAACAATCATACTTATAATGAGTCCCAACAAGAGATTTGTACAAACTTTAACAAATGCTAGACAATAATTCACAACACTTTTTTTTTTTTTTTTTTTGGGTTAAATTTAGGATTAGAGGTACAAGCTTTTTAAAGTTTAGGGCACGACAGTACAACCTTTTAAATGTTTAGACACAATTTCTAGTCACTTTTTGGGACTAAATCTTTTGGAATAATTTAAGAACCAACAAAAGAGTTAATCATGTTTTTAAATATATTATATTGATAAAAATCCATATCCAACATTGAGCACCACGCGGTGTCAGTTCGTGTTCCTTACCTAAGAAGTGTCCTAATCACATAATTAGTCTAGTACTGTGAAAGTTGTTTACTCATGATTTGGATGAGATTAATCGAATTTCAACAATTAAAACATGTTCTAGAGATTCAACTATTGGAATAGCATTGAGGAGAAAATGGTCATAAGAGTCCCCTGAAGATTGGAGAATGAGGTGGATGTAGGCCTAATAAGTCAGCTTTGATTAAAAAAAATAATGAATTTCACCTAAATCGCTATCACATTGCAACTTTCTTATTAAAACCACTCATACTTTCGCTAAACACCAATTAATAAAATAAGAAATGATGCTATTTCGTCACTTATTATCTTCGTCTATAATAAAAATTAATAAGCCATCAATAAAACGAAAATATCACATCGCGATTTTTTATGGTCGTAGCTTGAGAATAAAAACAAACTATTGTGTGATATCACTTCCTACGCCATAGTACAAATCAAGTTGAAAGGTGCAATCATCTCCCTTTCATAACTCAAGTCATGATGTGTACAACTATTGTCCAATGCATTTTTTCTTTCTTTCATATTCCCCTTTTATTTAGCAAGTGGTACTAAATTATTGTTTAAGGCCAAATAGTCTAGCCTATATATCGTTTTCTCCTTGTGCAATTCCAAGCATTGTTATACATTTTTTCTATGAAAAACCTTCTAGAGTCGCAACATTTGAACTCTAATAGCCAATTCCAACTAGTTGGGGGGACCAAAAATTGAGTTCAAATGTCAAGAACAAGTTCACACACAATTAATAGCAATCATTGTATCTATGTCTACGTTGATTGTTAACTTACCACCAAATTTCCCGGACTTTTTATACCTAGACATAGACTTCTCTGACGTAATTATTTTCGACTTTTTAAATTTAAGAATTGCTTCTGAGAGAGTTTAATTAGTCTTTCAAAAGAGTTTTGATCCTTGGGAAGGGCTTGTAATCAAAGTCACATTTGTAACTACTTGAAAAGATTCCAAAGCTTTGATAACATTTTAGACTTCTCTTACATTTATATTGCTTATTTAAAAACTTAATCATCTTTGCCTCATGAAACACTTCCATGATTCCAAAAATGTGGTTGTAAATACAAACGAAAAAAACAAAACTATTATTGTTTGGTACCACTTTAGAAATGACTTTATTTTTAGTATGAAAATAGAAATGAGAACTTTTTGAAATGATACCGAAATCATTTTTAAAAACTTGTGTTTGATTATATTTTTTAGAAAGATTGGTTTGAGTACAAGGGAAATTGTAATTTTATTTAGATACATTTATGAAAATATTTTTTAAGTTATAATAAGTCTTAAAAAATGAAACCGGAAAAAAGAAAACAACTTTTAATCATTTTTCATTTCTTTTTAACAAAATCATTCTTACCATTTTTTGTTTCTATTTCCATTTTCAAAACATTTGACAAATAAGCGCGTTCTAAAAAACATTTTCATTTTCACACCTCAAAAGACATAGCATTTCATTTCCTAAATGTTTTTAAAACAATAACAAATGCACTCTTAACTTTTACTTCTTATTTTCTACTCTCTGACGGCTTGTTTGGCGTGTGGTTTAAGGAGGTTAAAACAGCCAGACTGGGATAAGATTCTAATCCCTTGATTGCAAAAGAATTAAGCACCAAAGGCCTTCTTATTTGAGATTATCCATTTAGTTGTGGTTTTGCAATTCTAGAAACGCCTTAAACCTTGCATATCTCTTTAAAAAAAATTGAAAAAATATATATATATAAAGAGTGAAGAGCTCCAAAAATATTTATATTTCAACCAAAACAAAATCAAAGGCCAGATTGCTACTATGAAAAATAAAAGGTCAAGGAAATTTCTTAAGTTGTGAATTCCAACATTGATCTCACTAAATTACAAATGCCGTCTTGTCATTTGCTCAATACAAAATCCAATCCTTCAAATTACTAAACTAATCATGTCATTCTCTTTGAAAGGGAAAAAAAAAAATATATATATATATATATATAATAATAATAACATAAAGAAAAAGAAAAAAGAGGGAAAAGAAAAAGAAAATGAAAGAAACACAAATACAAAGATGAGATAATAAGCACCTCACCCACTACCGGTAGCCATCAAGAATTCGCCCTCACAAACCACCTCGCCTCCGACGTATGCTTTTCCTTCCATCTTAGCTACTCCAAACCGCTTTTGTAACTTCACGAGTGTCATTCTCATAACCAAAGTGTCTCCTGCAATCACAGGTTTTCGAAACCTCACTTTGTCAATTCCTGCAAAGAAGAAATTCTCGCGAGAGCCTCCCACTTCCGGTTGCAGCATAACCAAGCCCCCGACCTGTGCCATTGCCTGGACCAAGCAACCATCTCATAAACACTCTGATTGAAAATCACATGGCCCCTAAACAAAATAGTCACGCGCCTTGAGACATGAGTTTTAGCATCTACAAAACTGCTAAATTCTATGAACTGACAAGTACTTACCATTCAAAGTAGCAAAGTGGGGAACTGATGGGGTTTAGACACTAATTAAGCTGTACGAAAAAAGAATGCAGAATATCATACGTACAACCTCAAAAGACATTAGTTTTTCGAGTTGACGACCATCTTTATCTAAAGGTTCTAATAAAATCATAATGGAAGGATTAATTTTGCAATGTTATGCATTTAAGACCAACAAGAAAATTAAACAGCAAATGTATTGTACACGGGCAACCATCGATCTACAGATCGTAATAATAATTGTAAGATAGAATAGAAAATAAAGCTTCGGAAGATCCTAGATGATCTCATCCTAAAGTTTACTTATTCTGAGTCCATGGGACTGGGCCAGTTATTCCGATGCTAGTAACGTCCTAAAATTGCATGCGTCCATATAACCCAAAAGATTGCAGGGAGTCTTTTGGTTAAATTAGAGCACGAAGGAAAAAAAAAATTTGAAACAACAGATCTACTTAACAGAAGGAATACTCCATTCAGATTCAAATTTGATGAATTTCGATCATTAATACTTTCCATAGTCCCAGATTCCATTCCCACTAATTTTGTGTCATATTTTGGCATATTTTTCTGCAAGATCTCATCAAGCTTCCATTTTAGTTTTTACCATTAACCTTCTTTTTTTTTTAAAAAAGGAATTTTTCTAAGCAATATCTTTAACTACAAAAATTGAATTGTCAGCACAGAAAAAAGCACAACCACAAAATGTGCATTGATATTAACATAGAACCTCAACAAAATTCAAATAACCATGAGACATTAGGACATTAGCATAATGGATTCGATCACTCAGAGATAGATTGCCTTGTTGTTGCAACACAGATAGTGCCGATGGAAGGTGAATAGTCACTTAATGCTATAGTTAATGGGCTAAAGTTCTAGTAAATTAGAACTGGCATAGGATCAACTTTCGTTGGTGTGTACATACGACCAAAACATGGCATATGAGCACCTATCCATCTTTACTAAATCTCTACGTGATAGAGAACAGAGGTTTGCAAAGATCCTAGATGCATTGAAATGATCCTAAAGTTCCTTGTTTCACAAATCCAAGGGACTAAGTCAATTATTCCGACACTAGTTAGTGTAACAACCTCAAGTTGCATTCCTTCAAATAACCTGGCATTCTTTTAGTTAAATTAAAGCATGACGGCACCAAAATTCTTCCCATCTCCTTCTTGCCCTTGTAATATTTGGGCATGTCATTTGCACCTTCCCCGAACTATACAAGAAATTTACCTTAAACCAGATTCTGTGGTCTCATTTAACAATTAACATAACAATTGAATTCAATTCAACTTTTGATCAATTTTGTCCCATCCCTATTCTTATCACAATCCCAATCCCGAACCTACTAACTTAATGTCATTTTCTTTTCCGAAACCCGAATATCAAATCATCATCCTTAGCAAAACCTCATCAAGTTTCAATTTTAAATCAATTACCAAAGATAACTATGGAAACCAAATTTTAAATGCAGAAACAGAGCACATCCACAATGGTCTACTTGGAAAATTTCCATATATACCTAAAAATAGGACCCATTTGGCAGAGCTTTTGCTTTTTTTTTTTTGTTAGTAGAAGAAGAGAAGCAAAAGCTTCAGCTTTTCAGTAAGTGTTTGGGAACCACATTTTTTTTTTTTTTTTTTTGAAAGTGAGACGGCTTATTAATTATTCAAAGCAAGAATGTCTACTTTTACAAAGCTGCCTATAGATAGAGGCACATAATCAAGCCAATCACGCACAATAAAGCCAGATAAAGCAACACTAGCAAAACAGTGGGCTACCGTATTTCTTGAATGAAAAACATAGCAAACATTGCCACTATGAGCTTGAGAAATAGCATCTTAGATATCAGTGATAATAGATGCTTTTGGGGCAAGCTGAGACGGGAACTGAACTGCTCGCACAACGTTGATTGCATCCGACTCAATCACCCAATTTGGGAAACCACATACCTCCAACATTTTTGCACCCTCTCAGACAGCATAACGCTCAGCTATGTAGGGAGGAAAAATAAAATTACCTTAGAGGCGTTTGGAAGCTGCATGGAGTACAATACCATTGCCATATCGAATCACAATACCAATTTCAATGAATCCAATACATGTTTTCACCGACGCATCCACATTCGCCTTAACAAAAGTACCAGTCGGAGGAGACCATCTAGATACTACAGAATTGGCCACTCTAACTTTGGAACCCTCTAAGCCATTACACAAGAGGTAGTCACCTAGTAAAGCACCAGCTCGTGTAATGGAATCATTAGGAGATAATTGTTTCCCTTCAAAAATAAATTTGTTCCTATCCAACCATATACTCCACGAGAGCATAGCAAAAACCTTCAGGTCATCCCTTGTTCCTTTGGAAGCTACCAACTTGCATAATTCCCAAAAAGGACCCCCAGTAAAAGCTATTAAGATCCCCCAAATGGAACTAGCATGCCAGGTCTGGGCTGCAAGACCACATCTCCAAAGAGCATGGTTTGAGTCCTCCAATTCCTCATGACAATAAGGGCATAGTGTTTGTACATCTAGCCCCATTTTCCTCAACTGGAATCGTGCTGGTAAAACCTCATGGAAAGCTCTCCATAGATGGATTTTGACTTTATTAAGAATTCGAGCATGCCATAGTTTTTTCCACCAATTCCAATCCGAGTTTCTCCCGGAGATGCCTTCTTCATTCTGCCCCATCATTTCAAGTCTATAATTTGACAGAGTAAAGCCCCTTTGAGTCGAAGTGCCAAATGAAACAGTCATTTCTTCTGGAGAATCCCAAAGGGATTTCCAAGACTGCCTCCTTATCAATTCCCCAGAGCACATAGTCCGGCAACTCAATATTCCACCCTGAATTTGTCATAAGGTCTGCAACAATTAAATCCGCATGCTCATCGCGAGGCAATGTGATCGGCTTGAACAAGGTCGGTCTCCGAATCCACAGGTCCTTAAAAAACCTTGATATCCCTACCATTGCCCACCTTCCATCTAACACCTTTTTGGAGCAAGTCTCGTCCCCACAAAAGACTACGCCACACATAGGACGGATTGTTCCCAGTTGAAGCTTCTAAAAAGTCATTGGCAGGGAAGTATTTTGCCTTAAGGACCCAAGACAGTAAGGAATGCGGATGCATTAAGATACGCCACCCTTGTTTCGCCAAGAGTGCTCTATTAAAAGCCACCATGTCCCGAAATCCCATACTACCTTCGAATTTAGGCTTACACAACTTATCCCACCAAAGACAATGAATCTTTTTCTCATCTACTTCCCCTTCCCCACCAGAATCTAGCCATAAGGGATTGGAGATCGTCACATAATGTAGAAGGAAACTTGAAAACACTCATAGCATAGGTGGAGGTAGCTTGGGCTACAGCCTTTATAAGAATCTCTCTACCCCCCACAAAAAAAATCTTGCTTTTCCACAATTGTAATTTCTTCCAAACTTTTTCCCTAATGCTATTAAACAAACGTCTCTTGTTCCGCCCCACAAAAGAAGGCAACCCAAGGTACATCTCATAAGAGTCACTATGAGAAATACCAAAGTAGGATAAAATCGCATCTTTCCTCTCATCATCTAAATTCGGACTAAAAGAAGCTGCCGATTTCTGGAAGTTTATTACTTGCCCAGATGCTTGCTCATATGTCTCTAACACCTCTTTGATAGCAAAGCAATTGGTCTCATCCGCTTTACCAAATATAATGCTATCGTCTGCAAATAGAAGATGGCTAATCCTTGGCGCTCTTCTAGCACATGGAATTCCATCAAGCTGCTGCTTTCTTTCCATCTTCCGTAGGAGTGTCGAGAACCCTTCTGCACACAAAAGAAAGAGATATGGCGATAAAGGACAGCCCTATCATAATCCTCTAAGCGGAGTCACCTTCCCAATAGCTTCTCCATTAAGAAGAAAAGAAAATTGAAACGTAGAGACACAATCCATCACACAATCCACCCATCTTGAAGAGAAGCCTAACTTAATCATAATAGCGTGCAAGAAGGACCACTCCACCCTGTCATAAGCTTTGCTCATATCTAATTTTAGCACCATTAGCCCTTTTTTTCAACCCGTCTTCCTCCTTATTGTGTGCATAGTTTCAAAAGCAACGATAATGTTATCGGTTATAAGGTGTCCCGGCACAAAAGCACTTTGTTCATTAGAGATAATATCCGAGAGGAAAGCCTTTAACCGATTTACAAGAGCCTTCATCACAATCTTGTAAAAAACGTTGCATAAACTAATCGGCCTGAAGTCAGAGACTTTCTTCAGAGTTTTGATTGTGGGAATTAGGATGATGTGGGTTTCATTTAAATCTTTGGCCGATCGGTTTCCAATAAGCACATCCAAACAAACTCGAGTAACATCTAGTCCCACTAATTCCCAGTTTTCTTGGAAAAATCCGGCATGGAGTCCCTCCGGTCCGGGCGCCTTCCAAGGAGCCATGTCAAAAAGCGCACTCTGGATTTCCTCAGCAGAGAACGGGGCGTCCAAACTAGCTCGTTTGTCATCCGAGATCCTGCAATCGCCACCAAACAATTATCATCGGGTAGAGTGGTAGAGAAAATATTGCTAAAGTAATTTTCCAATTCTTCCACAATTTGTCCTTTCTCTATCACCCAAACACCATGCAAATTCTCAGTGCCTTTTATCTCATTTTTCTTCCTCCGCTCCGAAGCTTTGGAATGAAAAAAATTTGTATTCTTATCCCCTCCACGAAGCCATTCGGATCTAGACCTTTGTCTCCAGTAGTACTCTTCTAAAGCCAACAGCCTATCTAAATCTTTTTCAAGCTGATCAACCCGATTTTTATGATGGAGTCGTCCCAAATCCTCTCGGATATCTGTCAGCTCCTTCTGAGTTTTCAGCACTTGACGAGCAATATAACCAAAAGTATCTTTTCCCCACCTCTTAAGAGCTTGAGCACATCTATCAAGAGTTTCCCACCTCTTGAGAGCTTGAGCACATCTATCAAGAGTTCTCATAAGTACAGCTCCATCCCCTCCTAGAGCTTCACGAAACCACATGCCCAAAACCACGTATTTGTACTCCTCCTTCGACCTCCAAAGGGGTTCGAAACGGAATTGCTTATCACCATGATAATCCTTCATGTTATCCACCCCTTCATCAAGAACCACATGAAGCGCTCTATGGTCCGACCTGAAAAAATCCCTTTGATAAACACACCCGAAAGCATAAAGGATACGCCCTACTTCATTCACCAAAACTCTATCCAACCTTTCTTGGATATTATTCGGGACATCTTGGCCATTTTTCCACGTTAGTGCTGCTCCCCGAAAACCCAAGTCTTGGAGATCACAATCTTCCACCATTTCCCGGAAATGGGACATACTACTATGGACTCTATCGCTGCCCCCTATTTTTTCCGACAAGTAAAAAATTTCATTGAAATCTAATGCCACCTCCAAGGCAAAGTAAACAAACATCGAAGTCATCGAAGAAGATCCTAAGAATGATGACGTTGGGCCTTTTGCGGATGACCATAGAATCCAGTGAAACGCCACATCTTCCCATCATCTATAGTAACAAAGGAGTCAACATGAGCTGGAGAGAAGCTTTTCAAATCTACCACCCAACCCTTCCTCCATAATAAAGCCAGTCCTCCACTCTTCCCCACACTATCAACATAAACACCACCATTGAAACCAAGTCTGTCTTTCAACAAACTCACTGCCTGACCACTCAGTTTAGTCTCCGAAAGGAAAACTAAACATGGGGAAAAATTCCAGATAATGAGCTAGAGCTTATCAAACGCTCTTGCGTTCCCCAAACCCCGAGTGTTCCAACATAATATACTCATGGCGTCTGGCGGAGGTTGCAGACTCTGCAACCTCCGCCGATCCTGAAAAATTCGAAATATTAGAAAAAGGTGATCGCCCATCCTCATCACCAGTCTTGGGGCCCTCCTGAAATTTTCTTTTCAAAAGAGGAGCTTCTGGATCCTCCAAGTTTTTTGACGCCCCTTTGGAACAAGCAACCATTCTAGCCATTTTCTTCAAACTTTGTTTTTTGCCATGAGAGACTGTGGTTGTCACATCGGGTCCTGCTGAAAAAGAGAGAGATCTCCCTATTGGCCCCTGAAATAACTGAACTTGAAGCGGCAGCTCCCTGTTCTCCATTAGCCTGAGTAAAAGATCCATGCATATCAACCGTTTTTTATTTTTATTTTCGAGTAAGACTCCCTCCACAGAATAACTATCACATGACTCATTAATTTTGGGAAGAGGAGCACGTGCACTCTTCAACTCAGCAGAATGAGTCGACGGAGGTGTCAAAGTAGAAACTCTTATAATAGGACCCTTATTAATTACCTCCAAATCCGCTTCATTCAAATTTGAATTAGCTGGCTCCCGAGATTCGCGTGTAACTGCCAGACGTGAGTCAACTCCCTTCTTTCCGCTCACCATCTCAACTCGCCGGCTCCTAATCTTGCCGGAATTTTTCCTCAAGGATCCTGCACTACCGAGGATGCTCTGTTTCTGTGCAGTATGTCTGTCAAAGCGAGGACCATCCTCTCCCCTCAACCATGGACCATAAGGATAATCCTTGGATTCAATAATTGCTTCAGCTCCTGGTTTACAACACAAATACATACCGTGACCAGTCATGCCACAAACGAAACAATAGTCCGGCACTCTTTCATATTTGAGATCCACCCAAACCGATTTGCCCGACGATCCCAGGCTCACCTTTGCCACTCGGCGCAACGGTTTGGTTATATCGATAGTGGCTCTAAGACGCATGTATGGCCCTATACAACGCCCCTCCTCATCGGTAATAACCAGGATTGCCACACCAATAGCATCGCCAATCTTCATGCCAATTTCCCTGATCATCCCGTCCAGTGGGAGATTGTAAACATTAACCCACATCCGAGTAAACTGAAAATCCCCCACATCGCCCAGATTAAAGCCTTCAAAAGTTTTAAAAACTATCAATGATTTGTTGAACGTCCACGGCTCCATATCTATGACCTCAGCAATATAGTTTCGGTCCTCGAACGTGAACAATAAAACATCCGGCGAGACTTCACGTACGTCCAAGCCACCCTTCGGATGCCTCAATCGCGCAAAAGCCTTCTTATTGTAAGGCTTTTTCATCAAAATTTTTCCCTCCAAACCACAGGGAATCAGACTTTTCCCTTTCTCCAACAGTTTGTCACTAATCCCAATGGCTTCCCCTTCTTCCCCTGTAATTGCAAGAGAACGCCATTTGCCTAGAACCTCGTCCATCGTGACAGAATCAAGGAAGACACAAACCAAGGAAAGCAAGCAGACAGACTCGCTTCGCAAGACTCAAACTCTCATAGGCAGGCAAAATAAACTTTTTTTTTTTCTTTTTTTTTGAACAACATTTTTAAAAGAGCTTTTGAAGTCAAAATGACTTAAAAGTTTTTTAATAACCGATAAAAAATGTAAAAATAAAGTTTCTAATATCTAAATTAAACTCTATACAAGTTTTAAAATTTACTTAGAAGAGTTTTTTCCGGAATCCATATTTTTTGACATTGACATGAAGCTCTTTTGGAGATTAGAAGTATTCATAACAAATTATCCAAACACTTTTAGAAGCAACTTTTGGATTCAGGAAGCCAAAAACAGCTTCTAGAAAACTCTGTCAAACATGCCCTAATTTGCATTGAAAATTTGAGATAAATTCCTCGGTGGTTGTCAAATTGACATTGACACAGTTAGGTGTAAATCAGCTAAATACTACATTAAAAGGACAATTCTCTAGTAGGGTAAAAAAAAAAAACCTATCGGTAGGGTATATTCAATCGTCAAATTTTCATCAAGTTCTGCTGTCATACTTTTCTTAGTTTGATATGATTCTGATCTGATCTAAACGTAAATGTCTTTTGGAAAGAGCTCGTTTCATACCCAACAACACAATTCTCTTAAACTTCACTGTGAGGTATAAATTAACCAAATGCATTGACAGGTTGAGAATAAGCAGCAGTAGTAGTACCTCAACCATGAGAACACCAGGCATAATAGGCCTCTCCGGAAAATGCCCAGGAAAGAAGTTATCATTAATAGTCACATTCTTTATTGCAACTGCTGAAACCCCAGGATTGTATTCTATCACTCTATCCACTAAAAGAAACGGAAACCTACAACACCCCAAAAAAATAAAAAATAAAAAAGAAACCAAGATTAGATAAAAACAGAAATCTCACAACCCAGATTAAAAAATTGGAAAAAAAAAAAAATTACCTGTGAGGCAAGATTTCTCGTATTTGGTTAATGTCCATGACAGTAGGAAAGGCTGGGAATTCTGCGAAAACGACAGGAAATGAGTAAAAACAACGGGAGATTTAGATAAACTTGAAGGAAATGTTGAAAAGAGAAGTTGATTACGTTTTTCAATGGGGATTTCTGGGCAGTCGGAGTCGTGTCCGTTGAGAGAACAGGAGGCGACGAGACTGGAGAATTTTTTGGTGAAATTGGGAGATCTGCAGGGGAGAGAAATGGCTATGGAGGTGGGAGAGTGGAAGACAGTATTTCTTGGTGGGTTAAGAGAGTGGGATGGGGTCAGAGAGAGGATGGATTTCGAGGTGGCAGCCATTAACGATGAGATTGAGGCTCGCAAAGTTTGTGAGAGAGAGACGGAAAAGGGTTCAAAACCTGTAGCTGAGCTACTCCTACACTTGTATTTGTAATGGTGTAAATATGGGTGGGACTGCTTTTGTGTCTACGTGGCATGAGTGGGCCCCACTATTGTTTTTTACTTATTTTGTTTTTAAATAAAAATAAGTCTGTAATAAAATCTCATTTTATGCTATATCGATATAACTCATTTTTAAACCGTTATAATATAATCGAATGATTGAGATATTATTTGTGATTGATAACTATAATGCACATTATCTCACATAATTATATACTAAAAAATAAATAAAAAATAGAAATTAAAAAAATTCAAAGAAACTAAAAAACAAAAACTGGCCGGTGATTGTCCACCGATGGACCCCCCCCCCTCCCTAACATCGACGAAGACCCGCTCCCTCCCCCTGACAAAGGTGACAAGTGTCCCCCTCTCGGACGCCGACGAAGACCCCCTCCCTCCCCTAATCAGATCTACGCCCCCTGCCGAGGCCAATGAAGGCAACCTCACCTCCCCCCCCCCCCCCCCCCCCCGCCCCGCCAACGCCGAAGAAGGCTCGCCCCTCCCCCAAACTAGATCTGGCCCCCCCCCCCCCCACACGAAGGTGTCCCTCGTCAGCCAGATCCGGCCACCCCGCTACCTAGCCCCTCCCCCCCTCAAGCCTTTCATCAACTAGATCTGGTTTTTTTTTTAATTTCTTTTTTTATTATTTGTTTAATTTATTAATTAGTCCATAATGCTATGAGGTAATGTACATGATAGTTATCATGCACAAACAAGCCTTAAGTAGGGTATAGTTATGTTATAGGTGCAGACTGGGTTGAGACATTATTGTCGATCAATGTGGATTTCTTGCATGATAGATAGCCCTTTTTTCCATCTTAGACGTTTGATTACATCATAACGGTTTAAAAATGAGTTTTATCGATAGAGTATATAAATGAGACTCTACCACATTTTAACCTTTTAATAAAAATTATTTTTTAAGTTGGGGAAAGTTTGCGGTAGAGTCTTATTTATATACCATATCTGTAGAGCTCACTTTATGACTGTTCGATGAATTGCAATGGTTAAGATGTTTCTTGTGTATGAGACTTATGATGCACCTTATCTTATAGTATTATATACTCAAAAAATAAATTAAAAAAATAATTAAAAAATAATTTTCTTTTTCCATAGAGGCGCCCCCTACCCCCTTGCGCAACCCAGGCCCTCTTGTCGTTGGCTCGGCTACTCAGGCGCTCCCCGCCAGACAATGAGCTCCCCCGGCCCACGACCCAAGTTTCCTCCAACCGCGACCCAGGCCCTTTCTCCCTAAACGACGAACCCCCCACGCCAGATCTGGCCCCCCTGACCCCCCGACGATGAAACCACCGCTAGATCCGGCCTCTCCCGCCTGGTGACGATATCCCTACGACCCTTTCTACTTGACCGAGGCACCAGATTTACCCCCCCTGACCCCCATCGGATTTCGACCCCGATCTTGGCTTGGCTCACCCCTGCAACCATTGACGATCCCCCAATCCCTCGATCTCGACTCGCCTCCCCCGCCTCCCAGTGACCTCCGACGATGCCGCCCCCAGCCTCGCGGACTACGAGCGAGGAGCCAAACACATTGAAGGTTTTTTTCTTTCTTCCTCCCCCTCTCCGACGATCTCGATTCCCCCCCTCCCTGAGATTCCTTTGCACCTCATCCCCCCACCCGCCCCTCCCAACCTCGATGAACCCCCGCCCTACCTTGGTGACGGAAAACCCCCCATCCCCCCCCGCCCCCCGAACGACAAGCAACAAGCCCCACCTGGCAAACGTCAAGCCCTAGACGAGGTGCATTATAATTTTAAATTTCTTTTTTTATTATTTTTTTAAAATTTCTTAATATGTTATACAATGAGGTAAGGTACTTTATAATTATCGTGCACAAATAATATCTCAACCGTTTGATTACATCTGAATGGTTTTAAAATGAGCTCTAAGGATATGGTATATAAAAAGGGCTGTACCACAGATTTACCCTTTAAATTATTTGATTATGCACACAGGGTAAATTTGTGGTAAAGTCTCATTTATAAACCCTATCGGTAGAGCTAATTTTTAAACCTTCTCAATATAATCGAATAGTTAAGATGTTGTTTGTGCATGATAACTATAATGTACTTTAACCCATTATATTATATACTAAAAATAAAAAAAATAGAAATTAAAAAAAAAAAAAAAAACTGGTCTTGCGACCGTCCACCGACGGCTCCCCCGATGCTGTCGACGACACCCCCCCAAACGCCGATGAGATCTGCCTTCGGGGGGGGGGGGGGGATTGGGCTTGTTGGCATTGGGAGGGGGCTGGTCGGCATCGGGAGAGAGGGGGCACCTAGGCTCGAGCGCCGGGGGGGGGGGGGAGGTATGGCAGATCTGGCTCAAGGGAAGGGAGTCTGCCACCGGCGTCGGCGGGGAAGTTGCCAGCGTCGAGGAAGGGGGTTGGTCTGTTTTTAATTTTTGTTTTATTAATCTATACTAATATGATGTAAGGTGTATTATAATTATTATATACAAACAACATTTCAGCTGTTTAATTACATCTTAATGGTTTAAAAATGAGCTCTAGCGATAAGGTATATTAAAGGGACTCTACCGCAATCATTCCCTATGCACACATTGAACTTTTTGAATTTGACATTTAATTTTTTTAAAATTTTTTTCTTGACAATCAATCCTTGATTTTGATTTTTGAGACTGTCAACTCTTCTGGCTCAACTTTGTTAAATTTGTACGGTTTTTTGCATTTGACTTACACATTATAGTCCAAAAAGGGCATTGCTAATCATTTTTATTTAATTTCAATACAAAATCTTTTCAAAAGTTTGGGTACAAACTTCAACTATAATTGAATTAAGTTCAAAATTTTAAAGAAATTTGTATTGAAATTAAGTAAAAATGTTAATCAATTCTCTTCTTGGGCTATAATATGCAATGCAAGTCATATGCCACAAAAAAAAAAAAAAAAAAAAAAAAAGAAAAAGAAAAAGAAAAAGAAAAAGAAAAAAGATTTAAGTAAGAAGGACTGGACTGACAATGCCAAAACTTATAGGTTCAAAAGTTGATTGTCAAGAAAAAAAAAAGGGACTAAATTACCAAATTCGAAAAATTCTAGAGGTGTCTATATAAAAAAGTATGTTTTAAGAGTGATTTATGACGGTACAAGATTTGCAACTTACAACATATAATTATTTCAGTTTTAGATCGTACTATTAAAATATTAATCAAATGGCTAAAATAACATTCTCAACTAGTAATGCTATATCTTCTTTGGAGGGACGATGTCATATGTTACCGTTTCTCTGTTGCCTTTCATGTTCTTTTAATGATATAGTTTTCCATTTTTTTCTTGTCGCTCAGGTTGAGAGAAAATCGCATTAGGCAACCCTCTATCTTTCGATGAGATATTTTATCATGCTTATATGATATTTTACTTTGATATTATAGTATTTTAATTGATATGATATTTTAATTAACACGTTATAAAAAAAATCACATTAGGCAACCCTCCATCTTTCGATGAGATACTTTGTCATGCTTAGATGATTTTTTACTTTGATATTATTATATTTTAATTGATATGATATTTTAATTAACATTTTATAATTTTTTTCAAAAATATCTAAAAAGGAACATAAGTAAATAGCATATGAGTCAAATCCACTTACCATCCTCTTCTTTCATATGTCCGATCTGCTTTTTAGCTTTGCACACAAAAATATATACTCGGCAAACATAAAGTTAAAAAAAGAAAGAAAGTAAGAAATAAAAAGGAGCTCAGACAACAATAAATAATTAGTAACAGATAACCAAATTACCAACTGCCAAGTTTCAACTTTCAAAAGACATATTCAAGGACAACTTCTGAGTCAGAATTCTTGGTCGGAATGGAAAGTGTAAAGAAGAAAATAAATATTAAAAAGTGTGATTCTTTGTTCTTTAAAAAAAAAAATTACAAAATTATGAACACTTTCTTAGCAAAAGTAAGAGAAAAATATTTGTATAATCGTTAAAGCTCTGTCTTCCTTCCTAATTCATTCCTTTCTCTCCTTCCTTCATTTCCTGTAGCATAACTTAGGACTCACGACTTAGTCGAAGAAGAAGAAGAACAAGCAAGAAAATAAAAGAAAAGAAAGAAGAAAGTATTCATATAAAACATGATGAAGGTATAACAGTGTCATTTGTGCCAATACATTCCGAACGTTATAATATATTTGTTATGTCCTCCAATCCATTAAATGTCTCTAATTTTATCCCTAAATTAAAACTAGATGGACTTGCCCTTACAAAAATCGATGAAGTTGCTTAGGTGGTGTATGTTTTGAGGTTAGGTAATCATTTTAAGCTCAATGAATTCTTGTCCCTTTCAAAGAAATCAGTGGTGGTACAGAGCTATAAATGGATTGTACAATATGATCCGACCCATGTCTACATTTGCAGAGAAAATGGAGGACCAGAGGTTACGCCCCCCTCAAATTAAAAAAAATATATATATTTTTGAATAAAATTCCATGGTAGCCACCTTTAAAAATGAAAACTTGATCATAACCCCTAATTACGTATTACAATATAGTTATCAGTCCCCCTAATAAGAAATTATGGCATTGTCATTATATGTGGGCTTTAGGGATTTTGCTAACTAGTCCGACCGTAAACAAAAATTAATGTCCAACCTCATCATAAAATCAAGCAAAACGCATGCTAGCTTGTATCCTTATATTATTGGGTGATAAGTAGGATTGCCCACAAAAAAAGACACCTCTAAAAAATTATTGTTCCGGCTATAGTGATTCCGGTTTGTTGACCTCCAATTTGATAAGTCAAAAGTCAACATAACATATCTTATTGAAATTACTCAAGGCCGTTCAAAAGGGTAATCTACTAGATATCAACAGAATCAACATGGGTCATCGATTAGTCTTTAGTCATGGATATCGGTCTTCAGTCACCGTAGAATGTTTTGACAGATTACTAAAACTAGAATATTTTCATTTTTAACATAAAATAGTCGATCATCTTTAGCTCTGATCGTCGGAGAATATTTTAGTATAAATACTTTATAGCTTATTTTTTCAATACATTAATATCTAATTTTATTTAATGATATATTAAAATATAATTATTTAGATATTATTTGAGACATCAAAATTTGAAAGGAGATCTCAATCCATAAAGAGAAATTAAGGCCCTACCACATCCTAACCAAGCGAAAGGCAGGCTAGCCCGTATACTTTTATTGTTGTATCATATAGAAATAATAATTTTAGTTACATGTCTACAATCCGACCTGGCAGACAAGAAACCTAAACCAAATCACAGATGTCTAGGTGGGCCCAACTCTGGGCCGAAGACAGGGTAATAGCCCGGCCATGTTACCCAACTACACTTACATTAATGGGATCCCGAAAGTGTTATATTCAACAAACTA
This sequence comes from Ficus carica, assembly GCA_009761775.1. NCBI lineage: Eukaryota > Viridiplantae > Streptophyta > Magnoliopsida > Rosales > Moraceae > Ficus > Ficus carica. The sequence goes on along the minus strand of CM019743.1, from coordinate 30,501,293 downwards.
TAGCGCTGACACTTCCTTATATTTATATCAATTATAATATTAAAATATCAACTTTAATAATATTAGAGTGAATAAAATTATAAGGAGATATTTAATTTTCTCATCCCAAAATGCACAAAAGTTACATTTCAAAATTCTACCTGTATCTTGACACAAATTATTCAGGGGGAATTGGTGAAATTTATCATAAAATCATTTAAAGGTTAAATTAGTTACCTAAGTAATTCCGTCGAATAATAGACCAATTTAAATGGATAGAAAAATTAGAGACGTTGTTTGTATTAGGGAAGACAATAGGTATGTTCCAAAATTTGAGAAACATTTTGACATTGTAACATAATAGAGTGAGGATATAATTAATGAATAATGCTGTTCAATCTAGGGCCTAGCCCAACCGTAACAAACTGAGGTTCATTCTTGGTTAATTTTATGAACAAAGGAAAAGAAAAGTTACATCATCTATCATGAAATTAAATAAAAAAATTTTATTTGAAGTAAAAAAATAATATATAATGAAATAAAATAGTCATTTTAATTTTGTAGGCTTTATAGAATTTGTACACTTGTCCATTGTCCATTCATAATACTCGTTGTTATTATTATTATTATTATTATTATTTTTTAAAATATGTATGTATATGATTGCTCAAAAACAAGAATTCCTTAGAAGGGCAAAGGTTGAAAATCTTTCACTTCCTTATTTCTTTCTTTCTTACTTTCTTTCTTTCTTTTTTTTTTTTTTTTTTTTTGGTGAAGAAAATGACATTTCAATCTCATGCATGAGAAACGAATTAGACCTAATCTGAATTCTATTATTCATATTTCATCATGAAAACATGTAAGAGAACAATTAGACACAAAAGTCTTAAAGTTCGAATCTAGAGCGTTATGTAATTATTCTCAATCATCCACTTGAGGCTCCATAGGTTGGAGTCACACTTGTAAGCCCAAAAGGCCCATCCAAATGTTGCTCGTCCGTATACATCTAATTGGGCCGCAGCAAATCTTCTGTAGTCCTCCATTGTCTTTCCTTCTGGCCCAAATTCTCCACTCCATTCCCCTGCAAAATTTTCCCATCAACTTCCCAACTACACTTGCATTGATGTGTGTGTGTGTGTGTGTGTGTGTGTGTGTGTGTCCATATATATGTATGTAAACACTTGTATTGTTTGCTAAGCAATTCTGCAAAAGAATAATTATCTGATAGTAGTTATCAAAAATAATGTAAATGAGAGACAAATTCTTAAATGATTAATCAGGTAAAGTTTGTAAATGATTTTTTGAGGGCCTGTTTTGGGGAAGAATGAAAGACGGAGTTTTATAGATATTTGAATTAGAGTTAAGATGAGTGTTGAAAATGTGATTTCCACCTCCCCCATACAGGTGCTGAATATTAAATATATATGTCCTAGCTTAAAAACTATAACTATAAGTATACTCTCACAGAACTAGAATTAAACCCTAGTTTAAGAAAGGCTTAGTTTATAGCAAAATGGACATGAAGAGTCACAAATAAAACAATATTGTAAAGTATTAAAAAGAAGTACTTGAAGAATCTAACTCGCTCCATTTTCTACGATAATTTTACCTAATTATGACCAAATCACTCCACGTCAATAGATCCTAAGTGTGCGTAAGTCAGCTATACATTGACAAGAAGGCGTTGACGTAAAATGTTTTGGTCAAGTGAGCGTCTATAATGTAGACAAAACACACGGGGTATCAGCGACAAACCAAATGAAAACTTACCAACAAAAGAAAGTGGGCCAGCAGGAATGGTAATAGCCTGGAGATCAGAAAATCTCTGGTTGTAGATGAAATCAATGTTTTGGTGTACGTTCATTTTCTTGTAAGAATCCGAATAGAGGTTGTAGTAATGCACCTCAATCACTACATTACTCAGACTTCTAGCGAACGGCAATAGTTCCTTTGAGTTGGCAGGTCCCAAGCGATTGCAGAGGATCACATAAGCACTCGATGTGTACCTCCGCACTGCATTGTAGCCCATTTGGTAATATTTTTTAGGGTTTCTAGAGTCACGCCCGGCGACTTTGGCTCGTTCAACAACCCTATTGCTGCTAGGCTTGGATTGTTGGCATATCTGCAGAAAAATGTATGCAGGATCAGATTCTGGTGTAAATTATACTTTGTTTTCGTATTAAATGTGTCGGTTTGCATACGTTCATTTTGATGTGATTTTGATCGGATAACGTTTTTATAAAAGAGAGTAACATCTTATTCGTGTAGATGACCTTGCAGTTAGGAAGTCAATGACTGCAACAGTGTCTTGTAAGTCGGAATCTGATCCCCATTCTTGGTATCCGTCTCTAGTGGCACTATGGTCGTTTCCATTTTGAGAACCTTTTACTGCATGTAGATCAATTATTACCTTCATCCCATAATTTCTGCAATAAAATGACAGGTTTTATGTATAGGATTTTTCTCATTGAGCATACATCTCTAGAGCGAAGAATTAATATTTATGAATAGAAGTAATATAGGGTCATTCTTAATTTGTCTTCTTCCGAACTTTTAAAACTTATTCTTTATCCTTTAAATTTGAATTAATCCCACTTAACTCATTTTGTTATAATTTAAGTTAAAAACAAATGGTAAAGAAAGGAGTATTGGTTTTCTATTAGAATTTCTGTTAACTGATGAAAAAAGACCAAGCAATTGCGCTTAATCCCCTCTTTTTTGGTCTGTTTTTAACAGAAATTTTAACAAAATGAGTTAGATGAAACTAATTCAAAGTTCAAATGGTAAAGTGAGAATGATATAATAACTCGACGGGCAAAGTGAGAATGTTATAATTCGACAGGCATAGGTGAGAAAATTCTTTATGTATATTCATAATAGCTATACTTACTGTGCCCATTGGAAAGCATTGTCCAAGGCTTGCAAGGAGCCTCCAACAAAAGGAATTGGTGGTGTCGGATCATATGCGATCCACCAACCAACAGGAATCCTCACTGCATTCAAACCGTTGGATGACATGAATCTGAAATCTTCTTCTGTTATGTACGTGTTCCAATGATCCTGAAATGTGTACTCAAATAAAATCATATGTGACGTTTAAAATGTTCTGTTTCTCCTTGAAGAAATATATATAGTTTCTGCTCAAGTACTACCACAAGAAAATCTTGCCTGCAAAACCTGAGAAGCTATTTCCGGGCCGTATCCATTTGAGATTTGATATTCACCTTGTAAACCAGATACTATCGTCATCTCGAAAACCGATGGATCGTTGTTGTCCCAGCTTGAGCCTTCAAAGTTTGCAGTCACTAGTGTCTCTGATTGTGCCTAATTAGAACAGAGAAATGTCAACTGAGTCATGACATATCAACTTGGTCATGACGTTTCTTTCATTTAATAAACTAAATATACTCAAACATAATGAAAGTCAATTAGTCCTTGAGCAAACCTAGTACATCAAATTCTATGGGGGGATTAATTCATTGTTAATCTTGTTGAGCAAATTAAAAAAAAAAAAAAAGGAAAAATGTACCTGCAGGAACAAACCATTTGTTGCTCTGATTCGCACTCGATTTGGATCCTCATCGTTCCTTATAATTTGAAAATTTTCTGAATTTCCGGGGTCGTTTGAAACTGCTACTAGTGTGTTTCCCAGGCCTTGATTCTCCAACCCCACAAATTGCTTGTCGAATGATCTGAAATTAAACGACGACTCGTCGATCCTCCACAGCTGCATCATAGTGAAGAAGGAAAATCAAGAGTTTACAAAGCACATACAACTTTTGTAATGTGACAAGAAAAAATAAAAACTTACACGAAAAGTTTCCCAAGTAGAGGCAATCGGGCGGTTTGCAACAAGAATAGTACCACCTCCGTTTTCCGAGCAGAGATACTTTTGCAGCATTGTTGACTTGAATTGCACTTGAGTTCCATCCTTGGGATTAAAGTTAAAAAAAAAAAAAAGATTAGTACAACTGACGGTGGTAAAGAATAAAAGTTGGGCATAAAGTTCCCAAGTGGAGGGTCAAAAAAAAATGAAGAACCAATTTTGAAAAGTAAAATTAAAAAAAGTTTAGAAGGTGTTGGATTTTCATGGTGTGGTATTTTGCTACTATACCAAGAGATCATTGTTGGGAATTCCATAAAAGAGAGAAGGTTTCATCCACCCTTCTATAACAAGCCAATTTCCAAGATTCACAGCTTTCAATGGCAATTGGATTGAATTTTCGGCATGTGAAAGTGAAGAGACACAGAAGAAATAAAAAGCCAAGAGAAGGTTCAAGTAAACAGAGTTTTCCATTCTTCACTTTGTTTTTCCAAGTTGAGATGTAACTCTTCATTTATTTATATATATATATATATACACACACACACACACACACGCGCGTATGTATAGAGTTAGAGTGATAAAGAAGCCACACGTTAAGAATGTTCATTCATTCACATTACATGACTATTCTTAACATTGACTTGACACTACTCAAATATTGTTGTGACTCCAAGTCAAGACAGTACAGAGGAAGCCTTATTTTTGCAAATTTTTAGTTTTTATGAAAAATTCATACCATGATCTGTACTTAATCTTACTGATAGGTGTTGTTAGCCAATTAGATTACATTACAAAAAAATAACTTTTACTCACAACATTTTTTATGACACTTTTAGTCACAATATTTTAGTATGGTTAAATGTCGTTTTTAGTCATTAGGTTGACTAAAACACATTTAGTCACAAATTTTTAGTGTGACGTGTTTGGATGCACAATCCAAATCTTAGAATCACAATCTAATTTTTGTCTTTTTCACTCAGTTTTACTATTCACACAGTTTTGTAACCCAAACTTTAAAAGTCCATAACTTTGCACAAATAAGTCCAAATGAGATATTTTTTTTTTAAATTACATAAAAATTTCGAAACGAACGAAACAAGCTCCATATTGTTATTTTATTTCTGAACACATTTCAAATTTTTTGCACTTTTTAACTCAAGTAATTCAAACGCCTCGATAAATTCATAAACAATATAAATTTAAATTCTATAATCCAAACCTTAACACTAAACGCATGCTTAACTTTTAGCCACAAGGATTTTAGTCACGGTGTGACTAAAAAACCCATGGCTAAAAGTTTGAGTTACGGCGTGACTAACTTTTCTCATGACTAATAACCCCATGGCTAAAAGTTTTAGTCGTAACAAAAATTCATGACTAATTGCATATTAGTCACAAAGAGTGACATTTTTTCACACAAAAATGTTATAACTAAAAGTGTTATAAGAACGTGTTATAACTAAAAGTTTGTCTTTTTTGTAGTAATAGTTTTTCAAAAATTTGATTTATAACTAACAGCAGTTTTGCATGTAAAATTAATCTAACAGCTAAAATAACAATATTGCCAATAGGAAAAAAAGTATAGTACCAGTTTTGCCATTTTTTTTTTAATGGAGGGTGGATGCTTCTACCTAATTACTTACCTAGTTACCATTTTTCTTAATCTTTAAGTTTAAGTTCTGCTTTTATGTTAGAACACTTTTATTCTTTTTGACTTTTTGGTATTTACTATTTACTAACGCAACACATGTAAGCCAGATAGAATATAACAACACAAATTAGTGCTGGAGTAATATAAATTAAGAGAAAGTAGGTATAGTTAGGTAAATAATCTTTTTTAGTCTTTTGGAATATTTGGTTGATGGTTAAGTAATGCTTAGGTTAATCATGCAGTGTGCTCTTTCTAAATAATTGCAATTTCATGAAAGAATAACTGCCTAGGTGAACTATTAGAGAAGTTTGTAGACTGCTCTTTAACTTTCTCAAAGGAAATGACAGAAAGTTTGAATGGACGTGGTGAATGAATTCATTACTTACGTTTAATAGAAAGGAACTCTCAATTGTGGTGTCACCATCACTTTCTCACTATTTTTTTTTTTTTTTGGGGTGAAAGATACATTCAATGCATTTACCGAAACGTAAAGAAAAAGGTAAGGGAATGTAATGACAAAATTTTGTTTGTTTTTGTTAGTTAGTTTGTTTTGTTTTGTTTGTGTGTGTGTTTGAGAGAGCGGAAAATGATATGAGTGAGAATGATTAATTATTTTTAGTGTTTATTTATTTATGAGATGGTGTTTTTTTTTTTTTTTTTTTGAAATTTAAGGTGGAGGATTCAAACTCTATATCTTTAGGTGGAGTCAAGTGTAGTATTACAATTAAACTATGTATGTAATTATTTATGAGATGGTATATTAGGAAACAATCTAACTCCTCTTTAAGTGTTTACTAAACTTAAAAGTAATAGTCAAATCAATATACATATTTTTTAAACTAAATAGTCATTGGATCACAATAAATAATTTTTTTAAAGGAAAATATAGAAATATATTGAGGAAACATAAATAAATATGACATTAATTTACTTTAACAGAGAATTAATATCAAGGGATATGTAGGGATTGATATTTTTTTTCTCATTTGTTTAACATGTAGAGTTTATTAATTAATATTACGGATTTTTTAAGTAAACTTTTTCTGAGGAAAATTTTAAGTAAACATTTGATTAGATAGAAAGTAAATCACTTTTTGTTTTTCCCTTCCATTTCCATTTCATCTCATATGAAGAATATGCGCCATCATTGGTAAGTTTACTAAAGAAAACTTTAATCTTTGATTGATGGATCCAACTAATTGCTAGAGGCCATATTTTATTTATTTTTAATTATTAATATTATTTTTTATTGTTCTATTATTTGTTATTAACCTATCATGTAATAATTTCGAAGTAAGACATTCAATTATTACGATAATAGACAAAAGCATACTGTGAGAAATATACCTAATGAAAAATAGAAAAAAAAAAGATTAAAAAAGAGAAAATGAAATTAGAGTTTCATATATTTAAAATAAAATTGAATACTAAAGATAAAATATATCCTAACAACTAATAGTACAATTTTAATTTAATATTTTCAAATATCCTTCATCAATAAATCTATTATTCTAACCTATTAAAGTAAAAAAGCTAGGGCCAAAATAAAAGTTATATAGATGAATAAAGGTTTGGTGGAAAAAGACGAAAAATGGAATACTTGTTATCGTTTCATTTCTCTTTATAAGCATCTAACTATTAGCTTAGCATAAAGTTTACTCTCTCTGTTAAGAAAAGAACTAAACTTTAACGATAGTGCTTTTTATTCCTTGAAGAAAAAAGTAATTTGCTTTTCTGTCGGCCATTCAGTAACAAGGGAAAAAGAAAAAAAATAATAAAAAAAGATTTGCATAAAATTGCTTTTTCAAAAACAATGTGCAGCTAGATATCTCTTGACCAATTACTATACACTATATTCTTCCATTCAACTTTAATTTCAAGCAAAAAAAAAAAAAAAAAAAAAAAAAAAGATCTTCAACAACCTAAAACTATCCTCTAACACTGTGAAAAAAAAAAAAAAAAAAGGAACACAAGGAAGGAATGAAAGATATAGCTTGCGTTTGTTTTATCGATTGAAGATGAAATTTATAAGTTAAAATTTATTGACTTTTCAAAAATTAGTTATAATTTTTGTTAACTTTTTAGGAAAAAAAAAAAACTGAAATAAAAAAGTACAATTTAGTTGGAGTTAAATTTGAACGCCAAACGAACTCATAGTAAACAAAATAGAGAGGAAAGAGAGAACTTTTTTTTTTCCCTATTTTACTCGGTATTTTTTCTTCCATTCATTTTAATTTTAATTTTTTTTTTTGTAATTCCAATCCTATTAACTTTGACTATTTGAGTAGAGTTCTGTGCAGGACTTTGATGAATCATTCACCAATTACTTTATTTCCTTCTCTATTTCGTCCTACAAACAATTAACCGAAGTCTTGAAATCCAATGGCTCCTTTCTTGGAAAAGAAAAAAAAAAAAAAAAAATCACAAAAGGTCCTCAATCTTGTTGCTGCCCCCACAAAAGGGTACATAACTAGGGTTTATATTTTCTATACATTAATATGCAAAAAATATCTTTTAGTTTTACCATATTTATATTACGTTTTGCTTAGAGTACTGTTGTCTTTTACTCATTTACTGTTATATTAAAGAGATCATATATTATGTTAGAGGGACCTTTCATAGAAAAATTATTTGTGTATATATTTGAGTGGGAGATAGTGTTGCCTAAATTGAAGGTAGACATATACATATTTTTTAATTTTTCTGTAGGGTTTATGGATTCCACTCATTAAAGAAAACGTGGACTTTCATCTTTGGTTGACTACGGAATCAAAAAACCATAATAAACCCTGTTGACAAAGTTGGAACCCAGTGACCTTTTTATCCTAATCGATCAGGAACTTTAAATGGATCAATTTGACTAGGAGAAAGTAAGGAAAAAAAGAAGGTGCAGTGAAGGGAAAAACAGAAAGTTTAATTAATTCAACTTAATTATATTGTGGTGGTGTTTAATTAAAGGTAATCAAATGTAATTGTATATTTGAAATCTTTTTAAAGTGATAAGATTAAAAAAAATGTTATATTAAAATGTTTGACTATTGTTAAGGGTAAAATTTACAATTTAATTAGTATTTGAGGGCTTGACCCAATCTTGAAGTTGTAAGAGTGGAATCCGGTCATGTTTGATCGTAATGTGATTTATCATCTAGAGTTGATCTAACATATGAACAGATAAATAAAATGCATAAAATAAATAAAGACACAATTATCATAATCTTCGAACGATTTGGGTTGACACGTGTTTTGTGTATAATAGTATACAGTAATGGTGTACAAGTTTAATAGATAGACAAAAGTTATGTAATTTTTTATCCCTTTATAAAAGATTATCTTATTCAAAGTTACAACAATCTGTAGAGAATTAGTTCGCGACCTATTCAAATTAATTCCGAGAGCAAATAAATGGAAGAAAATAAAATGCACAAAACAGACCAAGAATTTTATACAAGTTCACCCTATTGATGACTGCTTATTGTTTCTGCCTCTACAGACTTCATTATAAAGATGATAAAGTTTACACTAGAGATTCACTCACACTCTCTTCACGATTGTTGTCTCTATCACATCCTCTGTGTTTTTCACTCCTCTCTAATGGAAAAAACCCCAATAACGATGCCCCCTTTTATAAAGAAAAACTAGCTAGGACTACTGAAATTACAAGTGTGACTCTGTTTGCTGAATCTGCATAATGCGTTTCTTCGTAGGACATTAATTAGGCTCCACAATTTAACACAATAAGAAAAAAGAGTAATTATTACTTCAATTAATATATTAAGATGTAGATCATTGGGTACATATAAAAATAATTGGTGATTGATCTTCTCATTGTCTAGAAGCCTAAATCAATTGATATAACATTATTTCAGAGATAGCTAATTTGCTAATATTCTGCTCTTTTACATCTTGCGGCAGATATGTAAATACAAAAAAAAATATCTTTTACTTCTTAAGTGGAGAGTTATACCCAAACAAAATAAAAAACAAAAAACAAAAAACATACTGACGATCGTTAGTAAAAGCAAAATAGATGAGTTTATAATGAGTTTTTGCTTGCAAATTAAACAAGTTGACTTTCGACGGGGGGGAAAAAAAAAAAACAAACTAAAAGCCTTAACTTTAAAAGACGGTTCAAAGTATAGAAAATTAACACTCTAATACCATAAAAAATTAAATAAGAAAAGAAATTTAAAAAAAATGAAGAGAACACAAAAAAATTTAACGGGGATGTAATTGTCTATTATTTTCCGAAGGCTCCAGTACTCATATTCAGCATTGTAAGACGCCTATCCAAAATTGGCACCACTTCCGTAAACTTTAATTTGTGCATTTGCAAAATTTGCATGAACTTGACCTGTCCCCACGTTCTGATTTCTCCAAGCTGCACTCCATTCTCCTGTCAAGACACTCCATGAGCTTCCATCCATATATTAAATGCTAATAATATTACGAATTTTTGCGTACTATATAAATGTTCGGGTCTATCTATTGGAGATACTCCTTACTTATTGGGTACGTTTTTCACAGTTAGATCGGGTAAAATTCCTATCAAAATAAAAAATTATACAGTAAAAGACAATTTTTAATACACAGTTGATGGCTCAAAAAGAGTCTTACATATGGATTGTTTTTTCATCAATTATCATAGAAATCTGATAAAAATTATCAAACAATTATTTTACAAACAGTTAATATATTTACGAATTATCGTAAAAACCAAATATATGTATTGGAAGTTTAATATAATTTGATTTAATGTAATATAATTACATAACTGATGAAGATTAATTATCTAAATTGTATGATATCATTATTCGTTCTACTTTGTAGTAAATTATGGTAATGAGATTAAAATTTTAAAAAACTATACATAGGTAATAATTATGTCATTGTAAGTTATTATTATGTCATTCTTATACTATGAAACTTTTGCTATACTTCAACTCTAATAACTAGACTAATATTATTAATAAAATCCAAGCCAACAAATTAATCTGTCTAATTTTTGTTGTCCCAAATAATGTCTAACCAATAATATTATGTCAAATCATTTTTAAAAAGCTTAAAATATTTTATAACTTTTTATACCTTAAAATCTAATTTCACTCAAGATGTATTAAATATAATCGGTTAGATATTATTTGAGATATCAAAATTGGACATAAGATTTCAATCCCAAATTAGTATCGGTGCCATTGTGAAGTGTGGGGACTCAACTAGCCATATTCACTTGCCAACAAAAATGAGGGGGCCGAGACCATTAGGTGTTGTCACATCTTCAAGTTGAGATGCTCGTTGGCCGTAGATGTAGTTTTTGGTCTGTTCCACATTCATGTTCTCAAATTCCTTTTCATACACGTTGTAGTAGTGCACGTCAATGACCACACGGTCGTCAAGGGTCGTAGCAAAGTTGTGGAGGTCCGTCAATTGGTCGGCCATAATCCCCAGCCGGTTCGATAGGATCACATAAGCATCGCTTGTGTACTTTCTCACTGCATTGAAACCCTCTTGGTAATATTGTTTGTTTTAGGGTGTTTGGAGGGATACCACCTCCGGAATTATCTTCTGCCCAAGGCTCATTCATTAGCTTAATTGCTATTAGACTTTGACGTTTACTGTATCTGTATGGAAAAACAAGGTTCGCAAAAGATTAGCCCGCTGAGACTAGTTCAGCGGGTGAGAACAGGAATCAGGGTTTAGGTCCCAGATTTAAAACTTTAGTTTCTCTTTAAAATTTAATAAATGAGTGTCTATTATTGTCTCATAAAAAAAAATTTTGAGGTTAACAAAAATTAATAGACCTTTTGGCTAAAAAATCAATGACATCTACAGTTTCTTGAATGTTGGAAACTCCCCATTCTCTGTATCCATCTCGTGACCCACTATGATCATAGCCATTCTGAGAAGCTCTAAGTGCATGGAGTTCTATATAATGACCTTTATTCCATTATTTCGGCATTAATGTTTACCAAGTGATAAAATAATTAATCCAAGAATTTTTGGAAAATTTGAGATCACCCTTCATTATTACTAGTGTCATACTATTACAAATTTCTAGAAAATTCACCGATAGGGTATTAAAATATATATATATATATATATATAACTCGTATCCGTTTGGATGGGTGGAGGATGATCTCAAATTCGACTATAGGGAGTGTTTTCATTTCTTGAGAGCTATAGACTCTTATACCATAATAGAGATAAATATATATATCATACTCTATAGAGAAATCTCCATTTAATTAAATTAGGTGATGACCCTCTTATAATTTGTGGCTATACTTACTGTGCCCAAGGGAAAGCTTTCTCTCTAAAGCTTGCAAAGAGCCTCCAAGGAAAGGCTTTGGTGGTGAGTGATCATACATTATCCACCAATCAACCTGGATTCTCACTGCATATTTAACCTAGATGACAAGTATCCGAAATCTTTTTTCCAAAAAAAAAAAAAAAAAAAGGTATCTGAAATCATCCTCTGTGATATTAAGTGCTCCAGTGTTCTTGCATATGATAGTTTCAAGCCACCTACATAAGATTCCATCACTTTCGTTTTTAGGGAGTTTCTATAAAGTCCACTGTTGTAATGTCGTTAATTTACATTTTGACATAATTATAGTTATTGTAGGCTCATATGCACTTAAAAAGTGTGACCAATTTCGGAGTTCTGTATTGATCATTTGAACCCTGAAGTTTTATTTTATTTATTTTATTTTTTTATTTTTGCTCTCTCTCTCTCCACACGTACGTTAGCCAACAGTTTTATTGAAAACCCGTCGTCTAAAATCCACATTAAATGACGGTTTTTAAAATCGTTGTCGAATATTGAGAAACAATGACGGTTTTGGGAGATTACTTCGTATAGTGCATTTTGATGAAAACTGTTGTCTATTAAACATTGTTAAATTATACAGTTGCAGTAGTGTTAGTTGCTCTCTTAGTAAGCTATATAAAATAATGGGATTACGAGCATGGCGCAATGGCATCATGTGTGATGACGATCCTTAGTGGGTTTAGCAACGAACAAAATCTAGAGGCAACTAGTTAATAATATTCTAGTTATATAACTTTCGTCCTCATGCAAACCTTCGGGTTATTTTATTGATTTAAAAACGCCTAATTAAGAAGTGTTAGGCAAAAGTAATGGGAGGAAATGTTGTTAACAAAGTGGTAGGATCATCTATAAGATAATATATATAATTAGTAACTTGTATAAGCAACTCCAAGAGGATAAGCTAAGCCACCATATCCCGCAAAAAAACATGGACATCTATTTGCTGCTCCATTTGTATATACGTTTACATGCTATATATAGACCTTACATCCAAAGATAATTAAACACATCGATATGCTAAAAATATATATTAACTTTTATAAAAATGCCGATGTATGTGAAAATTGATGTAAATTACTAAGATTTTAACTTAATAACACATAACTTTTAAGTTAAACTTTTAGAAACTTTTAGAAACTCTAAAATAATTAAGATTACAAAATTAAATGAAATTATCAATCAAAACACTAAGTAAATTATTAATATGAATTGTGGTTATTGTGTACTAGATTATATGCATACATTTAAAAATTAAGTAAAATAATTATCTCAAAACGACTAATAACTATCTCAAGACTACTAAGGAGTGCAATGCAAAAAGATGTTATGTCAGGACTTTGAAACAGTTCAAATCATTTTGATACTAAGTTTGGTCCTCTTAACCTAATACATGCACCTTCATTAGTATAAAAAGAGGATACCACGACGGTTTTTGAAAACGGTCGTGGAAGCTTCTGCTTTCATGACGGTTTTTGGAAACGGTCTGCTTCCACGACGGTTTTCAGAAACACTGTTCCGCGCCGTGTTTTTTGCATATTTTTCACGACTGTTTTTTAAAGACGGTCGTGGAAGCTCCGTCGTGGTATTCGCATTTTGTAATAGTGCTTATATCTATAGATTCATATACAAGATGAAAAACTATCAATACCAAACAAGAAAAAAGGAACAAACAAAAATAATACTAGAATTTGAACACATTGAATAACAAAATTTAAAAAACATAAATATATTTATAAAGTAGTACTGAAATTGTATAAATGTTTTACCGTTATTTTGTTAAAATTTCCATGAAATTTTAACATTTTAAACTATAAATGCAGATTTTAATGGAAATCGATATTTCGGTGAAATTTTTTCCACGAATTTCTACGTAAAGGATACTACACACCCTTATTTCAATATCAATAGTGTTCAAATACAAAAGTTTACGCGGATATATAGATGGAAATTTCGATTTTTTAAACCTTGATTATATCTCTGTTCTTTTATTTAATATATATAAGAAGTTGAGTTACACTTCTATTACACAATACATACATCAAGACGAAGGCCAAAACTGACCAGCACTATTAACAGTTAACAGAGATACTCATTACACACACACACACACACACACACACACACATATATATATATATATATATATTATATAGGAACTTAGAGGTTGATAAAGTTATTCTTGACCATCTCATTGAAGTTCCATGACTGGCTCTCACACTTGTAAGACCAATACGCCCATCCAAAGTGGCACGTCGATAAACTTCCAACTGAGCTTTTATAAATCTTTTCTGGTCTTCAGTTGTTGCTCCATTTGAAAACGCGTACCAATAACCAGTCCATTCCCCTACACACACACACACACACACACACATATATATATATTCCATAATCAGCTTCTTATTGAAAGATACCCAATAACACTATATGGTAACCATACATGAATTTTTTCTTTTTATTTATTTATTTATTTATTTTTCATATAAGGAGTAGTATTATCGAGTCCGAATTAATATAGACAAGTCACGAAAATGTATCGCTTGTTGTAAGTATTTGGCATGTTTGCCCCTCCATCCATGATAGTTGGAGGTATTTAGAGGGGTTAAGGTTTTGGGTGTTAACCTAATTGTACTCCGATATCAGTTAAATATTCCTTCTTTTCAATTAAAAAAAAAAAAAAAAAAGCTATTTAATAAGTTTTTTTCTATGTTTTTATTTATAACACGATAGTACTATGGTACGTGGTGAGGCTTAGAACACTTTTATTTATTTATTTTTTAAGCAGATGAGAAATTTTCACTTATGCCTAAAAATAAAATTTATAACCATGGTAGTTCTTTTTTATTATGTTTTATTTTTATTTAATTATTTCAGTTATTAAATGGAGAGAGATGGTAGTTGATATTGGAGATACTTGGCATATCTTAATTACGTTGGCACTCACTAAGCAAGGCATCTTGTATAAAACCGCTCGTGAAAATTTAAAAAACCTTTGTACTTACCAACAAAAGTGAGAGGACCGTTAGATGTGGTCAAGGCTTGGAGATCTGAAGTTCGCTGATTGTAGATAAAATCTATGTTTTGTTGAGCATTCAAGGTTTTGGCCCAGTCAGAAAAGAGGTTGTAGTAATGCACGTCGATGACCACACGGTTGAGGCCACTAGCAAACGAGAGAAGCTCCTTTGGATCTGCGCTAATTCGGGTTGCTAGAATCACATAAGCAGTTGATGTGTACTTCCTCACCGCGTCGTAACCCGCTTTATAATACCTTTTGAGGGTGTCTAGATTCACACCCGGTGCCAAAGGCTCGTTCATTAACTCGATTGCTATAAGAGCTGAATTGTTAGCATATCTGCATCCGGAAAAAACAGCATTATAAGACCCCAAATTGAAATGGTCAATATTCTTAGAATATGTTTTTTGTTTTTTATTTTTTTACTCTCTTTTATTTTTTCTAAAATTAAAGCGTGAAAGGGGAGATTTTACTATTCTTGTTCCATGTCACTATTTTTCGTCTTCTAAACCATTAAATGGTAGGAATATACAGTGGATATCTTCTCAAGATCTACTCATCCACTGTTTTCATTAATTTAAAAATACAGTGTTATTAGTATTATTTGTTCATGAATTATAAACATCGTGTCATTTTGGTCCACAATTAAACTTCTTTTTCTTATTAGAATACTCTATGAACTTTTGTTTTTTGATAGTTTTAATCTATAATGCATATATTTAATTTCTGATATTTCACTGGGATAATCACATTACAATCATATAATAATTTAATTTCTTTAGAATAGAAATAGGTATAGTAAATGCAAAATATTTAATACTCCTGAAGGGATTTTAACAACACTAAACGGACTAGTTTGAATTTAAATTAAGATATCTGCATATCTGGAAAAACGATCATTCACATAGTGGAGATCTGCTCATGATCAACTCCTATATTTCAATTTTTATATAAAAAAGGTAGTACTAAGCAATCTTTAATAAGCTGAACTTGCTAGGCATCACTTTGGAAATATTTGGTTTTATTCCACTAGAGTTCAACAAAATAATTCAAAATTCTCTTAAGCAGCACAGTGGAAAAGAAATATCCCATATTTAATTTAAGTTTTGAAAGAATTTAAAAAACAAAACAAAACAAAAGTGCAACCAAGCTAAACATGCAAAACCTTTTTGCTAGGATATCTATGACCGCGACGGTGTCCGAGATGTGAGAATCTCCCCATTCCTGAAATCCATCCCTTGTGCCGCTGTGTTCCAGCCGTTTTGAGAGCCTTGAATTGCATGAAGATCTACAATTACCTTCATCTCATATTTTCTACACAAGAAGATCCGGTGAAATTATTGATTTATATAACTCTCAAACTATGTACTACTGTAGGGTTTTTTTTTTTTTTTTTTCTGGAATTACTATTTGAGGGTAATTAATTAGCCAATGAATAACCTGAAAAACTTTTGGAGGTTCTTTTTTTTTTTTAAACTTTTCTTCTTTGACAACAGAAAATAAACTGTTTGTCTTTTTTCCACCAAAAAACTAGCGCTACTAGAAACATAGCATTCCATGACGGTTAAAATGTTTATAGATCAGAAAGAAATACGTATATAATATAATTATCATTAAGCAAATGACAATTATTATAGTATATGAGAATTTTCTATGGCTCTGCTTGGTATACAGGATAGGATTACATTGGATGAGATAACATGAAGGGATTGGGTTGGAATGTATAGGAAATGATTTGATCGAATTTTATCAAATACTATCCTATGATTGGTTAGGATTAAAATCCTTAGAAATTGACATATTAGATGAGTGACTTGTAAACTTAAGAGAGGAGATGAGTTTTTCTAATCCCCACTTCTTGCAGAGGATAGTTGAATCCCCTTCCAAGTTATGAACTGAATAAGTTCTTATCTAGTCCAGTCTTTTGAAATTTCTCACCAAACACAGGATTAAAATCCAATCCAGTGTTACAGGCCCCAGATGTATAGATAATTAGTGGATGACACAATTTCTCTTATTTAACAATCAATAAACAAGCTATTTTTGTCATGTGAATAATATACATATATATATATATATATATATATGTTTCTAGACAGAGCCGTTTAGTTTTAGTTTGTAAGAAGAGAAAATCAACAGACAAAGAAACGAAAAGAGAATAAAAGATTTGATAATGGACTCCCCAGATAACTTTTTTTTTTTTTTTTTTTTCCTTTTTTCACAGTCTACTTGATAACATAGTTGGTATAAGCCTGATAAAATAAATTAGTGCCAATTTTTTATTTTTTTATTTTTTGTATGGAAAATATGCACATGAAAATCACTTGGAAATTTTTTAGACGTTCAAGGATAAAATGTATACAACACAAAACAATTGAGATGCTTGTTAAAATAATATTAGTGGTTATACTTACTGTGCCCAAGTGAAAGCATTGTCTAATGCTCGTAATGAGCCCCCAATGAAAGGTTTTGGCGGGTTCGGATCATACGCTATCCACCAACCTACTGGAATTCTCACGGCATTCAGTCCACTGGCCGACATGAATCCGAAATCTTCTTCGGTTATGTAACTATTCCAGTGTTCCTGTAAAGCACCCGGTTTCAAGTAGATAATTACCTTATTAGCAAAATCACTGCAAAATGACTTTAGAGCACCTTATTTTACACTGCATGTTTTCGCTATATGCTCAACGTAAAAATACATTAAAAACAAAGTCCGTTTGCTAATATTCCAGTCCCATTGTAATTGTAGTATATTCTTCTTTTGAAGTATATATATGTTTTAGAACAAAATTGGCTCTATAGCCCCTCTAACTACTAACTAATCTTTTGCTTTTAGCTTCATCTCCAATACACATTTTACACCGATTGTAAACTTTTTGTTCCTCTTGTATTGTAAATTTGCTTGTTAAAATGAATAAAAATCACCTGCAAAACTTGACGGGCTTTATCCGGACCATAACTGATAACTCTAGAAATTAGAGTTATCTTAGGCATTTTTAGACTTGGATGCAATTGGTTTAGAGAGTATTTGTGTTATTTTTAGCATATTTTCCTTTGTTTTATATTTGTGTGAATATTTATCTTGGGTTTAGTGTTGGTTGATATTTGGTATTTGTGAAGCAAATTCTGGTGAAATGAGTGTTGATTTGTGCTTCAATTCTTGAATGATGTGCAGAATTAGCTAGTGGAAGAAGCTGGCTGAAAATGCTGCATCTATGCTGCAGCATTGCTGCAGCAAATTGTTCCAGCTGGCACTTTTCTGAAAAAAGCAGAAAAGGAGATTGCAGCTCATACTTGTGGGGACCAGTTTTCTACATCAGATGGGAGGTCACGTGAGCTGTAGTGTGTTTGCCCTAAAAGGGATATACATTTTTTTTATGAAAAAGAAGAGAGCCACAAGATAGAAGCAGCCGGCAGAGAGAAAAAATAGAGAGAGCAGAGAATACACCATTTTTGGGCAAAAGAGAGAGAGAGAGATCAGGAAGTTTTAGCTTCCATTTTTACGCCCATTTTGGGATCCGAGCTCAGGAGGAGAAGGACGAAAGAAGAGAAGAACCATTTTGAGCCACTTGGAGTTTTTCTTCTTTTTACTCTTTCTTGATTTATTCTCTGATTTTCATTTGCTGTTGAACAATGGATGATGATTTTAAGTTTGTTTTTGTAATCCGAAATATGAACTAAATTGTTTAGCTAGGACCCTAATGGAACCAAGGTTGTAGGAATGTTATATTGATGTTGGATTGCTAGATAACGTTCTGCTCTTGTTCATTCATGTGTGTGTTATGTTTATTTCTATTTTTGACTGGCCATCAACTATAGGAAATCAGATTTAGATTAATACCGGAAGGGTTAATTTAGGTTGGAAATAACATGAATGATGCAAGTTCAATATGCTGTCTAGTTTCATTGATTTGTGAATGGTATAGGAATATATTGTTCATCTTGCATAACCCATTAGACCCGAGCACTAAATTTGCATTCTAAGAGCTGGATTCACATAGGAATATGTTGAAAAAGGTTTGAGGAATTAGTCATAATAATTCGGAAGATTTTTATGCATCAAAACGGAGGTTTGGTTAACAGGCGCAGAAATGCTATAGCATTCTAGTAGCATTCGTGTAGCAGACCTGCAACTAAGGTGAAATTAGGTGTCCTAGCTTGTTTAACCCATTGGTTTCCCAAACTCAACTGCAATCCCGTTATTTTCATTAGTTTTGCTTGCTTTTGCTTTGCTTTTAATTATTACATAGTTTTTATTGAATTTCTAATTCAGTTCTTTATTTTTATTTCATACATTCTTTGGTATTAAAATAGCTTTTACTTGATAATTTTGGTGATTTAATCCTCGAGGGACGATATCCGTACAATTGTGTACACTTTATTACTTGTACGACTCGTATACTTGCGAGTGTTCAATACCAACGAACAAGTTTTTGGTGCCGTTGCCGGGGATTGAAATCGTTAAAAATATTTGTAAAAGTTAATTTGTTTTAGTTCTTGTTTTTTGCATTTTCTTATTTGTTACGTTTTTGTATTTTCAGGAGCTTGATTTCTCTGCATGCATAACCAACGAAACCAAGAGTTGCTGCCCTTGGATCCAGAAATTGAAAGAACATTTCTAGCAAGGAGAAGGGAGCAACAAGGTCTAGCAGGTGTGGGAGAAATAGCAGAAAGAGCTGCTGTCAATATGGCTAATGATGGGCAGCAATTGAATGTCAACAATCTAGTGCCTCAACCGATTTTGGTGGATGACAGAGACAGGGCTATTCGAGAATATGCTGTACCCATTCTCCATGGGCTCAATCCGGGTATCATTCGGCCAGAAATACAGGCGCCACAGTTTGAACTCAAGCCGGTTATGTTCCAAATGTTGCAAACCGTGGGCCAGTTTAGTGGAATGGCAACTGAGGATCCCCACATGCACCTTCGGCTATTCATGGAAGTGTGTGATTCTTTCAAGCTACCAAGGGTGTCCGAGGAAGCATTGAGGCTGAAGTTATTTCCTTATTCCTTGAGGGATAGAGCGAGAGCCTGGCTTAATTCGCTGCCACCGGATTCAATAGCAACATGGAATGTCTTGGCAGAAAAATTCCTCATGAAGTACTTTCCTCCAACCAAGAATGCCAAGCTCAGAAACGACATCACCTCATTCCAACAATCGGAGGGCGAATCTTTGTATGAAGCATGGGAGAGATTCAAAGAGCTGCTGCGAAAATGCCCTCATCATGGGATTCCCCATTGGATTCAGATGGAAACTTTCTAAAATGGGCTCAATGGGCAGACAAGGACCATTGTGGATGCGGCTGCCAATGGTGCCCTTTTGGCCAAATCGTATAATGAGGCGTATGAGATTTTGGAGAGGATGGCAACCAACAACTATCAGTGGCCCACCGAGAGACTCAATGCTCGGAAGGCTACAGGAATTCATGAAGTGGATGCTATTACTGCACTTTCTGCCCAAGTGTCGAGTTTGACGAATATGATCAAGACTATGAACATGTCGGCTGGGGTTAATTCTGTGCAATCGGTTGGCGTCGCTTGTGTTTATTGTGGAGAGGGACACTTGTATGAGGATTGCCCCTCTAATCCAGCCTCTGCTTGTTATGTGGGTAAGTTCAACAGGAACAATCCTTATTCCGCGCCTTACAACCAAGGGTTGAGACAACACCCAAACTTTTCGTGGAGCAATCAAGGTGCCAGTTCTAGTGGAGCAAATGCTTATCATCGACCTTCTCACCCTCCGAGCTTTCCATCTCAGCAATCAAGAACTCAAGCTATGGACTCATCTAGCTCTTTGGAGAATTTGATCAAGGAGTATATAGCAAAGAATGATGCTAGAGTTCAGAGTCATGATGCAACATTGAGGAGTTTGGAGAATCAAATTGGACAGATTGCTAATGCCTTGAATGTTAGGCCGCAAGGATCTCTTCCAAGTAATACCGAAGATCCAAGGAGAGAAGGGAAAGAACACTGCAAGGCGATCTTATTAAGGAATGGAAGGGAGATCGAGCGAAGGGAAAAGCCAAAAGCTGTGCAGAATGAGCCCACTTCAATCCAAGAACAGGATGAACAGCAACAACAAGAAGAAATTCTGGTGAAAAATCAGCAGCTGGAGAATGCTGCAGAAAATGCTACAGCATTTACACAGCATTCTGGAGCAGCAGAAAGCAGCAAAATCAGACCTCCTCCACCATTTCCGCAGCGGTTTCAAAAGCAGCAAAAGGATGGTCAGTTCCGCAAATTTCTGGATGTCTTGAAGCAGCTTCACATCAACATACCTCTCGTTGAAGCCCTGGAGCAGATGCCAAATTACGCCAAATTTATGAAAGATTTGGTCACTAAGAAGCGTAGATTTGGAGAATTTGAAACTGTAGCTCTGACAGAGGAATGCAGCGCCATTTTGCAGAATATACTCCCTCCCAAGCTGAAGGATCCTGGAAGTTTTACAATACCGTGCGCAATTGGAAACCACTACTTTGGTAAGGCCTTATGTGATTTGGGAGCTAGTATCAATTTGATGCCAATGTCCATCTTCAGGAAGTTAGGAATTGGTGAAGCACGGCCTACCACAGTATCATTGCAGCTTGCCGATAGGTCCATCACACATCCCGAAGGGAAGATTGAAGATGTTCTAGTAAAGGTGGACAAGTTCATTTTTCCTGCGGATTTTATCATTCTTGATTATGAGGCAGACAAAGAAGTGCCGATCATCTTGGGAAGACCATTTCTTGCTACAGGCCGCACCTTGATTGATGTGCAAAAGGGGGAATTAACTATGAGGGTACAAGATGAGCAGGTGACATTTAATGTGCTCAAGGCTATGAAGTTTCCAGTTGAGTTGGAGGAGGTTTCGGCTATATCTACTCTAGATTCTGTAGTGGCAGAAGAGTTTGAGGCAAGTAATCAACAAGATTTGATACGTCGTCATTGGCATCGGATTCAGCGGATGATGAAGAAGAATTTGTGGAGCAGCTTGTTTGGCTAGATGATAATGCCATTGCGCCAAGATATGTGCGGAAATTTGAATCGTTGGATTTATCAGACCGTGAGCACAAGCCACCCAAGTCTTCAAGAGAAGAGCCACCAGTGTTAGAATTGAAGTCTTTGCCATCTCATCTGAGATATGCATATTTGGGAGAATCTTCAACTCTTCCGGTGATCATTTCGGCGGAGTTGACAGAAGATCAGGAGGAGAGGTTGCTTGATATGTTGAGAGAATTTCAAGGCGCCATCGGGTGGACAATAGCAGATATAAAGGGTATAAGTCCCTCATTTTGTATGCACAAGATTCTCTTGGAGGATGATAAGCGAGGTTCCATAGGGGTCAGAGAAGAATGAATCCAATCATGAAGGAGGTTGTCAAGAAGGAGATCATTAAGTGGTTAGATGCTGGGATAATTTACCCAATTTCTGATAGCTCTTGGGTAAGCCCGGTTCAGTGTGTTCCTAAGAAAGGGGGAATTACTGTTGTGGAGAACGAAAACAACGAATTGATTCCTACAAGGACAGTAACGGGTTGGCGGATTTGCATGGACTACAGGAAGCTAAACAAGGCCACAAAGAAGGATCACTTCCCGCTCCCCTTCATTGATCAGATGCTTGATAGATTAGCTGGGCAGGAGTACTACTGTTTCTTGGATGGGTATTCCGGCTATAATCAGATTGCAATAGCTCCTGAGGATCAACACAAGACCACATTCACTTGCCCATTCGGTACATTTGCTTTCAGAAGGATGCCTTTTGGTCTTTGCAATGCTCCTGCTACTTTTCAGCGGTGTATGATGGCGATTTTCACTGACATGGTGGAGCAGTTTGTGGAGGTGTTTATGGATGATTTCTCAGTCTTTGGAGAAAGTTTTGAAGATTGCCTCGCAAATTTGGCAAGAGTTTTGAAGCGATGTGAAGAGACCAATCTAGTCCTAAACTGGGAGAAATGCCATTTTATGGTCAAAGAGGGCATAGTGTTGGGACACCGAGTTTCAAAAAATGGTCTTGAAGTTGATAAAGCCAAGATTGCCATAATAGAAAAGCTCCCTCCGCCATCAAATGTAAAAGGGATTCGAAGTTTTCTTGGACATGCAGGGTTTTACAGAAGATTTATTAGAGATTTCTCCAAGATTTCTAAGCCTCTTTGCAGCCTATTGGAGAAAGACAGTCAATTCATCTTTGACGAAGCATGTTTGTCAGCCTTTTCAGAGTTAAAACGGAAGCTCATCTCAGCGCCAATTATTGTAGCACCGGATTGGTCATTACCGTTTGAAGTAATGTGTGATGCAAGCGATTGGGCTGTAGGGGCTGTTTTAGGGCAGCGCCAAAGCAGGGTATTTCATCCCATTTACTATGCTAGCAAGACTCTTTCAGGAGCTCAATTGAACTACACGGTGACAGAGAAGGAGTTGTTGGCTGTTGTCTACGCCTTTGACAAATTTCGAGCTTATTTGATAGGAGCAAGGGTTACGGTTTTTACAGACCATTCGGCTATAAAATACTTGGTGGAGAAGAAGGATGCTAAGCCAAGGTTGATTAGATGGGTGCTTTTGCTTCAAGAGTTTGACCTGGAGATCAAGGATAGGAAGGGCACGGAGAATCAAGTGGCTGACCATTTATCTCGGTTGGAGAAGGCTGAGAAGGGCACAGATTTAGAAGCTATTAAGGAGGTCTTCCCCGATGAGCAGCTCCTTGTTGTTAATCGGGTCTCAACTATGGTGCCATGGTATGCGGATTTGGTGAATTACCTAGTTAGTGGGTTGATGCCTCCTGATTTGAATGCCCATCAACGAAAGAAGTTCCTGCATGAGGTCAAGTTTTACTATTGGGATGAGCCATACTTGTTCAGGAAGTGTGCAGATCAAATTCTAAGGCGGTGTATTCCTGAGGAAGAAAGAGAAGAGGTGTTGCATCAATGTCACAATTCACCCTATGGAGGGCATTTTCAAGGTGATAGGACTGCAGCAAAGATCCTACAATCAGGCTTTTATTGGCCAAGCTTGTTTCGGGATGCTCGAGATTTTGTATCAAGGTGTGATAGATGCCAAAGAGTTGGTAGTATCTCAAGAAGACATGAAATGCCTCTAACCAACATCATTGAGGTGGAGTTGTTTGATGTATGGGGGATTGACTTCATGGGTCCTTTTGTTCCATCTTTTGGAAATCTTTACATACTTGTGGCGGTGGATTACGTCTCAAAGTGGGTGGAGGCCGCTGCCCTTCCTACAAATGACTCGAAGGTGGTGATGCAGTTCATGAAGAAGCAAATTTTCACAAGATTTGGCACTCCACGGGCAGTAATCAGCGATGAAGGGACACATTTTTGCAGCAAGTACTTTGAGGCATTGCTAGCAAAGTATAATGTTCGCCATAGAGTTGCGACAAGCTATCACCCACAGACTAATGGGCAAGCCGAAGCATCTAACAAGCAAATCAAGTCCATTTTGGAAAAAACTGTTAGCCCTACGAGAAAGGACTGGTCCAAAAGGTTGGATGATGCATTATGGGCCTATAGGACTGCCTTCAAAACTCCAATTGGAATGTCTCCTTACCAATTGGTGTTTGGGAAAGCATGTCATTTACCTTTGGAGATGGAGCACAAGGCTTATTGGGCGCTCCAACACTTGAATATGGACATGAATGCAGCTGGAGAAAAAAGAGTGATGCAACTCAATGAGTTAGATGAGTTTCGTTTACAAGCATATGAGAATTCCAAGCTCTATAAGGAGAAGGTCAAACGGTGGCATGACAGAAGAATCATAAGCAGAACGTTCAAACCGGGGCAGCAAGTTCTTTTGTTCAATTCAAGATTGAAGCTCTTCCCAGGAAAGTTAAAGTCTCGTTGGTCAGGTCCGTTCACAATTGCTACTATATTTCCTCATGGAGCAGTGGAATTGCAAGATGACAAGTCTGGAAGGAAGTTCTTAGTGAATGGACAGAGAGTCAAGCATTATTGGGGAGGTCCTGTGGATCGTTCTAAGACCTCCATCACTCTCAAAGAAGCCTGAAAAAGGGAAGTAGTCGGGCTGATGACTTAAAAACAAGCGCTCTTGGGAGGCAACCCAATATTTTTCTTGTTTTGTTATTTTGGTTTATTTTAATTTGTTTGAGTTGTTGATTCAATTTTTGTTTAGAAATTTGAACTAATTTGATGAAATTTTTCTATGTAGAATTCGGGGGAGCAATCTGTCCTAAAATGCTGTAGGAATGCTGCAGCATTTCTAAAAAAAATCTGGAGAGCTCTCTGTGCTAAAATGCTGCAGGAATGCTGCAGCATTTCTGAAAAAAATCTGGAGAGCTCTCTGGAGAGCATTCCTGCAGCATTTTTGAAAAAAAAAAATATATATATATATATATATGCGTCCCGGTGGATTTGTTTTAAACCAAGCTTATTTATTTTAAAAATATATATATATATATATACAATAATAATAATATATATATTTAATATATATATATACATTCTAAAAAAAAAAAAAAAAAAATCTAACTATATATATATATATATTCATTTGTAACCCTACATGACCCCACCCATTTTCTTTTTGTTTTCTTCTACTGCGCCGTTCACCAAGCAGCAAAGCTGCCATTGCCGCTGCCCAGCCCAACCTTCACCAAGCGCAGCAAGCCGCTGCCCAGGCCAGCCAGCCAGCCAGCCGGCGCTGCCATTGCCGCAGTCCAGCCCACGGCACCAGTCCAGCCCGCAGTCCAGCCATCCACCGAACGCCAGCCAGCCAGCCAGTGCTGCCATTGCCGACCAGCCCAGTCCAACCCACGGCACCAGCCAACACCGAGCGCAGCAAGCCACTGACCAGCCCAACCTCCACCGGTCAACTAGCCGAGCCCAGCCACCACCACCTCTCGGCCGTCCCCGAACCTGCGCCATTCACCGACCCAGCAAAAACGACAACCATTTCACTGGATTAAAAAGGGGCGTGTGTTCTTTTAAATTTTTTTTTTCTTTCTTTTCTTCTTTAATTTGCAGTTAATTTTCATTCAAAAAAAAAATATATATATATATATATCTAAATGTTTTTTTTTTGTGGGTTAGTTTTTGATTTAAACCTCTGGTTTGGTTAAAAATTTGATTGTGTGTGTTTGTGGATTATTTGAGTTTGTGGGTTTCATTGGGGTTGAATTCCATTCCCTGGATAGTCCATTGTCGGTAGATTTTGTAGTGTGTGGTTTATTTGGAAGGGTAGTACTCCTAGGCATATACACTAAAAAAAAAAAAAAAAAAAAATGCCAGTCAAGAAGCGGGCAATGAGAGGGAAAGGGAAGGCTACTGCTATAAATGTAGGAGTTCTATTGGTTGCTAAGTTTGAATCTGAGCTTGCCAGGAAGAGGTTTAATGACTCTTTTGCCGAGAGGAATCTGTGGCCCGAGAGAGGGTTTGCTTATATGTCCAGTAACACCTTAGGGTATCCTGAGTATATTTACTCAGTAATCTTCAAGAACAACTGGAAAAATTTCTGTCAACACCCTTCGGCTGCCATTGTCCCGCTTGTTAGGGAATTTTATGCTAATTTTGACGATGGCAACCCCAATTCGGTGTACGTGAGAGGTAAAAGAGTGGATATTAGTGGAGCAGCAATTAATAATGTCTATAGTCTAAATGATGTGGAGGATGAATACATTGAATTTTCTAAGCGTGTGCATGAGAATCAACTGAGTGAAATTGTAAAGGAAATTTGTGTGCCAGAGACTGAGTGGATCAAATCAGCTCGAGGGTCTAGATCTCTATCTAGGTGTAATCTTAAACCGGGGCCTTTGATTTGGAACCATTTTCTCAAGTCTAGACTCATGCCTTCCACCCATGATAACACAGTTAATAATGATAGGGTCATTATGCTTTTTGCTATAGTTATGGGTAGAAAGATTAATGTGGGGGATGTCATTAACGAGCAAATTGGTGTTTGTGCAGGCAGGCAAAGTGGGGGTTTATGGTTTCCCTCTCTTATTACTAGTTTGTGCTTAGCACAAGGTGTGGAGATTTCTAGCGAGGAGGAAAAGCTTAAACCAGCACAGCCTATCACCATGACAGTTATAACCCGATTGTTGCACGACAAACCAGCAATAGCAACAGCAGAAAACCCAAACCCGGTCCCTGAGGCTTGTCCCCCGGAGCATTCTAACCGCGCTTCTTTTGATGCAGGGGCAAGTTTCCTCCAATTAGAGCAGCGAATAAGTCAGATGGAGGTCATGCAATATGAATCATTGCAAATGATGCGGGATTTTTGGAAATATGAACGTGACAAGGACTTGGCTCTTCAGAAGCATTTCCGATCCAATTCGAAGCGGTTTCAGTCCTTTCCGAAATTCCCACAGCACTTGTGTGACTCTTCTGCTGAGGATTCTGAGCCTGAGAGGGACGTTACTCCTGAAGCTGTGTCCTCCAGTCATTCAATGGACGAAGCCCACGATGTACCCACGACTGTTCCTACCACAGTCCGAGATAAAGGAAAGAATGCCATGGCTAAGTCAGTTGACAAGAAATCAATCCTTCGAAGTGCAGCTAATTGGAAATGGAAGCATTAAGGGTGATCGTCAGTAGCCTCCGCGGTTTCAGGGGAGTTTTCTTTGGCCAATGATTTATTTTTCTCTTTATTTTTCGTTTTATTTCATTTTTACATATCTGGTTAGTCTGTTTGTTGCTTGTTTTTCTGTTTATATTTTAGAAACAGTGAGGACACTGTTTAATTTTAAGTTTGGGGGTGCATGGAATTGCAAGTCTATGTATTTTTCTGTTGATTTTGTATTTTTGTTTATTTAGTATGCTAAACCCGAGATATGTTTGTTTGGTGTTGTTTTTATTGTTTGTTTTTAGGCCTTTTAATATTTTTGGTGTGTTTTGTGTTTGTGATGTATTGGAGATTCCGTTTTTTTAGTCGGTTGTGTTAGAAGATGGTTTTCAATGATGAAAAAAAAAAAAAAAAAAAAAAAAAAAAAAGAGAAAAGTGTTGACTACCTTGTTTTGTGCAATGCTCTGACTTGTTTGGGTGTTAGGAAAACCTGTTGAGTTGGTTCTGGATGTACTGTCCTTTGTTTCATTGAGCACAATATCTTAGTATAACTTTATAAGAAACTTAGTGATAGCTAGATTGTGTGAGAGCTGAGATCTCTAGAATTGATTTAGAGAAACCCTCGAGACGAAATCGTTGGAAACTTAGCATGAGGGAGATGATTTAGGCCATGTTTGATCAGTTTGAGCCTTTTCTAGCCACCAATGTTCAATTGCATCCTTAGTCACCCACTTTGAGCTTTAAGACCTATTTCTTTGGCACCTTGAATGACACCTAACTGCTATACAGTTGTTGTTTTATGAATTAACATGAATTTCTGAAAAAAAAAAAAAAAAAAAAAAAAAAAAAAAGTACTCCGCTATTCTGAGTTGCCTAGTAACCAGGAGTAACATGAGCCCCATGTGTACTTTTGCGTCAAACGGCAATTCAGCATATGAGTATGCTATAGCAATTCTGAAGTGTGACGTTGCTGAGTAACCGGGTGTCTTCATCACCAATGTTGGCATTCGCGTAAAAAGGTAACAGTGACATGATGAAAAAAAAAAAAAAAAAAAAAAAAAAAAAAAAAACGGAAAAAGAATAAAGTGTTGTATGAAGTGTTAATCAAAGATGGTATTTGGTTTCACGTGTCTTAAAGGATGAGGAGGACCATTTTGATTCTCAGAACTTGCTGTGTGTTATGGTGTTGAGCCTAAAGATTAAATCCTTTATCCTACCTTAACCTCAGCCCGACATTGCAAGTCATTAAAGTCCTATTGATCCTTAGTGCTAGGTATTCTTACATTAGTGGAGAGGGAATCAATAAGTCAACCTATGGAGGCTCGGTGATCGTGGTCTAGTTTGAAGCAAGTCATTGGGAAGGAAGTACAAAGGATGTGCACACACACACACACCAGGGGATAGCATTCAGACCAAGTGACATGATAGGTTGACCTAACATTTAAAGAAAGTTGGTGTTGAGCATAGACAGGTGGCTTAGCTAAATAAATAAAAAACTCTGAGAAAATAGCATATCTTCTTGACCGTTATGACTAATAGATGGAAATCTCCTGCTGTCATCACTTATTTTTGTTATTGTCTTTTCTAAATGTTTGTGTTTATTGTCTTTTGTTTGAGTCATTACTCGAGGGCGAGCAATGTTCTAAGTTTGGGGGTGTGATAACTCTAGAAATTAGAGTTATCTTAGGCATTTTTAGACTTGGATGCAATTGGTTTAGAGAGTATTTGTGTTATTTTTAGCATATTTTCCTTTGTTTTATATTTGTGTGAATATTTATCTTGGGTTTAGTGTTTTGTTGATATTTGGTATTTGTGAAGCAAATTCTGGTGAAATGAGTGTTGATTTGTGCTTCAATTCTTGAATGATGTGCAGAATTAGCTAGTGGAAGAAGCTGGCCGAAAATGCTGCATCTATGCTGCATTAGTGGAAGAAAACTCCCCTGAAACCGCGGAGGCTACTGACGATCACCCTTAATGCTTCCATTTCCAATTAGCTGCACTTCGAAGGATTGATTTCTTGTCAACTGACTTAGCCATGGCATTCTTTCCTTTATCTCGGACTGTGGTAGGAACAGTCGTGGGTACATCGTGGGCTTCGTCCATTGAATGACTGGAGGACACAGCTTCAGGAGTAACGTCCCTCTCAGGCTCAGAATCCTCAGCAGAAGAGTCACACAAGTGCTGTGGGAATTTCGGAAAGGACTGAAACCGCTTCGAATTGGATCGGAAATGCTTCTGAAGAGCCAAGTCCTTGTCACGTTCATATTTCCAAAAATCCCGCATCATTTGCAATGATTCATATTGCATGACCTCCATCTGACTTATTCGCTGCTCTAATTGGAGGAAACTTGCCCCTGCATCAAAAGAAGCGCGGTTAGAATGCTCCGGGGGACAAGCCTCAGGGACCGGGTTTGGGTTTTCTGCTGTTGCTATTGCTGGTTTGTCGTGCAACAATCGGGTTATAACTGTCATGGTGATAGGCTGTGCTGGTTTAAGCTTTTCCTCCTCGCTAGAAATCTCCACACCTTGTGCTAAGCACAAACTAGTAATAAGAGAGGGAAACCATAAACCCCCACTTTGCCTGCCTGCACAAACACCAATTTGCTCGTTAATGACATCCCCCACATTAATCTTTCTACCCATAACTATAGCAAAAAGCATAATGACCCTATCATTATTAACTGTGTTATCATGGGTGGAAGGCATGAGTCTAGACTTGAGAAAATGGTTCCAAATCAAAGGCCCCGGTTTAAGATTACACCTAGATAGAGATCTAGACCCTCGAGCTGATTTGATCCACTCAGTCTCTGGCACACAAATTTCCTTTACAATTTCACTCAGTTGATTCTCATGCACACGCTTAGAAAATTCAATGTATTCATCCTCCACATCATTTAGACTATAGACATTATTAATTGCTGCTCCACTAATATCCACTCTTTTACCTCTCACGTACACCGAATTGGGTTGCCATCGTCAAAATTAGCATAAAATTCCCTAACAAGCGGGACAATGGCAGCCGAAGGGTGTTGACAGAAATTTTTCCAGTTGTTCTTGAAGATTACTGAGTAAATATACTCAGGATACCCTAAGGTGTTACTGGACATATAAGCAAACCCTCTCTCGGGCCACAGATTCCTCTCGGCAAAAGAGTCATTAAACCTCTTCCTGGCAAGCTCAGATTCAAACTTAGCAACCAATAGAACTCCTACATTTATAGCAGTAGCCTTCCCTTTCCCTCTCATTGCCCGCTTCTTGACTGGCATTTTTTTTTTTTTTTTTTTTTTTAGTGTATATGCCTAGGAGTACTACCCTTCCAAATAAACCACACACTACAAAATCTACCGACAATGGACTATCCAGGGAATGGAATTCAACCCCAATGAAACCCACAAACTCAAATAATCCACAAACACACACAATCAAATTTTTAACCAAACCAGAGGTTTAAATCAAAAACTAACCCACAAAAAAAAAACATTTAGATATATATATATATATATATATTTTTTTTTGAATGAAAATTAACTGCAAATTAAAGAAGAAAAGAAAGAAAAAAAAAATTTAAAAGAACACACGCCCCTTTTTAATCCAGTGAAATGGTTGTCGTTTTTGCTGGGTCGGTGAATGGCGCAGGTTCGGGGACGGCCGAGAGGTGGTGGTGGCTGGGCTCGGCTAGTTGACCGGTGGAGGTTGGGCTGGTCAGTGGCTTGCTGCGCTCGGTGTTGGCTGGTGCCGTGGGTTGGACTGGGCTGGTCGGCAATGGCAGCACTGGCTGGCTGGCTGGCGTTCGGTGGATGGCTGGACTGCGGGCTGGACTGGTGCCGTGGGCTGGACTGCGGCAATGGCAGCGCCGGCTGGCTGGCTGGCTGGCCTGGGCAGCGGCTTGCTGCGCTTGGTGAAGGTTGGGCTGGGCAGCGGCAATGGCAGCTTTGCTGCTTGGTGAACGGCGCAGTAGAAGAAAACAAAAAGAAAATGGGTGGGGTCATGTAGGGTTACAAATGAATATATATATATATATAGTTAGATTTTTTTTTTTTTTTTTTAGAATGTATATATATATATTAAATATATATATTATTATTATTGTATATATATATATATATATTTTTAAAATAAATAAGCTTGGTTTAAAACAAATCCACCGGGACGCATATATATATATATATATATATATTTTTTTTTTTTCAAAATGCTGCAGCATTCCTGCAGCATTTTAGGACAGAGAGCTCTCCAGATTTTTTTCAGAAATGCTGCAGCATTCCTGCAGCATTTTAGCACAGAGAGCTCTCCAGATTTTTTTTAGAAATGCTGCAGCATTCCTACAGCATTTTAGGACAGATTGCTCCCCCGAATTCTACATAGAAAAATTTCATCAAATTAGTTCAAATTTCTAAACAAAAATTGAATCAACAACTCAAACAAATTAAAATAAACCAAAATAACAAAACAAGAAAAATATTGGGTTGCCTCCCAAGAGCGCTTGTTTTTAAGTCATCAGCCCGACTACTTCCCTTTTTCAGGCTTCTTTGAGAGTGATGGAGGTCTTAGAACGATCCACAGGACCTCCCCAATAATGCTTGACTCTCTGTCCATTCACTAAGAACTTCCTTCCAGACTTGTCATCTTGCAATTCCACTGCTCCATGAGGAAATATAGTAGCAATTGTGAACGGACCTGACCAACGAGACTTTAACTTTCCTGGGAAGAGCTTCAATCTTGAATTGAACAAAAGAACTTGCTGCCCCGGTTTGAACGTTCTGCTTATGATTCTTCTGTCATGCCACCGTTTGACCTTCTCCTTATAGAGCTTGGAATTCTCATATGCTTGTAAACGAAACTCATCTAACTCATTGAGTTGCATCACTCTTTTTTCTCCAGCTGCATTCATGTCCATATTCAAGTGTTGGAGCGCCCAATAAGCCTTGTGCTCCATCTCCAAAGGTAAATGACATGCTTTCCCAAACACCAATTGGTAAGGAGACATTCCAATTGGAGTTTTGAAGGCAGTCCTATAGGCCCATAATGCATCATCCAACCTTTTGGACCAGTCCTTTCTCGTAGGGCTAACAGTTTTTTCCAAAATGGACTTGATTTGCTTGTTAGATGCTTCGGCTTGCCCATTAGTCTGTGGGTGATAGCTTGTCGCAACTCTATGGCGAACATTATACTTTGCTAGCAATGCCTCAAAGTACTTGCTGCAAAAATGTGTCCCTTCATCGCTGATTACTGCCCGTGGAGTGCCAAATCTTGTGAAAATTTGCTTCTTCATGAACTGCATCACCACCTTCGAGTCATTTGTAGGAAGGGCAGCGGCCTCCACCCACTTTGAGACGTAATCCACCGCCACAAGTATGTAAAGATTTCCAAAAGATGGAACAAAAGGACCCATGAAGTCAATCCCCCATACATCAAACAACTCCACCTCAATGATGTTGGTTAGAGGCATTTCATGTCTTCTTGAGATACTACCAACTCTTTGGCATCTATCACACCTTGATACAAAATCTCGAGCATCCCGAAACAAGCTTGGCCAATAAAAGCCTGATTGTAGGATCTTTGCTGCAGTCCTATCACCTTGAAAATGCCCTCCATAGGGTGAATTGTGACATTGATGCAACACCTCTTCTCTTTCTTCCTCAGGAATACACCGCCTTAGAATTTGATCTGCACACTTCCTGAACAAGTATGGCTCATCCCAATAGTAAAACTTGACCTCATGCAGGAACTTCTTTCGTTGATGGGCATTCAAATCAGGAGGCATCAACCCACTAACTAGGTAATTCACCAAATCCGCATACCATGGCACCATAGTTGAGACCCGATTAACAACAAGGAGCTGCTCATCGGGGAAGACCTCCTTAATAGCTTCTAAATCTGTGCCCTTCTCAGCCTTCTCCAACCGAGATAAATGGTCAGCCACTTGATTCTCTGTGCCCTTCCTATCCTTGATCTCCAGGTCAAACTCTTGAAGCAAAAGCACCCATCTAATCAACCTTGGCTTAGCATCCTTCTTCTCCACCAAGTATTTTATAGCCGAATGGTCTGTAAAAACCGTAACCCTTGCTCCTATCAAATAAGCTCGAAATTTGTCAAAGGCGTAGACAACAGCCAACAACTCCTTCTCTGTCACCGTGTAGTTCAATTGAGCTCCTGAAAGAGTCTTGCTAGCATAGTAAATGGGATGAAATACCCTGCTTTGGCGCTGCCCTAAAACAGCCCCTACAGCCCAATCGCTTGCATCACACATTACTTCAAACGGTAATGACCAATCCGGTGCTACAATAATTGGCGCTGAGATGAGCTTCCGTTTTAACTCTGAAAAGGCTGACAAACATGCTTCGTCAAAGATGAATTGGCTGTCTTTCTCCAATAGGCTGCAAAGAGGCTTAGAAATCTTGGAGAAATCTCTAATAAATCTTCTGTAAAACCCTGCATGTCCAAGAAAACTTCGAATCCCTTTTACATTTGATGGCGGAGGGAGCTTTTCTATTATGGCAATCTTGGCTTTATCAACTTCAAGACCATTTTTTGAAACTCGGTGTCCCAACACTATGCCCTCTTTGACCATAAAATGGCATTTCTCCCAGTTTAGGACTAGATTGGTCTCTTCACATCGCTTCAAAACTCTTGCCAAATTTGCGAGGCAATCTTCAAAACTTTCTCCAAAGACTGAGAAATCATCCATAAACACCTCCACAAACTGCTCCACCATGTCAGTGAAAATCGCCATCATACACCGCTGAAAAGTAGCAGGAGCATTGCAAAGACCAAAAGGCATCCTTCTGAAAGCAAATGTACCGAATGGGCAAGTGAATGTGGTCTTGTGTTGATCCTCAGGAGCTATTGCAATCTGATTATAGCCGGAATACCCATCCAAGAAACAGTAGTACTCCTGCCCAGCTAATCTATCAAGCATCTGATCAATGAAGGGGAGCGGGAAGTGATCCTTCTTTGTGGCCTTGTTTAGCTTCCTGTAGTCCATGCAAATCCGCCAACCCGTTACTGTCCTTGTAGGAATCAATTCGTTGTTTTCGTTCTCCACAACAGTAATTCCCCCTTTCTTAGGAACACACTGAACCGGGCTTACCCAAGAGCTATCAGAAATTGGGTAAATTATCCCAGCATCCAACCACTTAATGATCTCCTTCTTGACAACCTCCTTCATGATTGGATTCATTCTTCTCTGACCCTCTATGGAACCTCGCTTATCATCCTCCAAGAGAATCTTGTGCATACAAAATGAGGGACTTATACCCTTTATATCTGCTATTGTCCACCCGATGGCGCCTTGAAATTCTCTCAACATATCAAGCAACCTCTCCTCCTGATCTTCTGTCAACTCCGCCGAAATGATCACCGGAAGAGTTGAAGATTCTCCCAAATATGCATATCTCAGATGAGATGGCAAAGACTTCAATTCTAACACTGGTGGCTCTTCTCTTGAAGACTTGGGTGGCTTGTGCTCACGGTCTGATAAATCCAACGATTCAAATTTCCGCACATATCTTGGCGCAATGGCATTATCATCTAGCCAAACAAGCTGCTCCACAAATTCTTCTTCATCATCCGCTGAATCCGATGCCAATGACGAACGTATCAAATCTTGTTGATTACTTGCATCATTCATGTTATTTCCAACCTAAATTAACCCTTCCGGTATTAATCTAAATCTGATTTCCTATAATTGATGGCCAGTCAAAAATAGAAATAAACATAACACACACATGAATGAACAAGAGCAGAACGTTATCTAGCAATCCAACATCAATATAACATTCCTACAACCTTGGTTCCATTAGGGTCCTAGCTAAACAATTTAGTTCATATTTCGGATTACAAAAACAAACTTAAAATCATCATCCATTGTTCAACAGCAAATGAAAATCAGAGAATAAATCAAGAAAGAGTAAAAAGAAGAAAAACTCCAAGTGGCTCAAAATGGTTCTTCTCTTCTTTCGTCCTTCTCCTCCTGAGCTCGGATCCCAAAATGGGCGTAAAAATGGAAGCTAAAACTTCCTGATCTCTCTCTCTCTCTTTTGCCCAAAAATGGTGTATTCTCTGCTCTCTCTATTTTTTCTCTCTGCCGGCTGCTTCTATCTTGTGGCTCTCTTCTTTTTCATAAAAAAAATGTATATCCCTTTTAGGGCAAACACACTACAGCTCACGTGACCTCCCATCTGATGTAGAAAACTGGTCCCCACAAGTATGAGCTGCAATCTCCTTTTCTGCTTTTTTCAGAAAAGTGCCAGCTGGAACAATTTGCTGCAGCAATGCTGCAGCATAGATGCAGCATTTTCGACCAGCTTCTTCCACTAGCTAATTCTGCACATCATTCAAGAATTGAAGCACAAATCAACACTCATTTCACCAGAATTTGCTTCACAAATACCAAATATCAACCAAACACTAAACCCAAGATAAATATTCACACAAATATAAAACAAAGGAAAATATGCTAAAAATAACACAAATACTCTCTAAACCAATTGCATCCAAGTCTAAAAATGCCTAAGATAACTCTAATTTCTAGAGTTATCACACCCCCAAACTTAGAACATTGCTCGCCCTCGAGTAATGACTCAAACAAAAGACAATAAACACAAACATTTAGAAAAGACAATAACAAAAATAAGTGATGACAGCAGGAGATTTCCATCTATTAGTCATAACGGTCAAGAAGATATGCTATTTTCTCAGAGTTTTTTATTTATTTAGCTAAGCCACCTGTCTATGCTCAACACCAACTTTCTTTAAATGTTAGGTCAACCTATCATGTCACTTGGTCTGAATGCTATCCCCTGGTGTGTGTGTGTGTGCACATCCTTTGTACTTCCTTCCCAATGACTTGCTTCAAACTAGACCACGATCACCGAGCCTCCATAGGTTGACTTATTGATTCCCTCTCTACTAATGTAAGAATACCTAGCACTAAGGATCAATAGGACTTCAATGAAACTAGACAGCATATTGAAAGCCCATAACCATTAGTGAGTTGATATTCACCAGTTAAGCCATCCACAATTGTCATAATGAAAACCGACGGATTACTATCTTCCCATCCCGATCCTCCATAATCTGCATCCACTTCGGTATCTGATTTTACCTTAAAAAAAAAAAAGCTTTAATTAATTAATCTAAAGTTTGGATTTTCTTTTAATTTTCTGTTATTAAAATTTGTTTTATGAAGAGAGAGAGAGAGAGAGAGAGCTAAAACATCGAAAAAACCTAAAGTCGGGATATGAAAATTTATGTACCTGGACGTATAAACCATTCGATGCTTTGATGCGAACTCGATTTCGGTCGTCAGCTTTCCTTTCAATCTCAAATGTTTCCCAACCTCCAGGAACGTTTTTAACGGCCACTAACCTTGTATACCTTTCTTTTTGCACAAACTGTTTGTTAAACACTCTCAAATTGAAAGTGTACTCATTGATCCTCCATAACTACATGCAAATATTCACACAAATTTAAAATAAAATTATAAGCTAGAGAATATTGTTTAGAACGTGTCTTTGGACAATAATATTACAGAAAAAATATATTGGTAAATTGAAAATAACCATTTTACCTTGAATGTTTCCCAGCCGGAGGCCGACGACCGATTGGCAACAACAATACTACCACCCCCGTTTTCGGCGCAAAGATATTTCTGCAGCTTTGTGGACTTCAGTTATATTTGAGTTCCATCCTGTCATTTGAAGATCAACCAAAAATTATAATATATATATATATATTAGTCTAAAGCATGTGCTATGCATATCGTATATGTATTTAAAAAATTTTATCTACATATGAAAAATTCAACATGATAAGTTAAAAAAATAGACCCACAAAATTTATTTAAAAAAAAAAGAGAGAGAGAGAAACAAAGGACCTAAAAAAAATACAAAAAAATACACAAAAAAAAAAAAAAAAAAAAAAAAAGACAAATGAAAAAATTTGACCAATATTAAAAAAGGACTAAATTGTTTTTAAAAAAAAGGTCAAAATAAAAAAAAATTGGGACTGAAAAACAAATACAAAACATTTTCGTCCAAACCAAACTGTTTGAACAAATTTGCACAGTAAAATCAATTTTGCTTTCTATATATAGTTATAGAGGAGATATATATATATATATAGATGACAAGTATAAATGTTTTGAATAATAGTGAAGATAGAAATCAGTAAGTGCATGCAACAAGATAGCGGACTAGATCAGTATCCATTTCATATATACATATACCTATATATATATATAGATGAGTCATATATAAGTGTAGATGGCGAACATAAATATGAATGAGACAAGTACTTTCAGGTGAACATATATACCAAAAGATCATTGTTGGGAATTCCGTCAAAGAGGGATGGTTTCATCCACTTCTCTGTGACAAGCCAATTCCCAAGATTCACAGCTTTCAGTGGCAAATCTAGTGCTAGAGAAAGAGAGACCTTGCTACATGCGAGGGTACACTACCAGAAGATGGTAGGCGTAAATGAAGTATGCCATATTTTTTATAACACTCAATGAGAAATGCAAAGACCAAAGCTTCCTATATATAGACATTCACGCTCTGATTGTGGGGATGTAGATGACTTAGGGAAGTGACGTTTCAATTAGTTAAAAGATGAACATTTATCTTTCGGTATTATATTAACATTTTTTATTATTTTTTTAATGGAAGTGGGTACGCAGGGAAATTTGAACTCATGCATATAAATATGGAATTATTTTAGCCTAACAATTGACACTGTGTAGTAATAAGATCTCACATTTGTGGCACCTTAGGATCATCTCAAAGCCAAATAAGGTAACTAATATTAAAAATATAATCTTAAGGATAAATCATTAAAAAATTGTTTATCAACAGGTGAATAAAGCTGGATACGCTATTCTGATAAGGTTGTTGATGTTGTCTATTTTTGAAATGGTAGAATGATTATTTATCTTGATCATTTATAAAGAGTTGCAAAATTGAGACATTAATTATTTGGAATACATTCAATAAGATCACAATTGAATATGTTTTTTCATAAATCATGTTTATTAATGAAGAATTATTATTCTAGTATGATCGTTAATTTGTCGATGAATCTTAATCCTAAATGATTGGAGGACTTGCATTCTCTGTACTATGTCTTTTGAATCAACAATTAGTGAGGATATTTGGTTGATACATGCATCGTGATTTGGAGATGCACTACTTAGGATATAGAAGCTAGAAAACTTTTATAATAGATATGAAATTCATAATTCCATGCATTATAAAGATTAAATATATTCTTATGCAGTGTTAATTTTGAAATATTGAGTAATAAGATACCATGTTAATTGGATGCACTAAACTTTATCTTTGACTTGTTCTTAGTTTAAACACTCATTAGAGAGTTAATGGTATTCGTGGATAAATATCCAATAAAAGAAGTTAAAACAAAGTTTTACACCTAGTTCTAATTATAAATATTCATGGTGAAGAGTCACATCACAGAGTAATCAACTATATCGGTGGACAAAGCTTGAATGTTTACAATAATTAGCTTCTCGTAAATATATTTATGTAATAATCTAAAATTGCATATTTGGTCCTTAATCGTGACACAAACTAAAGTTAATAATGGTATTTAATTAATAAAGAATAATTCAAATAATGAGTTTCATATCATCTTCGTGCTCTCATATTGTCTCCTCAACTCTATGGTTATGCCATAATATTTTAACTAAAACTACCTCCTTATTATGTCTTAACTTCTAAACTTCTCTTCATAAAATATAACGGGTTTTTCTTCATAGCTTAAATTTCTCACACTTGCACTATTAGTGGTGAAATTACATGGCTAGGGTCGGGCTCATATTTTTATAGTATCGAAACATGAAATACATATGGAGAGCGGACATATCTCCAAGCAACTCTAACTCGTAATTCACTTTACCAACTCGCTGGGTAATCTCATAGGGTCCCAAATAACGTAGACTCAATTTTCCTTTCTTTCCAAACCTCATTACGCCCTTCCTTGGTGCCACACCTTAATGAAGACAAAATCACAACCTTTCATTATCTAAGACGTCTTCTAATCACCATTAAATTAAACTCAGGATTTACAGTCGAGAACACATTAATTAAGTCTAGTTTCCATGTAACACTAATATACATGTATCACGTATATATGTATATATTTTATATGATGAGATGAATACTAGTTGTGCAGAAAATATTTATTTTGTTGAAAAAATAAATACTGCACTATAATTATTTGTTTGTCAAATAATAAAAAGTAATTATTAAAAATATGAAAATATATTTAACTGTTATCAAGAATAAAGAAGTACAAATTTCTACTCTAAATTAATTAAATGTATCCCCAATACTGTGATTGGAGAACTAAAATTGCTTAGAGCAACTAAACAAT
Source organism: Ficus carica (assembly GCA_009761775.1). Lineage (NCBI taxonomy): Eukaryota > Viridiplantae > Streptophyta > Magnoliopsida > Rosales > Moraceae > Ficus > Ficus carica. The sequence continues at coordinate 30,461,594 of CM019743.1, read as the reverse complement.
GACATGTGGCGCTCTTCCATGGGAAAGAAGTGCGAGCCTACTCCCTCTACAAGAAGTGGACACTGGTTAGGTTAAGAGCAGGGAGATAATTTTTCTTCCTGTCATATTTAGACCTAGTGTGATAAATAGATCCTTAGAAGTGTCTATTTGTTTTGATATTTTTTTATCCTTCATCTACGGTTTCTCTCTCCACTTTTTTATTTTACAGGAAAGCTACCATTTTTAATTCCTTTTAAATGATCTAGAATTTCCAATTCGAGAAAAGGCATACATAGCCATCAAGGATTAGTAGGAAAAAAAACCAGTCAAGTATTAAAATTAAATGGTACCCACATACACGTTAGTGGAATGCAGAGGGTTGAGAAGCTTTGGTGAGATTACCGCATTACGAGGATTGTTTATTGTGAGAAGAATGAAAAACACCATAGATCATGTTTATAACGATAGATAATTATTCTCTCTTATTAATTACTTTATGCAACATAAATGTGAGTCATGTGTTATGATAAAATTAAAAAAAGAAAATCATATCCGATTCCATTGTGTTATTTTTTTAATTAAAATCCTAGACTATCCCAAGTTTTCTAAACTTTTTTTTTTTTTTAGTTTATTTCCTACAATTTTTCCTTTTCTGGTTCAACTTTATTTCTTAGTTTATTTCATTAATTATTTTATTTTCTTTGGTCCAGGTTTTGTACAGGTATGGGGGCGGGTGGTCAACGGTATGGGATTTTCACATGCTTTTCGGTTACGTTACTACAACTCTACAAGTTTACAAGTCTACATATATCAATGAATGCAAGCCCAGAAAGTTTCTCTCTTCCCTCTATTTTCTTATTCTTTTCATTGACGATAATGATAATTTTAAATTTGAAGGTTAGGGAGTCTTCAGTTCAAAATATATGTGTATTTGTATACATTTACACACATATGTATTGTGTACTCTTTAGTTGTTTGGTTTGATGAGAAAGACTGATGATAAGAGTTTTGATTGAAATTAAATATGGTTCTTGGAAAAGTGATGAATACTATTATCTTTGCTTGTGCTTGATTCTTGTTTAATTTCACCTCGCTTGTGATTCTTTGCACACCTTGAGCATAGAAAAATGAGCACTTACTATGTTCTGCTTATTTAAAGAAGGTTTATGTTGATTAAGTAACCCAAGATCTGACCAAACTATAGAACTTACTTGATAATCTCTCTTAAGGGAAATCCTAGACAATATATGTACATTATTAATAATAATAAGATTTACGTCATTCGTTCCCTTATCGAGAGAGAGAGAGAGAGTGAGTGAGAGAGAGAAATAATACAAGGAAAACAATGAGCTAGAGAGAGAGATTAAAATAATACAAGGAAAACAATGAGCTACAATAGTACCACAATTCAAGTGCATTAAAGTAATTAGCTTGGGGCTTGTAGTAAGTCATCAAACAAGGAAGAAAAAATTGTGGAAAGAAAAGTTTAAAAAAAAAAAATTTTGATCTAGTGAAGTGATACATGTTTGAATCTGAAAAGTGTGGAAAAGAGCAAAGTAGGATGCTTGCTTTTCGTGCTACCATATAAAACTATCTATGCTTCTTCGTTGTTCAATTGCTTCGCAGAATCCTATCCTTTCTTTATTTAACTATTATCCTAGCCTAATGTTACAAGCTTGATAAAATACCTTTTGATCCCTCTAATGTATTAGTCTATATTACTGTAGAGTTGATAAGAAAAGCACATTCGAAAATTTCTTCATCTAAAGATCTATCAAAATTCACTAAGTTTGTATGAATTTATCTGAGTTTCAATCAGCAAAATATAAGTTTGTTATTCACGTGCCCGTGCACACACACTAAAAGAATCCAAATGTGAAAATGAGGTTAACTCTGGAATTGAAATCTGAATTTTTACATTTTTTAAATTTTTGCTTGTGCTTTTACTTTGTGCAATCATTGAGGCAAGCCTTATGGAATCAAACTAATAATCATATCTCAATAATTTAAGGATTTTTAATTATACTCCTAAATGCTTTTTATTTATATACCATTTGTAAATTTTCGTAGTTAAATCGAAATAAAGTATTAATTTTTGAAGTGAATAATTTACTCATGGAGTAGAAACTAAAATAACTGAATATTCAATGTTCTTACATTAAATCTGAATAATATATATAATATAAATATTTTTACTTACTAATTGTTTAAACCCTTTGCCACCACGTCATCCAACTTCAAACAATGATTTATCTACAATGATAATTAGACAATTAGCAACGACATTTGTCGTCGCAAAACTTAGACATGAAAATAAGACATAGTTTACTTAAGGTTTTTAACAAAGGAGTTACAATGATGACTAATGAGCTATTATTGGGGTCAAACTTTTTCATCTCCCCATTATTTTGTGAATAATCGTGGGAGAAACAAACATCGAACAATGAAGGCTCGAGCAAGGAAAAAGACTCGAATAGTTCAAGTCTTACACTCGTACTATTTATTCAAGTGTCGTTGCAATTCAATCCCAGGATGTCTTATCGATATTCGCAAACGAACAAATGGACATCGAACAATTGCTCAGAGCAGTCAGAATTTGAAATTCCCGCCACTTCCACAAGAGCGTGTTAAGAACCATGGCCACGTGGCCCCGACTCAAAGTAGTGGAAATGCCCACTCTTCCCCTAGAAAGGTGGAGCCACTATTTCTTACCTCTATAAATAGAGAGGGATGTCCCGTAGAGACACATTGATTCCATGACCAAACTCTGCCAAAATCACTCGAGAAATCTAAGACTATCATTTCTAAAGTTTGCTTAACCTTCTGTAACCACATTATAATCATTTCTCAAATATAGTGAAAAGCTCCAGACAAAGAGGATGTAGTCCGGAGTTTGGTGAACCTTCATATATACATGTCAATGTTAATTTATTGTTCAATTCATTTTAGTTTCATGCTCTGTTTTGATTAATTTTTGATTCTCGTAAACGATGACCAGAGGCCCTTATTTTCATGTCATATTGATGATACTTCTAATTTACTTACTTGAATTTATCTTGCCCGTGTTTCCACATCTACGACCAGAACATGTTTATCGACAATAACATTACTTGTGGAAAATACTGTTTTGTGGCTCTCGTGACCCAACCCCATAAGTGTCACAGTTTAGTTAATTTAATATTTTAACTATTAAATTTGGAACGTTCAGTTCTTTTGGGTTCTTTAGTTTTGGGGGAAAAAAATAATTTTCAATAAGATTAGTGTTTAAAATAAAGAATGTTTAATTAATCCTCCTTTTGCTCATAAGTTTGACCAAGGATTTAATGGATTGGATGATTATAACAAAAATTTATAAGAATCACAAGTGATAGTCATGATATTTATAAGAATTACAAGTGCTACCTTAATCTCATATATTCCATAAATATATGAGATTAAGGTAGCACATAGAATTTTAAATGAAAAAAAAAAAAAAAAAAAAAAAAAAGAGAGAGATAAGTTCAATTATTTGACGGCCCTTACACACAAAGAAAAAAAAAATTCAATCAAAGTTACAAATAAAAATTCAAATATTATTTCTTTAAATCCCCCACTCTCAAGTTAAAAAACAAAAAAAACAAAAATTAAAATTAAAACAAAACGAGATTGACGACCAGTTAGTAGACTAGTTAATGTCGTGCATGTGACAACATTCAACCCATCAAATGTCCCTTTAATTATGAAAAAAAAAAAAATTCTTCACGGGTTAACAAAGGACAATTAATTTGTAAAAACAAAATTAAAAGATTTAAAAAAAATGAAAATGAAAAGTTGTCAAAATAAAAATCGTAGAATTTTCACTCGACAAACAAAATATACGGCTTTTACTTGATTAGAGCGAATATCGTTGGAAGGAAGGGGGGCTTGCCATAGTTCCCAGTGGCCGGAGACAGCTGACGGGAGTTCTTAGGTTTTTACTTGACCTGCTTTCAATGATCTCAAAGTTCTTTTTTTTGTATTTTATAAAATCCTTAAAAAATGAAAAATTTTACGAATTTCCAGCAAACTATGTCATTGATGTCAACATATTCCCCGAACTTTAAAATGCGCATGAGGTACCCATGAACTTTAAATTAGTAGTTGGCAACCAATATATATATATATATATATATATATATATTTTTTTTTTTCCTTTTATTTGAGTAGTTGCTTAGAAGATATGTTCTTCTAGGATTTATTCTTCAGCATTTAATTTATTTGTCTAATTATTAGTCCCTTTTTCAGCTTAGTTAAGCTTTATTGTTATCTTAAAACAATAAATGACATGCCAGCATTATGTTTGTGTAAAAGATGTATATGGATGGAAAAGCTTTTCAAGTCCAGATCTGTTATCCCATTTTCATGTCTCAAAGGATATCCCCTCAGTAATGTTTTGATAACTCATCAATTTGTTTAAGAATTTTTAATATTTTTTTATTTTTTTATGTTACTAAAATTCTTAAATTCAGATGATATGGCATGATACTATTAGGGGGACACCCAATGAAACAGGAAATCCGGGATAGCAGATCTCCACTTAAACTTTTCGAACACTTTTATACAGTTGACGAAAGTGAAAAAATGAACATTTTTAATAATTCGGAGCATACTGAATCAAAATACATATTTTATAATTCAACTGTGTAACAACCCATATGCCTCTATTTTGTATGATATTATCTATTTTGAGCTTTGTATCTGCACGATTTTGCTGTTGTGTGATATTATCAAAATACAAATATTCATTCCTAAGCAATGTGTGTGAGACTTCATAGATTACATTTTTCCTTGTAGAGGCTGATGACTACCACAAAAAGCATTTATAAAATTTTACCTTAATTCTAAAATAATTTTAATAAATTAATGTGAGTGAATAACCTTCTGTTTCCTCCAAAAATAAGGATATTTAGCATTGATGTCCCCTAAATTTGTCATTTTTAGTAACTTATCTCGGAAACTTCTAATTTTGATAATTTGTCTCTTCAACTTGCTAAATTGTGCCAATGTACCCCTATAAGTTAATGTTTTGTTAAATTAGTTATGAAGCTCACGTATGCCTCATGTAAAGACGGAAAAAAATCATTTCCAACTAAAAATTTCTAAATCTAATACAAATCCTAATGCAAAATTTTAAATCTTTATTTAATGTAAAAATTAACTAAAAGGGGTAAATTGCAATAATTTGACAAATTTAGGAGGTAAATGCCAAAATTAAAAGTTTAAGAGATAAGAAGTCAAAAAATAATAAATTTAAGGGGTATCAGTACTAAGAACCCGTGCATAATTAAGAACACAAGATTAGATCATCAAATTAATTTAGTGGATGAACAAATAACTAACGATTTTGGATAATCTTGTCCTGCCATTATCCCATTTGCACAGCCGCCCACGCGTGGCTTGGGGTTAGCCAACCGGCACTAAATGTAGTGGAAATGTTACTACAATCCAACGATGTCTCGGAGTAAACTAATATAGTTCCTTGAGTGGAATGTAAAAAAATCTCCACATAAAGCCAAATTAATTCCCGTGCTAATTTTTTCCAACCATGAAACACATGTAGATTTCGATCATCATCAATAAGTTATGTATTCTACAAATTGTGGAGTAGGCAATGACTATATATAATTATTATATCAGCAAGTGGTGGCGGCTCTCTTTCTCTAGCTTAGTTTTGTTTGGAAATGGATATCATAAATATATTTACGTTTAATAAATAAGGAGAATGGATGACTAGGCTTAGTGAATTTCATAAGGTCTCAACTATATTGATTGGTACCTATATGTATCATCCACTTCCAAATCACTATATATAAAGATAATTAAAAATTACAAGATGTTCTAAAACACTCAAAAGAGCCACTTGAAAAAAAAAAAAAAAAAAAAAAAAAAGATAGATGGAAGCTATATCAGAATGAAGTCACACAACTTTTCATAAAAAAATAACAAAGTCCGAGAACTAAAACAATACTAACTAGTAATACGTAATTAAAAGCATTAACAAATAATTAACTTTTTAATTTCCTTTTTCCAGTGAAAACAACATAGTAATTACTTTTTTTTTTAAAACAAAAACAATCTAATTGTGATTAGAAAGTTAATATATATATATATGTAATGTGAGTTATCGGCGGGATGGGGGAGGTTCCGCCATCCCCACCCGGCTTCGGATTTGGGGGAAATATGTCCCATCGCCATCCCCAAATATTGTCTCACATCCCCTCCTTGTTTGTATCGAAGCCCCACAGGACACGTCTCCACAGAAAATATTGTCATCCTAAAGAGAAAACACTCCAAAAAAAAAAAAAATCTACCTGCTAACATATAATTTGACTAACATATGTGTAAGCTAAGCTATCCCAAACATAAATGGTAAACTAAAAATACGAATAAAATTAGAGAAATAAAGAATTCTGAACATTAAAAATTAATATAGGAAACTAACTTATCTTTGACCCAAGAATTAAGCCAAAAATTAAATTTGGTTTTCGTGGATCAAATAATTACAAAGCAAAATTTTATTAATTGTAAATTGCTACTTTAATTATTCGAAGCCACAAGAGTGACATTTCTTTTTGCAACAATTATATTCTTACAGCCCAAATTAAGATTGCCAATCGGCACGGGATTCCCTCCCAACACGGTCACAATTTTTTAAAATGACTTTGAGATTTTTTTTTTTTTTTTTAAGTGTCTTTGATTGTGTTTTAGAGAAATTAGTTTGATTGTGTTTTTAGAGAAACTAGTTGAGTAAAAAAACAAAAATAAAAAATAAAACTGTGTTTGGTTATGTAAAAACATTTATTAGTGTAAGTTTTAGAAAATGAAAATGGAAATAGGACAAAAATGGTTTTTCTATTTTTTTTTTTTCCTTCTCTTTATATATATATATATATATATATATATATAAAAGTGGATATGATTGAATGGTGTGTGTATAGATATTTATGCAGTATAGCTTACATGATGCATCTAATATATTCTTCTTTATTGAACAAATAGTGAGAATCAGACCTTCTCTACAAATCCATCTGTGCGAAGGCCAAAGCTGACGCAGCACCAATTATTTATTCATACCAAACGGAGACACAATTTTCATGTTTACATAGTACTATACGAATATTTAGAGTTTTATTTTGTGTACATATATATATATATATATTATTTAGAGCTTTATGTAGTTATTCTCAATCATCTACTTAAGACTCCAGTGATTATACTGATTCTTGTAAGACCAATAGGCCCATCCAAAAGTAGCACGTCCATAGACATCTAACATTGCTTTTGCAAATCTTTGATAGTCTTGCATTGTTGCTCCTTGCACGTCCCATTCTGCTGTCCATTCCCCTGTCAAATTTTTCCCCATGAGATTTCTCATGATATATTATATATAATACATTATGAAAAATAATATCATTTTTATATATCGAATCTCACATAACAAATATATATATATATATATAGCAAATTACAAATATCTTTACCTATTAATTCTCTCAACTCATTTGTCCTTCCTCAAAATTCATAATTTAGCGAATTTTGCACTACCGATTCAAAGTTTTTGCAAAATTTCTAATTTGTACAAGAATGTTTGAAGTTTTAGTCAAGGCTCTACCCTCTACTTGCATTATTTTCTTACAACTATATTTGCATTTTTTTTCAAATTAAATAAAATTAGAGTGCCGGTTTTTCATATGGGATTGGTCGTCTTCTAGGTGTGAATTAACTTATATTCTGATGCTAGATGTACAATCTCTTCTGTTCATTAAAAAAATAAAAAAATAAAAAAAAGGAACTTACCAACAAAAGAGAGCGGACCATTGGACGTTGTCTTGGCTCCTAGGTTAGAAGATCGTTGATTGTAGATGAAATCAATGTGTTGTTGAACATTCAGACTTTTGAAATGCTCCGTGAAGAGGTTGTAGTAATGCTCGTCAATGACCACATGGTGGAGGCCACTGGCAAAGGAGAGAAGCTCCCTTGAATCTGCGGGGCCTAGCTAATCTGTTTGATAGAATCACATAAGCATCTGATGTGTACTTTCTCACTGCATCAAAGAGGGTAATACCTTTGGAGGGTGTCTAGATTTACACCCGGTGCTAAAGGCTCGTTCAATAACTCGATTGCTATGAGGCTTGGATGATTAGCATATCTGCATGTATATAAAATGTGTGTAATATCCACATTAATAGATCAATATAATAATATGATTATTTTGTTACTTGAAAGAGATTTTCAGTTTCTTGTTCGATCACAATTTGATTTTTTTTTTTTTTTTTTCTGTTTTTTGATAGATGAAAAAATTTTAAAAATTAATCTCTCTCTTCTCTCTTTCTCTCTCCAACTAACCAAAGTCCAGATTCTCTCTCTCCTAGATCTCTCTCTCTCTCTCTCTCCCCTTGAAACCAAAGCCCAAATATGGGGGCCAAGATCAAAACCGGGGGAGGAGTGCTTGGGCAGCAACGGGGGTTGGGGGGGGGGGGACCTCAAGCGACGGCGGGGGTGAGGGGGACCTAGTTTGGTGTATGGGTTTTGAGCCGAGCTCAACGAGGGCGAAGACGATAGAGGAGTGGGGGCTCATGATTGGGCCCAAGGGGGGGCCAGACTGAGGGAAGGAGGGAGTGGGGTAACCAGATCATTGGGGGGGGGGGGGGGGGGGGGACTGAGGGAGGGAGTAGGAGGAACCAGATCATTGCGGGGTAAGGGGCGAATGGAGGCGGGAGCGGGGACCCAGTGGCATGGTGGAGGGCGAATGGCAGCGGAAGTGACGGCGGCGAAACCGAGAGAGGGAGTGGAGGGGGCCAACCCAGTCGGGGGTGGGGGGGCTAGACCAAGAGATAAAGAGAGAGAGGAGGGGGTGGGCGAAACAAAAAGAGAGGGGAGAAAGGGAGGGTGAGAGAGGGAAGGGTATTTTAATCATTTTATTTATAAAAATAATCATTTCATTGAGATTCCGTTAAAAATTTAACAGATTTTGACGGAACGGACCATAACAGTAAAAAAAAAATTTAGGGTCATCTCGGAAAAAAAAAATAACTAAACCGTCATTTTTGTAAAAATTCAGGGATTCCATATGCCAATTACTCTTTTAGAAATTACTAAATACCAAACACTAGTAACTCAACACAATCGTACATTATAGTATAGCTTCCATGAGGCATCTATTTTCTTCTTCTATTGAACAAGTAGTGAGAAGAACTTCTCTACATATACATCCGGGCGGACACCAGAGCGGACGCAACACCAATTATTTAAAGCAAACAGAGACACAACGACTTTCATGTGTACATATGCTTAAATAGGAATTTTTAGAGTTTTATATAGTTATTCTCAATCATCCACTTAAGACTCCAGTGATTATTCTGATTCTTGTAAGACCAATAGGCCCATCCAAAAGTAGCATGTTCATAGACATCCAACATTGCTTTTGCAAATCTTTTGTAGTCTTGCATTGTTGCTCCTTGCACGTCCCATTCTGCAGTCCATTCCCCTGTCAAATTTTTCCCATGAGCTTTCTCATGAAATATATTATATACTACATTATGAAACATAATATCGTATATATATTTTTTAACTAATAAAACGATAGTGATGAGCTTTTGTATCGAATTGATCGTCCTCTAGGTGTAAACTTAATTAAGATGTGATCATCTATTCTAATGCTAGATGTACAATCTCTTCGGTTCATTTAAAAAAATTTAAAAATTTAAAAAAATTTAAAAAAATTTAAAAAAACAAAAAAAAAAGAACTTACCAACAAAAGAGAGCGGACCATTGGACGTTGTCACCGCTCCTAGGTTAGAAGATCGTTGATTGTAGATGAAATCGATGTGTTGTGGAACAGTCAGATTTTTGAAATGCTTCAAGAAGAGGTTGTAGTAATGCTCGTCAATGACCACACGGTGGAGGCCACTGGCAAAGGAGAGCAGCTCCCTTGAATCTCCGGACAATCGGTTTGATAGAATCACATAAGCATCTGATGTGTACTTTCTCACTGCATCATAACCCTCTTTGTAATACCTTTTGAGGGTGTCTAGATTCACACCCGGTGCTAAAGGCTCGTTCAATAACTCGATTGCTATAAGTCTTGGATGATTTGCATATCTGCATGTATAGAAAATTGTGTGTAACATCCACATTAATATTTAATGGGTCAATATTATAATATGATTATTTTGTTAATTGAAAGAGATTTTAGGTTTCTTGTTCGATCACATTTTGATTTTTTTTTTCTGTTTTTTAATAGATAAAAAGTATAATGCTGGGAAGTGGAGATTTTCCGATCAATTAAAGATATTCCTAATTAATTATTCTTTTTGTTCTAAGATTAGAAAATAAATAGAAAATATGGAAAATGTTTAACAAATAAGACTTGTCTTTTATTGCTTGCAGCTAAGGTTCGAAAACTTTTTGCTGGTGCTTGGTATTTTTTTTTTTTTTTTTTCCTTTCTTTCTGGAAATATTTCCACACGCTTTTAAGGTACGAAAGCGAAAATCTTTTCTAAATCACGTTTGGTTGGTAAATGTTTTAAAAACAGATACAAAAATAAAAAATTTGTGAGAACGATTTTTCTGTGAAGAAAAATAAAAACGACTAAAAGTTTATATATAACTTAATACATCTTTTCACAAATATATCCAAAAACAATTTCACATTTTTCTTATATTCAAACCAATCTTTCTTAAAACACAACCAAACATAATTTTCAGAAATGATTTCAACATCATTCTTAAAAATATTCTCATTTCCATTTCCATACCGAAATCAAAATCCATTTTCAAAACTCTACCCAACACAACTTTTTTTTTTTTTCTCCTTTTTATCTGAAGTCAAAATAACGGTGGAGAGATTCCCTTGAACAATATTTTCCAAAAAAAAAATTTCCATCCATATTTTACCTTTTAAAGTAGAAATCAAAACCCAAAATAGTGCAACCAAGCCAAGATGTGTATTACCTTTTTGCTAGGAAATCTATGACTGCAACAGTGTCCGAAATTGAGCATCTCCCCATTCTTGATATCCATCTCTCGTGCCGCTATGTTCCCAGCCGTTTTGAGAGCCTTGAGCCGCATGAAGATCTATAATTACTTTCATCCCATATTTTCTACACAAATATACAATTTGAAGTAAATAATTAATACAAGAAAATTGCTTTAGATCATCAGTGATGTTAAGGGTCCCATTTGCGGGTTTTACGTTATAGGACACACCCTTTGTTAACGTGATGTTCAACATTATTAATGTTCATTAATATTGTTTTTAATATAATTCTCTTAAATTATTTGACAGCCAGCGAACTATGTTCCTTAAATAGAGCTTTACACTTTTGTAAAATTGATTGCAAACTTTTTTTTTTAGAGTAGTACGGTGAAAAAAGAGAAAATTTTTAAATTAAGAAGGATATAGTAATAAATTTCAATATTTAGTGAGTAGGGGAAAGAGTAGAATTTTTTTCACAATATAAGGGTACAACTGAAATTTTTCACAAATTTTGTTGCAAAATAATATTTTCAAAAATTTAGTGAGAACATGAGTAGAATTCTTTCGTAATATAGTGGCAGAAGTGAAATTGTTAACAAAAAAAAATTACTATAAAATTAGAAACTTCAAAAATTAAGTGGTGCCAATATATATATGTGCTTTACCGCTAACTACTATTAGTGAATTATGTATTTTTTTTTCTGAATTATATGTATTAATTATTGTGGCCATAATATGCTTACTGTGCCCAAGAGAAAGCATTGTCTAATGCTGGCAAGGAGCCTCCCACAAAAGGCTTTGGAGGGTTTGGATCGAATGCTATCCACCACCCAACTGGAATTCGCACTGCATTCAATCCATTACTTGATATGAATCTGAAATCTTCTTCTGTTATGTATGTGTTACGGTGTTCCTGCAAAATCACACAATTTTTCAAGTGTCTTGAGTATTTTGTTATATTTCAAATATGATTTTGACACATATATTTGTGTATTTTCTTCCTTAAAAAATAAAAAATAAATAAAAATAAAAAAAATTTCTTTGATATTAAAGAAAAATCTGAACCAATCAATAAAAACTACAAGGGATTTAACCAATATTTTTACTTGAAATATTAAACTGGTTTCCCTATATAGTTCAGAAATCATATTTGAATTTAGGCTCAATTATCTTTGCAATAGTTTTTTTTTTTCATTTTTTTAAAGAAATAAGTAAATGATAGTTTTTAAAACTATTTGGAGTAAGTTACAGTAAATACAAAATTTACTATGTAAAGTGAATTTTTTATTAGCCTAATAAATTTGTTATTTATTTCAAATATTTTAAAAATCTTGTAATTTACTTCATTTAATTTTATGAAAATTATGTTTTCAATTTTTTTCTGATTAATTCTAATTTTGCATTTTATAGGGAGAAATAGTAATTGCAGACATAGTTTATTGGTAATTTTATACTTGACTCCACCACAAGATAAAGAGTTCAAATCCCCACACCCTAAGTTCCAAAAAAAAAAAAAGAAGAAGGGATAAATAAGTAAATAGCAGTTTTCAATGAATAATTGAACTAAATAATAGATTTATAAAATATTTAGAATAAATTTACTGTAATTTATTCTAAATATTTTAAAAACTTTTTAATTCTTTACCGTAAACTGCTATTTACTGCAAGTTTTGCAAGAGGAATTACCTGCAATACTTGACGGGCTCTATCTGGGCCAAGCCCATTAGTCAGTTGGTATTCACCGTGTAACTTGTTCCTTACAGATGTCATTATGAAAACGGATGGACTACTGTCCTCCCATCCTAAGCCACTATAATCTGCGGTCACCACCGTATCTGATTTTACCTGTTTAGAAGCACAACCAAGGGATAAAATAAAGTGATTTAGGTGTAAATTTAGTTTGGATATTTTTTTCGTATAATTGAAGCTATATTGTCACCTTTCGTTATTTACTTTCATAATTATTTTTTTAAAAAAAGGCACATTTTTAATTAATACTTGCTCTTCTTACTAAATTGATGAAATTTCGATTAGAATTTTAATATTCTCTCTATATGAATAGTCTATTCTGCAGCGGTCGGACGTCCGACGGTAGAGAGAGAGAAAGAGAGACAGTTCAGTCCGCGGTGAAAAGTAGGGCTGCGCCCAAGCCAATCTGATCACCATCCACCCTTTGCCGCGAACCCAAGAGTATATTAGTGCCTGTGTTTTAATTCATTTTTCTTTAAGAGTTTGATCAACTTGTCTAGCTTAGCAAGTATATTGAGCCAGAGAAGATTCTCCACCCAGTCGCAGTCCGAGCACGGCTCGAAATAGCGAACAACTCGATCGCCAGCCTCGAAGCCGCAAGTCTGGACCAAGACGCTGGCGGAGGACAGCGCACTGGAGAAGCACTAGTGTTGGTGAGGATATTGAGGAGCCAGCCAGCGCGTTTCGAGGGGTCGAACTCTCTCTTTCTTTGGCGACTCTTGCTCTCTCTTGTGGTTGTATCCTAGCCCATATAAGCAAGCTCTATCTCTCTCTCCCTCCCTCTTATAAGTGCCCTTCGTTTTGCATCCAATGGCCTCGAATGAGCCGCCATTCATATATAGTAAAAATGAGGTACCGGACAAGAGAGCGCTCGCATATCTATAAGATATTTTAAATCTGTGAATGATTTTTTAACTCTTGCACTACAACATTTTGATCCAATGGTTCAAATTTATTCTTTTCAAATTATTTAAAACTTATAATGCACATGACTTCTTTATTCTCTCACACCTCACACCATTTTCTTATTTTACTCTTAACACTTCCATTACTATTTTGCCATTTTATGAATTAATTAAACTTATGCTTATTTTTTTATTTTGCTACTTCAACTTATTACGTTTTTTTTTTTTTAAATCTTGTATTCTTTTAATAGTTATCAAAATATTATGGTGACATTTGCAAAAGAAAGAAAAAACAAACAAACAAACAAATTGTATAAAGAAACTATTTCGAACCTTAATCCAAATCGAGCTAAATCAGTATTATAAAAGTAATATTCAAAATAAAATTCTTTAAATATATTACATTTTTATCAATAAATAGAAAATTTTTTATTTTGTAGTACAAAAATATTATCATCCTATTAGAAATTTGAAAACTAGAACCAAAGTACAATTTTTATGCATATATGTATATACATACACATATATATATATATATATATATTCATTTATGTCTCGTTTGGAGAACCATTTCAAATCAAAATTTTCACATCAGTTTATATTTTTTTCTAAAAAATTTTTTTATCTTTTCTGAAAAGTCAATAAAAATTTTTAACTCAAACTTAAAATTTTTATCTCAAACTCATTCAGTAAACAGACCCTAATATTACTTGCATTTCTAACTTGTACTTACAGTAATAGTAATAAACAGTAACAACTAACATCATTGAAAGCTCTATTTTTTTTTTTGGGTCCACAAAAGTGGACCCCTGACAATCTATAAGGACAAAAATGCCCCTACTGTCAGGGTCGACATGCCATGTGAAATTCTTATGCTTTTCTATTTTTTTTTTTAATTAAAGTGAAAAATATTATGTACGAGGAAATCAATGTGTACCTAGTCCTACACTACATTGAATATTAATGGAGCAAATTAAGTGGTAGGGGTATCTTCGCCTTTCAAAACATAAGGAATCATTCTCCCTTGTGAAATTATTCTCCCCAATGGAATTATTCCAATTTAGGATAAGTGAGAGGCTGGCTAATTTTGACACGTATTAATTCTCCACTAATTGCCAGAAAAAACGTTTTTCAAAACAGTTTCACACTTGAGTTTCAAAATCCATATAAAAAAATTATTGTTGAAATATAAAACTATTATCGATCTTTTTTTCAATAATGATATAATACTGTTTATTCATAAATCTTATATCCTAATCATGAAAAGTACGTACTTGGATATATAAACCATTGGATGCTTTGATGTGAACACGATTTCGGTCGTCAGCTTTCCTTTCAATCTCAAATGTTTCCCAACCTCCAGGGACATTGTTAACCGCCACTGCCCTTGCATTTTGATCTTTTTGCACAAACTGCTTGTTGAACACTCTCAGATTGAAAGTGTTCTCACTGATCCTCCACAACTGAAATATCAATATTAATAGAAATTTAAACGAGAGTACTTAGACCTTGGAAGATTGTCTTAAATAATATCTCAAGATTAAGTTATGTATGTTAATCTTATTATTACAGTAAAGAACAATGTGTATTACACCACATGATATAGAGAATGTGTCTCGTAACATGACCGGGTTCACTATTGTTATTAGCTATGCTTTTTAACGTCATTAATGAATTAACTAAATAATTTTTCTATAATAAAAGATGCTGGCTTGCTAAAAATAAAATTATACCCTGAAAGTTTCCCAGTCGTCGGCCGATTCCCGGTTCGCAACAACAATACTACCACCCCCATTCTCCGCAGTCAAATACCTATTTACCTTTGTGGACTTCAATTGAATTTGAGTTCCATCCTGGAAATTATGGATATCAACTAAAAAATTATCAAATACTAATATGGATCTTATTTTTGGAGTACAAACTAGAACTAGAGTTTTCTCATGTATATGCTATGAACAATAAAAGTGTAATTTTTTTTAATCGGAATTTACCACGACGAACGAAGAAGTATGTTTGAAAGAAAAACAAGTTAAAAATAAAATAAAATACCAGAAGATCATTGTTGGGAATTCCATCAAAGAGGGATGGTTCCATCCACATTTCTGCAACAAGCCAATTCCCTAGATTCACAGCTTTCAATGGCAAGTTTTGTGCCATGGAAATCGAGACGAAGAGATCGAGATACCCAACCAGCGAAAATCTTGAAAGTAAGACAAGTAATTTTCTACTTCTCAATAAGAAGTGCAAAACCGAAGCTACCTATTTATACACACTATTCAACATTTACTATAAATTTCTACATTCACATGCCATGTGAACTCAAGACTTTTTATTTTATTTTATTTTATTTTATTTTATTTTATTGAGGGTGCGATTAATTCGAGACTTGAGGTTGACGTGGATAATTATCAATTATTAAGTCGGCCTTCTTTACAGTTTGTATAGACGACTTAGAAAATCTTAAGTCTTCTATTACTTAACAGGATAACAAATATTATTACAAACGACTTATAAAATCTTAAGTCTTCCTTTATTTAACAGGATAACATATATATCTATATATATATATTACAAACAACTTAGAATATCTTAATTCTTCCATTACTTAACAGGATAACATATATATATTACAAACGACTTAGAAAATTTTAAGTCTTCCATTACTTATAACAGGATAATATATATATATATATATATATATATATGTATACATTATTAAGAAGAGGCAATACATGGTACTGATTTCATCCAAAACGGTTCATTTTGGACAAAAACAATATTTTTTTGTGGTCCTTCAATTCCTTTTTTGTTGGTTTTTCACCTTAAATTTTTTTTTTTCATTTTGGTCCCTTTAAACAAGCATTTCTTTTTGTAGTCCTTCATTTCTTTTTTTTTTTTCCTTTTCGGACTAAAATTTATCCATTTTTAGTTTTAGCCGCTTATATTGGTCTTTTTTTCATTTTTGTCCTTTTATCTTTTTGGTTCTTTTTTATTTTTTTATTATTTTTGAATTTTTTCTTTTACACTTTTGCTATTAATATGCCTATTTGTCTATCCCTTCTATATCTATAGCTATATAAAAGGAAAAAAAAAAAGTTTACTGTGAAGCTTTTTTTTTTATTATTTTTACAATTTAGTCCCTTTTTGTATTGATCAATTTTTTTTTCATTTTAGTCTTTTTATCTTTTTTTTTTTTTTTATGTCTCTCTTTTTTCCTTTTCAGGTCCTTTGTTATTTTTCTTTTTAAATTTTGTAGGTTTACTTTTTTAACTTATTATTTTAATTTTCCTCTATTTACCAAAATTTTCTCAAATATGTCCAACATGTACGTAGCACATGTATTTGGGAGGAGGAATTTTAGAAACGAACTATGATATAAAAAATAGTACAAAATTTTGAAATGTGTTTGGAAAAAATATATAAAATTGATCTTATTTTGTTCATTTCATCGTTATGAGCATTTTTACACAAGATCATCTTATTTCGAATTAAAACAATAAAGTTATAGACTTTTAAAGTTTGAGTATTTTAAAAATGGAGGAGAGATCAAAAAAGTGAGTTATAGATTTGGGAGTTTTAGAGTACCGAAGGCAAAACACTGTCTGAAGATGTTACTCCAAAAGGGGTTAAGTTAGACATTACAAAGTTCATTCTTTTTATTTTAATTGTTTATTAGAAAAATTAAAGATTATTTTGACATGATAAATTTTTTCCCCCACAAACTCACTGAAAAACGACCTTTTCAAAACCATGTAACACATTGATTTCTTTATTCTTTTATTTTTATTTTTAAATGATGTAGCTCATAGATTTCGATATCAAGTGAACAAACAGAAGTTCTTTTTGTTATTATTATTGTAATTGAGGTGCTCAAGTCACTAGTGAACTACAGCTATTAAAAAACTTATATGTTAAAGATGCCATATTCCCTTCGAATTGTAAAGAAAATTATTGAAAGTTATGCTCTATCTACTAATTGATTTTCTTTGTTGTAATTTAATTTTTTAATTATTCTGAAATCATCTGTAGTTGATTCAGCTTAACTCGAAATGATTTTTTATATTTTTATTCTTTATTAAATAAACCTACCGATTCTTATCACTATCATTCATTAGAAAAAAAAAATAATAATAAAAAAAACTTTATGGAACCAAATATGCTCGTTGGTATCACATATACTTTTAATTAGTGGGTATACATAGACGTGGATATGGTTGGATGGTGTATATATTATATAAATATTTAGACAGTATAGCTGGGAGTATTCATTTATTTTCTTTTACTTTTTAATTGAACAAGTAGTGAGAAGAACTTCTCCACATTTGTGTGTGTGTGTATATGTATACACCAAATGGAAAAGGCCAAAGGTGACGCAGCACCAATTATTCAAAGTAAACGGAGACACAATTTTTCATGTAGACATATAGGAATTTAGAGTTTTATGTAATTATTCTCAATCAACCACTTAAGGTTCCAGGTAGTATCCTGAGTCTTGCAAGACCAATACGCCCATCCAAAAGTGGCACGTCCAAAAACATCCAACTGAGCTTTTAAAAATCTTTTCTGGTCTTCAGCTGATGCTCCATTTTCAAACGCGTACCCTGCTCCACTCCATTCCCCTGTATAAACAAATATATATACACACACACACATAAAGTACGTGATGACACTATGGTAACCATACATGAATTTGTATTAATATTAGGAATACTATCGAGTCTGAATTAATATTTAGACGAGTTAAAGTTTTGAGTGTCAATTTAATTTAGATGCTTAATATTACTGTGATATTGGTTATATCTTATCTGCATTAAAATAAAAATAAATAAATAAAAGATATTTCATTTTTTTTCTACAATTTTTTTTCTAACATAATAGTACAATGGTACGTGGAGAGGCTTAAAACAATTTTTCCACTTGTTTCGAAGAATTTAATTTATAACCATAATGGTTCTTTATTTTTAACTTTGTTTGACTATCTCAAAACCCCTTCATGGCAAAGTTGTGGATGCATTGCAACTAATTACGGTATCCTATCAGATTGCATTATAAAATAAAAAGTTCAAATCTCTAATTATCACCATCTTTTTTAAATACACAGTGTTTATTCTATTATATTTCAGTTATTAATTGGAAAAAAATGATAGTTGCTATCCGACAAACTTAGCATATATCACTTATGTTGGCACTCAATAAGTAACTCGTTCTATATCAAACCCCTCGCAATTCCAAAATCTTAGAGCTTACCAACAAAAACGAGGGGACCATTAGATATGATCAAGGCTCCGAGTTCTGCAGATCGATCATTGTAGATAATATCTATGTTTTGTTGGGCACTCCAGTCTCGGAACCCGTCAAAAAAGTAGTTGTAGTAATGCACGTCAATGACCACACGGTTGAGGCCACTGGCTAAGGAGAAAAGCTCCCTTTTATCTCCGGTCACTACTCTGTTTGATAGAATTACATATGCAGTTGATGTGTACTTTCTCACTGCATCGTAACCCGCCTTGTAATACCTTGTGAGGGTGTCTAGATTCACACCCGTCGAAGGCTCGTTCATTAACTCGATTGCTATAAGGCTTGGATGGTTAGCATATCTGCATGAATAGAAAAATGTGTGTAACATTCACATTATAAATATTCATCGTCAATCTAGTAATATGATCATTGTATTAATTAAGAGAGATTTTAGGTTACCATGTTCAATCACATTTTTTTTTTTGTTGGTTTTTAAATAGATAAAAAGTAAAATGCTGGCTAGTGGAGATTGTTCAATTGAGTAAAGATATTCCTAATTAACCATAATTTCAGCTTTAAGATTAGAAACTAAACATGAAATATAAAAAAGTTTTTAGAGATAAGACCTAGTCTTGTATTGCTTGCTAAGATTTGAAAACTTATTTTCTGCAGGTATATAAAAACGAAATTGTTTTCCAAATCGAGTTTAGTAGCAAATGTTTAGAAAATGGACACGAAAATAAATAAAAATAAAAAACAGAAAACAAAAAATTGTGAGAATGATTTTTCGGTAAAGTTCATACAAAACCTAATGCATTTAACAATCCTAAACAATTCACGTTTCCATTTTCTTATCTAAAACAAAATCATTTTCAAAACTCTATCAAACACAACTTTGTCTTCTTTTTCTTTTTATCTAAAGTCAAAATAATGGGGGACAGATTTACTTGAACAATAATTTTCTAAGGAAAAATCTCCATCCACATTTTATTATTTAAAGTAGAAAACAAAATCCAAAATAGTGCAACCAAGCCAATTATGTGTTAATACCTTTTTGCTAGGAAATCTATGACTGCCACAGTGTCCGAGATTTGAGCATCTCCCCATTCCAGAACTCCATCCCTTGTGGCGCTATGATCCCAGCCGTTTTGAGAGCCCTGAGCCGCGTGTAGATCTACAATGACTTTCATCCCATATTTTCTACAAAAATACACAACATGAACTAAATAATTAAAACAACGCTACCGGCATCAGGAATGTAAAATATCACCCACTAATAGAATGAAAGTCTCGTAATATGAGACCCACTAGTGGAACCCACCTCTCTACTAATCTAATGTTGAACATCACTGATGCAATGATACTCTAAAGTATTTTTCAAATATTTGATATTTCTCTTAAATAATTTGTTAGCCAGCGAATTAATTTTCTAAAATAAAGCTTTACTTTTATGTAAAAATGATTGCCAGTTACAAGCTAAAACTTTTTTTTTTTTTTTTTAAAGGATGTACTATGGGAAAAAATAACAGAATTTTAGTTAAACAGGATATAGTCATAAATTTCTATATATATAATGATACAACTGAAATTTTTTTCAGAAAGCTTTGTTTGTAAAAGTAAATTTTCAAAAATTGAGTGAGAGTACGAGTAGAATTTTTCTCAAAATATAGAGGTAGAAGTGAAATTATCAAAAGATTTAATATAAAAATTTGTGATTTCAAAAATTAAGTCACTGACTACGAAGTGCATTATATAATTATCTCTTAATTATATGTATTAATTATTGTGGCTATAATATGCTTACTGTGCCCAAGAGAAAGCATTGTCTAATGCTGGCAAGGAGCCTCCCACAAAAGGCTTTGGAGGGTATGGATCGAATGCTATCCACCACCCAACTGGAATTCGCACTGCATTCAATCCATTACTTGACATGAATCTGAAATCTTCTTCTGTTATGTATGTGTTACGGTGTTCCTGCAAAATCACACAATTTTTCAAGTATCTTGAGTATTTTGTTATATTTTAAATATGATTTTGACTCATATATTTGCATAGTTTTCTTCTATTTTTTCCTTTTCTTTGATGTTAAAGAAATTTCTGAACCAATCAATTAAAACCACAGGGGATTTAACCAATATTTTTACTTGAATATAGAACTGGTTTCCTATAGTTCAGAAATCATAACTGAGCATAAGCTCCATGACATTTGCAATAATTTTGTTTTATTTTTTCAGAAAAAAGAAAAAAAATATTAGTTTTCAGTAAATAACCAAAGTAAGTAGCAGTTTTATGAAAATATTTGGAGTAAATTGCTGTAAATAAAAAAATTTACACTGTAAATCTATTTACTAGAAGTGAATTTTCTATTTACCAAGTAAATTAATCTATTTATCTGGTAATTTACTACTTACTTCAAACATTGTAAAATCTTGTACTTTACTTCATTTTATTTCGAAAAAATAATACTTACTATTATTTTACTTTTTTCCTTATTTATTCTAATTTATTTGCTTTATATAAGATGGAAGAAAGTTGTAAATAGCAGTTTTCAATGAATAATTGAAGTAAATAGCAGATTTTTAAGTTATTTGGAGTAAATAATTAACAGTAAATAACAAATTTACTACATAAATAATCTATGAACTAGAAGTGAATGTTCCATTTAATAAATAAATTATGTACCCATATATAAATGTACTAATAAATTTAAATACTTTGAAAACCTATTTAATTGTTTTCTATAAATTACTATTTACTACAAATTGTCGGTTTGATTGGTATCGGTTCAATGCACACCCCTAAATTACAATTAATTAATTTGAGCAGAAGGAATTACCTGTAATCTTTGAAGGGCTTTATCTGGGCCAAGCCCATAAGTCAGTTGGTATTCCCCTCCAAGTTCACCACGTTTAGTCATTATGAAAACAGATGGATTACTGTCTTCCCATCCTGAACCTCCATAATCTGCACTCACCATCGTATCTGATTGTACCTATTTACAAGCACACAACCAAAGTTTAAAATATATATATATATATATATATATATATTGAAAATGGGAAAGTAAGGATATTTTTCCTATGTTTATATGTATTAAATTTGGGAACGAAGGATTCAAATTCTGCTATATTATCGCATGTTATTTACTTTCCAAAAGGGAGAATCTTTCTTTATTATTTTTTTTTTTTTTTCATTTTAGTCCGTTAGTTGGTTTGGAACTAATTTGTATACATATATATTATGTAAATTACTTGCACTGTCCCCTTCATTAGGGGGGAAAGAGGATGAACTTCTGAGGGTTTTCGTTTCTTTTCTTTTCTTTTTTTTTTTTTTTTTTGTCGTTTTTAATAATAAAAACAATAATTATAGCTCTTATTTTTTTCTTTTAAGAAAAGCTCTATAAATAAAAAAATGCCCATACTGTCATGTTCGACATCCCATATGAAATTCATGTACTTATCTTACTTTTTAATGGAAGTGAAAGATATTATATGTAGAAAAATCAATGTCTACCTTGCTCTACACTACAATAAATACTTTATTTACCTAAAAAAATACTACATTAAATATTAATGAATCTAACGTGGTAAGGATTCCTTCACCTTTCAAAACATATGGAGTTATTCTCCCAAGTGAAATAATTGTCCAAAATTATTCTCCCTCATGGAATTATTCCAGTTTTGGATAAGTGGAAAGCTAACAAACTTTGACTTGAAATTGATTTTCGGCTAATCGCTGGAAAAAGGTTTTTCAAAAAGGTATTACAGTTGAGTTTGAAAACCCTCATGAAATTGCATATAATGCACAGGGACGGAGCAAGATATATGTTTCAGTATAACAAACCCACTATTAGCGTGCACTTGTAAATTTTTTACCATAGTTATGAAAGGTATACGTACCTGGAGATATAAACCATTGGACGCTTTGATGCGAATTCGATTTCGGTCTTCAGCTTTCCTTTCAATCTCGAATGTTTCCCAACCTCCGGGGACATTGTTAACAGCTACTACCCTTGCATTTTGATCTTTTTGCACAAACTGCTTGTAACACTCTCAGATTGAAAGTGTTCTCATTGATCCTCCACAACTACAATATCAATATTCACAGAGTTTAAACAAAAGTACATAAACCTTAGAAGATTGTCTTAAATAATGTCTCAAGATTAGGCTATACACTCATTAAACATCAATTGAGTTGTTTAAGTTGTAATTATAGTATAGAACAATGAGAAAGGCATCAATGGTGTATTCACGTCACTTGATACTAATAGAGAATGTGTCTCACAGCATAGGTTCCACCAAATCACTGAGGCTTTTCTGTAGTAAAAAAGATATCACAAGTTCATTAAAATAATATTATACCCTGAAAGTTTCCCAATCACTAGCTTCTTCCCGGTTCGCAACAACAAGACTTCCACCCCCGTCCTCTGCAGTCAGATACTTATTCACCTTTGTGGACTTCAACCAAATTTGAGTTCCATCCTG
Source organism: Ficus carica (assembly GCA_009761775.1). Classification (NCBI taxonomy): domain Eukaryota; kingdom Viridiplantae; phylum Streptophyta; class Magnoliopsida; order Rosales; family Moraceae; genus Ficus; species Ficus carica. The sequence goes on along the minus strand of CM019743.1, from coordinate 30,438,243 downwards.
AAAATTAAGGATATCAACCAAAAGATTGTCAAGTATACTAGCTAGAGTTTTCTTACACATGCTACGAAATTTTTTTTTTTTTTTCGTTTTATTTTAATCGGAATTTACCATGACAAACGAAGAAGCAATTTTTGAAAGAAAAACAAGTTAAAAGTACGAAGAAATACCAAAAGATCATCATTTACGATTCCATCAAAGAGGGATGGCTCCATCCACTTCTCTGCAACAAGCCAATTCCCTAGATTCACCACTTTCAGTGGCAAGTTTTCTGCCATGGAAATCGAGACGAAGAGATATACACCCGACCAAAAGACAGTATGCGTAAATCTTAAAATAATAGGGCAACTAGTTTTCTACTTCTCAATGAGAAATGCAAAACCAAAGCTACCTATTCATAAACAAAATTTAGCATTGTCCATAAATTTGCACATTCATGACATACCATGTGAACTAAAGACTTTTTCTTCATTTTATTCTATTTTTATTTATTTTTTGATGGTCAACTTGTGATAAAAATCGACTTAAACAAATAATGTAAACTATTAAGGCGGCCATCAGTAAATTTAAGCTAGAAACCTTGGTCTTCCATAGTTTACAGGCAACTTGTGATAGAAAATATTTGTCTTCTTTTAAAAACTTCTTCTTGTAGCCGCCTATATAGATGCGAGTCTTGGATAAGCTAGCTAGCGTACAATAGTGGAATTGGAACGGAACATGAGTAGAGTGGAATTCAATTAAGAAGTGTAAAACGTGATATTTTAGGCTCTTTTATTTGCTTGCAAGATTGGTCGCACCTTCATGAGAAGAAGCCAATTTTAAATTAAAAGCACGTTTGGCAAAGCTTTTAAGAAGGTTTTCTAGGTCCAAAAGCTGTTTTTGAAAATGTTTGGATAATATGTCAGTTCTTAAAATAGCTTAATATCAAAGTAAGAAAATATGATTTCTAGATGATACTCTTTTAAAAAAAAATATGGAATTCAAATAGCGCTAGGATCTTATGGGAGGCTATGGAATTCAAAATGCCTAACTAAAGCATTTTAACCACTAGACCATAACCTTCGATGATATCAACAATTAGTTTCTACAACTTGTGAAGTACAGCTATTAATATTGAGCAAAAAGTACAGCAATTGAAAAAATAAACATATTCAGTATTATTATAAAGAAATTATGCAAGTGGTCCTCTATATATCTTTTTTTCTGTAATAAGTCCCATACTCTTATATATATATATATATATATATATATATATCTGTGTGTGTGTGTGTGTATATATATATATATCTAATTGCTATTCAATAATGGCTGAGCTTACTCCCTGTCAACGAAGAGTGTGCCAAAAGCAGTCTGAAAGCCTTGCTGTGTTGGCTTTCGCTTTCTTTGACTTTAGATTTTTTAGGATTTTTTTTTTTTCTTTTTTTTTTTTTTTGGCTAAAAGAGAAAGGATCTTGAGGTGTCCTCATCATTTCCTGTTTATGAGTTCATACAGGCAAGGACACTCCCCTAGGGTGGCATAGGATTTGAACTTCAACCTCCCATTTGGTGAGATTCTTAAGGTCGAGTTTGGGCCTGAGCAATCATGACTGTTTTTAGTATAAACGGTCATGGTTGGTCTACTTTCCATGACTGTTTGGAATGTCTTTTCTAGTTTTTTTTTTTTTTTAATTTTTTGTGATTTTTCACGGGTGGCAAACATGTGTGTTATCCATTACACAGCACAAGTTGACATAAGAAATCAATAATCACTTTGCATCATAATATACAACAATTATAGAAAAAACATACAGTACATCACCAAATTTATACATTATCTACTAACTAATTTAATATTGGATGAACCGTATTACAAAATTAACCCACTCATTCTTTACTAAACTAATCTCAACATCGATATAAAAATCCTTAGTCTGAAGTAAGGATAATCTCCACTTTCTACGACCGTTTTCAGAAATTGATGTTCGCACCACGTGTTTACTTATCTTCCACCACCATCTTTGAAAATAGTCGTGGAATCTCCATTGTATAATCTATACTCTATAGTAGTGATGTCTTGTTAAAACTTTACTAGAAAAAAAACGGTGGGAAAAAGTCCTACTTAAGGGGAAAAAAAATGCAATATTCTTGTTTATATTTCACTTTAAAATAAAAACTACCTCATTAAAAACCTTACTAAGTAAAACTTAGTAGGACAAAAACCTTAGTTAAGAGAAAAAGAATAAGAATGTAGTGCGTAATTTTCTCCCTCACGTAAACATCGTCGGTGTTGTTTTTATATAGTGTGAGGATGAATTTTAGATTATCTAGAAAATGATGTCGTGTTAAAAGACCTTAAAGTGGACAAATGAAACAACAACCTTTAAAGGAGAACTTAAGGTTTAAAATGAAAATGAAGCTTTTTTTTTTTTTTTTTTTTCCTTCTCTTTTCCTTTGGTTCTTTTATGTTCTTAGTTGTTAAAAGACCTTTAATTTTTCTTTCATTTCTAATAAAAGTTCTGCTTATTACATACATAGATATTTATATCGTATCTCCATATATATATACACAAGTGGATGAGTGTGTGTGTCTGTATATATAAGTATATAATATCCAAATCGTATATCTTGCATGATTCATTTATTTTCTTTTATTGAACAAGATGTGAGAAAAAATTCTCTACATATATATATATATCAAACGACAAGGCCAAAGCTGACGTAGCACCAATTATTCAAACCAAACGGAGACACGATTTTTATTACATGTTTTCGTACTATACGAATATTTAGAGTTTTATATAGTTATTCTCAATCATCCACTTAAGGCTCCAGTGATCATTCTGATTCTTGTAAGACCAATAAGCCCAACCAAAAGTGGCACGTCCATAGACTTCCAACATTGCTTTTGCAAATCTTTGGTAGTCTTGCATTGTCGCTCCTTGCACGTCCCATTCTGCACTCCATTCCCCTGTAAAGATTTTCCCATGAGCTTTCTTATGAAGTATAATAAATAGTACACTATGATAAACGATATTTCTGCATAAGAAATCTAAGATAACACACACACACACATATATATAATACACAATGATAAACGACATAAATATGGAAGTTATGTTCGATTTTAGTTCTATATAACAAATCTGACATAATATGTGTAAACAATTACAATAATATATATGCCGTCCCATAATAATATTTATTTTTCTTTTTTAAAGATAGTACTTACCGACAAAGGAGAGAGGACCATTGGACGTTGTCACGGCTCCAAGGTCAGAAGATCGTTGATTGTAGATATAATCGATATGTTGTTGTACAGTCAGACTTTTGAAAAAATCTGAGTAGAGGCTGTAGTAATGCACGTCAATGACTACACGGTTGAGGCCACTGGCAAAGGAGAGAAGCTCCCTTGAATCTGCGGCGCCTAATCTGTTTGATAGAATCACGTAGGCAGTAGATGTGTACTTCCTCACTGCATCATAACCCGCTTTGTAATACCTTTTTAGGGTGTCTAGATTTACTCCTGGTGCCAATGGCTCGTTTATTAACTCGATTGCTATAAGAGCTGGATTGTTAGCATATCTGCGCATGTATTTAACAAAAAAAAAAAAAAAATTAGTGTAATTAATATTTAAATAGGTCGATCTAATAATTAAGATGATGGGTATCGGAGATTTTCTTGTTGAAGATCCTCTCTCAATCACTATTTTCAGTGAAAATATTAGAAAGTTAAAGTAACAAGTAAATAAATAGAAAGTATTAACAAGTAACACCTAAGCGGATATTGCTAGCTCCGTCTTAAGTTGTAAACTTTTTGTTTTTTCTTTTGTACTATTCTCATTTGTACTCTCTCAATTTAGACTCATTCTCACTTTGTTTTTTAACTTCGAAAACTTTGATTTTTTCTAGGCTATGAACTTTTAACTATTTAACAAATTGTTTAAGAACAGATGAAAAAAGATTAGGTTCGGTCATATGATCTTTTCTTATTAGTTTTTAATAGAAATTCTGGTAGAATAGGTTAAGTGAGATTAACTCTCCTCCTTTTTTTATATATAAATAAAAATCCTAATGTAGGACTAAGTCAAATTTTACTTAGCAAATTGAGAATTTTTAATTTCATGCATAGACAAAATCTAAATACCCAAAAATTGAAGAGCAGAAAGAAGATTGACCCTCTTTCTTCTTTTTTTTTTTTTTTTTTTTTAAATCTTAAGTCAAAATAATAGTGGAGAAATTATCTTGCACGATATTTTCCCAAAGGAAAATCTCCATCCTTATTTTGCATTTTAAAGAAGACATGTATAACCAAGCCAAGATGGATTAGTACCTTTTTGCTAGGAAATCTATGACTGCTACAGTGTCCGAGATCTGAGAATCTCCCCATTCTTGATATCCATCTCTCGTGCCGCTGTGTTCCCAGCCGTTTTGAGAGCCTTGAACCGCATGAAGATCTACTATTACCTTCAACCCATATTTTCTACAAAAAAATATACAATTTGAAGTAAATAAATACACGATTCTCTTAACTTGATAGCCCACCAATTTCCTAAAATAAAAATTTCTCTTTTGTAAAAGTGAATGTCAATTATAAGCAAAAACTTTTTTTTTTTTTTTTTAAGTGAGAGTATTATGGAAAAAAATAATATTTATTTAAGTAGGATATCAGTCATAAATTTCAATTATTGAGTCTGGACATGCGTAGAATTTTTCTAATAATATAGAGGTAGAACTCAAATTGTTAATTTAAAAAAATTTGGTTTAAAGTTTGAAATTTCAAAAATTGAGTAGGGATACTATAGGAGGCTTGATCACTTAATCACAAGGGTGTCAATTATGGTTTTTTTTTTTTTTTTCTCTTAATTATATGTATTAATTATTGTGGCTATGATAGGCTTACTGTGCCCAAGTGAAAGCATTGTCTAATGCTCTCAAGGAGCCTCCCACAAAAGGCTTCGGAGGGTTTGGATCAGATGCTATCCACCACCCGACTGGAATTCTCACCGCATTCAATCCATTACTTGACATGAATCTGAAATCTGATTCTGTTATGTATGTGTTCCAGTGTTCCTGCAAACCACAAAATAGTGTAGTTAACGTTTTAGTTTTTTTCAAATTGATTTTGACACATATGTTTGTTTTTTGTTTTCTAAACTTCTAGATGATTAAAAAAATCATTTATTTGCATCATCTATTAAAAAATCTCGAAAAATAATAAAGGAATTAACCTAATTTTACTTGAAGGATATATCATTCTGATACAGTTGAAAAATCATTATTCAATATATATTAATAGGCTCATTACCTTTGCAGTTTTTAGTTTTTTTTTTTTTTTTTTTTTGTCTGATTAATTAGAAAGCAGTAAATAGCATAACTTTAAAATATTTGGACTAAGGTAAACATTAGGTTACTAGGCAAGTAGTGAATTTGTTACGAGAAAAGCATCTGAATGATACAAATTTAAAGATTATTCTATTAATATAATATAAAAATTAATATTAAATTATTATGATATAAAATTAAATTAAAATTTGTGTCATATTGATAAAAATGAGAAATTTATATCATATTAATTAATAGATAAAAAAAAAAAAGTGATTAATGAGGATATTTTTTCTTTGAAATTATTACTGTTTATACAAGAAGAAGTACCTGCAAAACTTGACGGGCTCTATCTGGGCCAAGCCCATTAGTCAGTTGATATTCACCATGTAAGGTGTTGCTTACAATTGTCATTACGAAAACAGATGGATTACTGTCCTCCCATCCCGAGCCTCCATAATCTGCGGTCACCTCCGTGTCTGATTTGACCTATTGACAACGACAATCAAGTCAGAAAAAATGTAATTTGATTGGGATGTCTTTTTTTTTATATTTGATGCTATGTTATTACCTGTCAGTTGTTTATGATATATTTGAATGAGGTTTTGAAGATGATGTAGTTTTAAAAATATATATTTAGAAGAAAAATTATTTTGAATAAAAAAATATGATATTTTAAAATATGTTCATAAAAAAAATATCAATATAAATATTATTTTATTTTTATCAAAATTTATGTAATTTAAAAAAAAATTACCTCATTTAAATTTGGAATAACAAAATTTAAGTTTATTATAAATACTTGAAGATATGGATTAAAAAGCAGTTTTTAGTTAAAAGGAAAATATAAAATAAGTTTTCCAAACTAAATATCAAATCTTCCCCCGAAATTGGCTTCCCACCCCCCGCTCTTAACCCCGCTCTTTCTTTTTATGCATTAGAGTTGTGAGTTGGTAAGTTCAAGGGAAAAAAAATTTTGCTTGCAGTTTCCCCCTTCATTTGAAAAAGAAAGAAAAAAGGTGATAGAACTTCTGCGGGTTTTCTTTGTTTTTTTCAGTTTTTTGGAAAAGAATTGTCATTAAAAAAGGGATAAGAAGGAAAATAAGTCAAAAACCTCAGTCCTCCAGTAATAAAAATAAACATCAGAAAACTTTTTGAATGATGATAGACAACATATGCAAGGTAAATATTGTATTTATGAAGTAAATTCACGACAAAATTATCTTTAAAATATTATTATAAATAAAATGTATGCGGTAAATATCAATGTGTGATAAATAAATAATTATGGAACATATTTAATAAAATTATCACAAAAAAATTCATAAATCTATTCCAAAAATAATTCGTAAATAAACAATTTACTATAAATATACTACTTATCTCATATATTTTTAGAATATGTTACTTTAATCATTTGAAAAAAATGACCTATTTACTTTCTTTACTTTTTGTCTACGGGATGTTTGGTGTTTGAGTTTGAGTTAAGATTTATAAGTTTAAATAGTGATTTTGGTTGACTTTTTTAGAAAAGACAAAAAACTTTTAGGAAAAAAGACAAAAATTAAATTGATGGTGGTGAGTTTAAACTCACCACCCAAATGGGCCCTACAAAAGTATACCCTTGACAATCTAAAAGGACAAAAATGCCCCTAATGTCATGTTCAACATGCCATGTGTATTTTGGTACTATTTTATCTCTTTCAACGAACTGAAAAATTTTGTCTAGTGAGAATCAATGTGTACCTTGTCCCACACTGTGTTAAATATTAATGAACCTATCGTAGGGGGTATCTTTCTTCGCCTTTCAAACCATAACGAATTAGTTTTCCAGTTTTGACAAGTCAAAAGGCAAACTAACTTTCACACGAAATTGCTTTTCCGGCTAATTGCCGGAAAGCCGTTTTCCCAAAAAAAAAAAAAAAAAGGAAAAAAAAGTTTACACTTGAGTTTGAAAACCCAGATGAAATTGCATACAGTTCAATTTAAATCTTACACCATAGTTAAGAAAATTACGTACATACCTGGATGTATAAACCATTGGATGCTTTAATGCGAACTCGATTTCGGTCGTCAGCTTTCCTTTCAATTACAAATGTTTCCCAACCTCCAGGGACATTGTTAACAGCTACAACCCTTGCATTTTGATCTTTTTGCACAAACTGCTTGTTGAACACTCTCAGATTGAAAGTGTTCTCATTGATCCTCCATAACTGCAATATCGATATTCATAGAAATTTGAACAAGATTCGTACATAAACCTCAGAAGAGTGTCTTAAATAATATCTCGATATTAGTCTATGAATGTTAATCTTGTTGCTGTTTAATAATCTTACATGACTTTGCAAGACTTCACACATTAAAAACGACTCGCACCCTATTGAACGTCAATTGAGCTAGCCTCAATTTGCAAGCTAAGTAATTTATTACAGTTAAAAGAGCAATGTTAAAAGACATTGGTGATATTTTACGTCACGTGATAATAATAAAAAACAGATCCCATAATATGAGGTTAACTGATGGGATGCATACTTTCTATTATAGTTACGGTATTTAACATCACGGATGTCTTGAAGCTTTTTTTTTTTTTTTTTTTTTAGTAAAAGATACTGGTTCATTGAAAATAACATCATACCCTGAATGTTTCCCAGCCGGAGGCTGATTCCCGGTTGGCAACAACAGTACTTCCACCCCCATTTTCTGCAGACAAATACCTATTCACCTTTGTGGACTTCAACTGAATTTGAGTTCCATCCTGGAAAGTTAAGCATATCAACCAAAAAGATTGTCAAGTACTGATATAGAACTATCATTTTCTGAAATAAAAAATGGTACTGGCTAGAGTTTTCTCATATATTTGGAAGAAAAGTAAGTTAAAAAGTACGTATAAATACCAAAAGATCATTGTTGGGAATTCCATTAAAGAGGGATGGTTCCATCCACATCTCTGCAACAAGCCAATTCCCGAGATTCACAGCTTTCAGTGGCAAGTTTTGTGCCATGGATATCGAGACGACACTCCATGAGAGATACAACACAACAAGAAGACGGTACGCGAAGATCTTGAAACTCGACATCTTTATTTCTACTTCTCAATGAGAAATGCAAAAACCAGAGCTATCTATTTATACACACTATATTGGCTATGAACACAGACTTTGATTTTTTCTTATTCGTCTTTTCAAGGGTACGATGACTGGTCGACGTGTGATAGTAATCAATTCCATTAAATTATAAAAATTATTAGGTCGGCCCGTCATTGGATTATACAGTTTGTACATACAAAAACTTGGTCTTCCCTTGATTAACGGAAGAATATAGGCTAGAAATCATGGTCCTCCATAATTAAGAGGCAACTTGAGATTGAAAATATTTGGTCGTAAATTAACCGCTTCTTTGTAAAGCCGCCTATAGACGTGTGCCTTGGGTAAGAAAACTAGCCCCTAGCTACAATGAGAGAGGAGAAATTTGAACTGAATAGAATTACAGAAGTCTGAAAACGTGAGATTTTGGGATTTCTTTTGCTTGTAGATTGGTCGCACCTTCATCGGATAAAGCCAATTTTATTTTAAATTTTGTATACGCTTTATTTTCTAGACCATGTAGCACACGCACGAGCACATAGACATACATACATACATATATATATATATATATATATATATATTAGGAATGCTGTAGCAGATAGATATCTAGTCCGTTTTGTTCGCATATGTCTGGTTTTGAAACTATTTTTCTTGTTTTGAAATGAAAAAATAGTCACTATTTTTTTTTTTTTCTGAAATAGTATTTGGATGTGCAATTTTTTTCTAATTCTAAAAGAAATGTGAAATTTCTGAAATAGTATTTGGATAGATATTAGAAAAGGTCATTTTAAAATTACTTTTTATAACAAATCTAATAAAATCTTATCATATTTTAATAGGGTATAGATATAGATTTGTTCCTTTATTAATTATAAACACATTTCATTCAAATAATCTTTGGAACGAAGAAGGAAAAAAAAATGATCACTGGAAACTAGTTTTTACATAAGAATTGCTTTAATTGAAGATGAAACGAAAATGTAATGGAATTTTGAATATTAAAGTTGAGATAAATTTTTAATGTGAAAATGTTACCGTATAAAATAGATTTCAAATGTAAGAAGGGTTGATTATGAAAAATGAGAATTTTTTTTTTTTCCTATCATTTAGATCTAAACAAACATCATTTTTTTTTTTTTTTCTAAAATGAGAGAAATCAAACCCGCCAAACAAATAGACCCAAATCAATACCATGTGAACAAATATATATATTTTTTTTAACTGAGATGCCCAAGTCAATCGTTTCTACAAATTGTGGAGTACAGCTATTTAAAAAGAAATCATTATTGTAAAGAAATTATTGAAAGTGGTGCTCTATAGCATGATGTAATTGTAAATATCATCCAATTGCTATTCGGTAACGACTGAGCAAGCTCCCCGTCGAGGAAGAATGTTTCAAAAGCGGCCCAAAAGCCTTGATAGCCTGGCTTTCTCTTTCTTTGACTTTCAATTTTTTTCCAAAAGAGGCCCGAAAGCCTTGATAGCCTGGCTTCTCTTTCTTTGACTTTAGATTTTTTAAGAGGAATGTTTTTGAATGAACTACTTGCTTTATATGTTGATAATGTAAGGATAAATTATTTTTATTTGTTGTAATTTGATTTTTATATCATTTTGGGATTATATGTTATTAGTTGACTCAACTTGATTTTAACAATCTGTTTGATAAGAATAAAAAAAAAATGGAAAGGAAAGAAAATTTATAAAAGAAAATTGGAATGGAGTGGATTTTATTTTTTATTTTATTTTTAGATTTTTTTGGAAATGAAAGGAAATTAAAAAGTTGTACAATTATTATTTCCACTAATTTAAATATTTTTTTTTTAAAAAACCCACTAATTTATATTATTTTATTTTTAAAATTGGATAAAACAGTAATTTTAGACAACATTGAGTAGATTTACCTTTAAAGTATTACACAAAATGTCCATATATATTCACTCCCTTTTAAAATATAAACACTTTTTAGGGCTCGTTTGGTTCGCGAGTTCAAACTCAAATTTTTCATCTCAGTTTTTATCTTTTTCTGAAAAAGTTTTTTGTTTTTTCTGAAAAAAAAAAATTGTCTTTTCTGAAAAGTCGACAAAAATTACTATTGAAACTTAAAATTTCCAACTCAAACTCATTCACCAAACGGACCCTTAATTTATTTACAAAATTCTACAAAATTTGAATTTCATTCATCGCTTCTTCCAAGTTTACCCTTATTGTTTTTTTTTTTTTTTAAGGAATAACAATTTCAAAAATTTTATTATCAATCTAATTTAAGTATCAAGTTTAAATTGATTACTTATTATTTTAGGCTATTTTTATAAGAGAGAGTTTTTTTTCCCCCCTTAAATTATGTTATATTATCATATGCTAGTGTTTTTTTTTTTTTTTTTTTAAGATTTTCTAGGTGTTGGACAGTCATATTGATTACTTTTTTTGGACATTCAGATTACCTTTTTTTTTTTTCTTAAATCGATTATATGCTCTTTTTTCTCAAATTGATTACTTTTTTTTTTTTTTTTTTTGACATGTAGAGTTGTTTTTTATCTTCTTTGGTTTTATATTTCAAAAAGGGACACTTTATTTTCTTTCATTAGTATTTTCCGTCATTAATTTTTGTTTTGAGTTTATTTTTTATGTTTATTAATTTGACCATGTGGTCATTACGATAATGACTCTGTCATTTTAATAATTATATTTCGTCATACAATATTTTTATAATATGGACTATATCATAATATCTCTTAATCAGTAGTAATATGGTCATGGTCTATATGACAATGACCTTATAACTTCAAATATCTAACGTTTATGGCTTTTTGGATCACTTTTTTAGTGACCGTGTTATTGAGCAAAAAATAAAAAATGAAAATGAAAACATATTCACAATATATAGTTTTATAACATTTGACCTCGTCAATATGATATTGACAACAGATATAAAAAATCAACGAACAAAAAAAACATATCCATAAAAAAAATTAAATTGTAATCCATAAAAGAATTTGAGTTCAAATATGCAAATATGACCTTTCCAAAAAAAATAAATAAATAAATAAATAAAAAGCAAATGTGAAATGAGAATGTCTAAAAGATTTTTAAATTTCTATTTTGAGCTTTTTAAGGACAAAACCTATATTCTTTTTGTTTCTTAAATTAAATTTAGGGGGTTTTTTATCAACACAACATGATCATTATTTTTATTTGTTTAATTTTACAAATTAGTTTATTTTTATAAATTTTTTAAAAGCATGATGCTAATTTGACTACATATGTAAATAGTCTGGAAAACTAATATTTTTTACCCTATTTTCGACCTAATATGTAAACCTAATATTTTGACCCTATTTTCCTTTCCTTTCCTTCCTTTTTTCCTTCTTATCAAACAAACTACATTTACATAATCCATCCAACTTTCCCTCCACCCTTTTCCATTATACTTGATAGCATAAGAGATTTAATTAGATCCGATGAACATTCAAATTTAGACACGCTATATCAAGATAATAAATGCGATCTCTAAATTTATATATATTTATCTCACGCACTGAAAAAGTTTTGCTATAATTTTGTAATCATTCTCCATACCCCATTATGTTATGTGATCATTAAGCTCCTAGGCAGCCAACTCTATTATCATAATAACTATATAAATAAAAACTCCTCACAATACAAACACTATTGCTTTTCCATCTTCAAGTCAGCTACTATTAAGAAAAAAAAAATTATTCTAAAAAAAAAAAACATAAAGTATCTCTAAAAAAATAGAGAGAAAACAATAAAATTTCTTTTGTAACAATATCACTTCCAACAAAATGACTTAAAATTTAATCAACAATAACAAAGCTGTTAAAAATAAGAAAAATAAAAAACTTCCTTTATAACAACTTTAAGACAAGATGAAAAACTCAAAAACTGTATAAATAACAAATCAAGGACTATCATCATGAATTAAATATATACATATAGAATCACATAAACGAATCTAGCAAGAAAAAAATAAATAAAATGAAGAATCATAAAAAAAGGCCACAAAGAATTATTTTCAATTTTTTTTTTTTTTTTTTTTTTGCCTCAAATCATTTTCAAATACGAAAAGCAAAGAAAAAAAAAACAATTAAAAAATTAAAAATACATACTTTAATCATCAATTTAGTTTATGGCTCTTCAATAGATATGTTTTATTTTATTTTTGTTTAACTTGAATCCTCCATTGAAATTTTTCAGGTTGTTATAAAAATTTTTAAGGAAAAAAAAAATTAATGAATAAAAATTTAGAGTTAGCTTTTTCATGATTATGTTTTGCTTAGGATTTTTTGATTTGTGGTTTTTAATTTTGTAATATTTTGGTATTATGTTTTAGTTTTTTTTTTTAAATTTGATTAATTAGCTTTATTGTGCATTTTGTTTTATATATTTGGCTTCCTATTTATTCTCTTTTTTTTTTTTTTTTTTTTTTTTTTTTTTTTTGAGGATGGCAAGTGCCTTCCCCACGCCATTAGACCTATGGGCTTTGGCCTTTGGGAAAAATTTAGTCATGAGGCCAAAATATTCCCTAAATAATGCTTACATTCAGTCGAAATATATATACGCTAAGGCTCCAAGCCTGTCACCACCTTTGTCCCTCGCGAACCTACCTCCTTCGTCTCCAAATCGCATGCCCACCATTGCTACTACCCTGATCCGCCGCCACACAAATCCGTGAGATCAAACAAACCACGAATCATGCCCACCATTGCTCCTTCGTCTTCCATGTTCGCTACAACAAACCTAGATTTGGCACCCAGTAACTCATGCACACAAAGCTTTGGGCTCGTCAAAATGGTTCGTTGTTCAAACTAGTTGTGATTAGGTTTATTTGTTTGAATAGAAGTTTGGATTAGAATTACACCCTTTCTGAAGAGTTATCACTAGTACTTCCATTAAGGAAAAAAAGAAAAGAGACCAAAATATCACTAACTTAAAATTCGGGGACCAATTGAGTTAATTTGACGTAATAAAATTGTCTCTCTATATCTTAAATAAATAAATAAAAATAAATAAATGAAAAAGAGATTACAAGACTCCAAGTTGTACACCTTGTATCTTTTCGAAACTTGAGAGAAAACTCCGAGGGCATGATAAAGTTGATATTGTAAAGCTCATCTCATGATGGGGGTTCTTCAGATTAGAACTAGAGCGCATTTTTTAACAATCAAACTCGCAATTTGCAAAAATGAGGCCAAAATTTAAAAAAAAATTTAACAAAAGTTTAATATATAATAATAATAAATTATATAAATTGTTGTGTTGAGTACTTTTCCATTTTACAACTACAACATCCGTATTTTGAAAAAAAAAAAAAAAAATTCAGTATATTAGAGTTTATTTCACAAAGTCTAGAGCTTAAAATTTATTACAAAAGGCGTGTTTAGCAATTTAAATATCCTATTTGTTGGATTACCAAATCGAACAACATTATGCTATATTTATAGGCACAAGCTTGTATCCACCATCGAATACAATCCGTTCATGACATGGCATATAGACATGTTAGCAGCGTGTAGAAAATGAGGGAGATTGGTAGCTTAACAGTGTAATGACTCTAATTCTCGAACATGATGATTAATTTCCTACTCTTTCCGACTCCTTGAATCACTAGCGCCTAGCTTTTTTTCATTTTTCTTTTTTTTTTTTTTTTTTTTTGCGAAAACTTTTTTAGAAGCTTCCTATTATATTTTCACCCAGCAAGACGAATCGTAATCTTATCATAACATGAAAGAAAAGATTAAAAAACATATCATAAAGAGGAAAGATCTGTTAACATGACTTTATTTGTAATGGTACATCATAAAATTTGTGTGAATAAAGTGTTATAAAGGCTATAATTTAGGGGGGATTTTATAACTAATACCTTTTGTATTCTTTACTAAATGTTCTTAATTTTCTTGATAATGAGTTTTTCTGTCCAAATACTAACTGTAAGGGGCAAAATTATTAGAGTTTCAAAGTTGGCCGGGAAATGAATGTTAAGTTTTGAAATTGTAGGGAGTAAAGTGTTATAAGGAATATAATTTGGGTGGTTTTAGTAATAATGAAAGGCTATATATAACCAGCAATTGCGTGATTAACTTACACGTACTTCAATTAAAATATGCATATATGTAACCACATAAACTCGACAGTCAAGAAAATATTTGAATTTTATTTTCCAATTTTTTTGGCAAATTTTTATTTTGATTAATTTCAATTACTTTTACTAAAATATCCCTATAAAACTATCCATGTGCGAGTCATGTGGTATAAAATCATTAAATATATTACATCTGTTAGTACAAGGGATTGTTTTACACCTTTTTCAAGAGTTCAATGACCAGCCAATTAAAAAAAAAATTAGTTTAGATACCAATCGATACCCTCGTAAACAATTCAGGGATCACGAGAACAATTTACCCCGATAAATATCATCATAAATAGGAAAGATATCTGCTAACATGAGGGCTTTATTTGTTTATGGTATGTTGTGAAATTTGGGGGAATAAAGTGTTGTAAAGCCTATAATTCTAGGGAAATTTTGTAACTGATACTTTTTGCCTTTTTAACTAAATTGTCCTTAATTTCCTTCTCATGTGCATGTCACATGAGTTTTTCTGTCAACAAAAACTAACTATAGAGGGAAAAATTATTACAGTTTCAAAACTGGGGAAATGCATATGTTACGTTTTGAAATTTTGAGGATAAAGTATTATAACAAATATATAACTAGCAATTTCGTAATTAACTTACACATACTTCAATTAAAATGTGCATGTAACCACACATGAACTCGACAGTCAAGAAAATATTTGATCTGCTGCTATTTCTTTTATAGTTTTTATTGTTGGGATTTTGTGTAATTGATTATTTATCTAGTTATCATTTTGTGATTATTTTTGTAATTAACATTTTGTATTTATTTTCAGTTTTAGAAATTGTGTAATATCAATTAGCTTATATAAGACTTATTTTTTAGTTTTCCCAATTGTAATTTTTCTTTATATAATTTTGTATAAATTTAATAAAATTTATTTAAATCCCAAATTTTAAGATTTATTTCCCTCTTTTCGCCTAAATAATGTTTGCATTTGTTATCATCTCTCTCTGCCTCACCTGCTAAGCCGTTGTCAGTCAGTAGTGAATTCTGGCCAGAGTGCTTACTACTCTCACAACATGCTGATGAAATATTTATAGTACTGTTTCCAACACACAGTGTATATACTACACGTACTAGAACCTAGAATTACTCACGATAGATCAGTACTAGATCCGCAAACGTTTACTATTCATGTCGGCCTAAACAGTACTGCTCAACTATTCTCCGCCTTGAGACTTGTTCAAAAATTGAAAACAAGAAAAGAAAAGAAAAAAAAAAAATATCCCCAGTGACAATAAGACAACGTATTTGAAATGAACCTGCTGAAGCTTGAGAGACGGATACATATACATAATGTTTCATATACGATATCATATATCACTTGATATTTATAACTTTTTATTTACATACGAATTGATTTGCAGACAATTTCTTCTTTACGAACTTGTCACATAGTATTATATTTAAATATCGATGTGAATGATAAAAATCATAAAAAAAAAAAAATTAAGTCCGAATAACTTAATTGTTATAACTATAAAAATATATGTATATTTATATATAAAGTACGAGTATATAGCAACTGCAAAAGAGTTTCACTAGCTTCGAAAACTTACCGAGTCTGAGAAACAAACAGGATTTGTTGAGGGACCCACATTGCCTTCTATACAACTGGATGACCCCTCATCGACTAGACTTTACTCGGCACCATCTTCTAAGATTGCAATTTGGGGATATATATATATATATATATATAGGCCTAAGCAGCTATATATATAATATATATCTGTTGTCATTAGTCAGCGTCAGTTTTTTTCATGGTTTTAGGTTAAATTAAATGCAAAGATTTGATTCGTGTAGGTTTCTATTAGCTGTGACTTATTTTTTGGTTTTGGGGTCATTCTTCAGGATGTTAAATTAACAAACGTAATTACACATGGAGTACATGCATGTAATAGGATGTCACCTCGAGCCCCTAAATCAAGAATATATATGCACAGATTTTTGCCAGATGAGCCCCAATGTAATGAGCGTATTATTAACTTATTTCAAAAAAATCAGGGGAAAAAAAAAATCAAAATCTTAAATATACTGTCCTTTTGAAATAATAGTTGGAATTTAAGATTTGTAAATTTAAATTAAAATATGTGTTTGGTTAAAAGTGTGAATTATAAATGAATAATGCTGTAGGGAATAATGAAAAATTTTAAAATGTATTCAAAAAAATACAATACAGAAAGAGAAAGCAAGAGTAAATGGGAGAGTTTGGAATTAAATAGATAAAATTTATCTCGTTGGAACCTTTTTCCAAACAGGCCCTTAACTTCTTTGGGTCTTTTACGTACATAATAGTCGGTAGTGTTGGTTTTTGAAGGTTAGACATGGTAAAAATCATATCAAAATTAAAAAATAAAAATTATAAGATCAAAAATTTTTAATACAAATTAAACAGTACTTTCAATGGGCTTTATAATATGACCAACGAAAAAAATACAAACAAAATAATGAATATTCAAAGTACTTGATGTTTGTAGACATTCCTATAGTTTCGTCTTTGGCACTTTAATACAAATTAAATAGTGTAAAAAAAAAATAAAAATAAAAAACCTACGGATAGGATACTTTCAATGGGCTTTATAATATGACCAATGAAAAAAAATACAAACAAAATAATGAATATCCAAAGTCCTTGATGTTTGTAGAGATTCCTATAGTTTTGTCTTTGGCACTTTAATACAAATTAAACAGTGTAAAAACAAAACCATACGGATAGGATACTTTCAATGGGCTTTATAATATGACCAATGAAAAAAATACAAACAAAATAATGAATATGCAAAGTACTTGATGTTTGTAGAGATTCCTATATTTTCGTTCTTTGGCACTGCATGATGCTATATATTCCTAATTGTAGAGCGGTAGGTAAATGGGCATGTCGAATTGTCACGGACGAACTTCATTTGAAGGAATCCTACCCCCAAAAAAATTTATAAAAAAAAAAAAAAAAATCTTCATTTGAAGGACAATAGTATATGACAATAATTATCGACTAATGTTGACCAATATTAAGTTTATTATGATTAGTTCTTTAATCAGTTCAAAACTGTCATGCTTATTGAATCTAATTTTGAGATGTAATTAATTACTAATATTGCCATTGAAGATATACGTATAGGATGTTACGGATTATGTAATAAAATTTTAATTAATCATAATAATGGTAAAGAAGCATCCACAAGATTTATAGTGATTCACGTTAATTCTGAACGAGGACAATAATTCTATGCACTCAACATAAGATACAAGTACAACGTTTTAAATTTTTTAGTACTAGTTCAAAATCAATTATATTATCATCACTCGAGTGATATATAAAAACAAACAAATACGGGTATAGAACCAACCATTGGACTAATCGAGACAGGTTTCTGACGTTCACATGATGAGGATTCATATCTTCTGGTCGGTCGCTAAAATAAATTCAACTTGAATTGCAAAGTGGGAGATGGGGGAAAACGGTGGTGTGTGTGGGGGTAATTTGGCCTTCTAATGAAGAGGGCTCAAGAGAAACGACAATATGAAGACTATATATATAGGTGTGTGTGTGTGTATATAGAAGGAGACTGTTGTCTAATACCTTTTCTGTACGGCATTTGTAATTTTTTTCGTGCTATGTTATACCGATCAATTATTATATTATTCAATTAATATGATGTAGTAAAATTTTAAATATGAAGTTACTATGTTATTATGCTCTAAATAGAAAGTTATATGTTAATAAACAAATTGTTATAAAATTTTAAATAAAAAGTTATAAGTGTCGGATATTATCCGGTACCGGATACAAGACTAATATTATATATAATATAATTTTCATCTATGTATTTGAATTTTAGGATTATTCATATTTTGTCATCTGAATTTTAAATATTCATATTTTACCCTATGTATTTTGAATTTAACCCACTTTACTTATTCTATCAGAATTTCAGTTAAAAGTATAGAGAAAACTAAATGATTTAGTATTCTTAAACTCATTTTGTTAGGATTACTATTGAAAATAAATGAAAAATACATATCACATGACTACACATTTAACTCATTTTTTTTCATCTCTTTTTTATCGAAATTCTGATAGAAGAGATAAAATAGGATTAAATTCAGTATTTATAATAAAATGAGAGTTTTTAAAATTTAAGTGATAAAATAAAAATAATTTTAAAAATTAAGAATATATAATTTTATATATATAATTTTTAAATGAGAATAATATATATATTTTTATATATATAATATTGATTCTCGATCGACGAGACTGCAAACTATGGTCCAGAAAAGAACAAACAACTCTGTGCACGACTTTTACCTCTGCCTTTCCCATTTACCTTTTTTCGTTATAACTGATGTTCATGTGCCAAAAAATGTTAGAAGCAATACATTTTATTTATTTATTATTATTATTATTATTATTTTTTGAAGTTGACCTGCTTTTGCATGTGTGGTGCTGATAGAGATTTATTTATTTTTTATTTTTGGAAGTACAGTAATGAATGAGCAGCTCAGAAAGCAAATATTATATGCTCTCATTTGGTAGAACAAGTTTGCTTTCTATTGGCATCTATGTTCTAAGGCATTGGAGTGTGGAATAAACGATCTCCAAGTAGTTTATTGATTAACACACGAGTTTAATTTAGAATACATATCGTAGTATAGCTATCTATTTTTTTAGTTGTTGTAGAAGAAAGATGGTTATATTTGAATTCGTTGTTACAATACTTATAGGTTAATTATCATATCTGATATTTTATAAAACGACATTTGTAATTTTTATGATACATTTCATTTATATTAGTGATTTTAAATAGTATCATGTTACATCTAAATTTATATAGAATTGTATGTAAATCAATTAATAATTACATATAATCTAAATAAAAAGTTATTTGATGGATTTGTATAACTGTCTAACAGAAGATGCATTCTATGTATAATATACAATACAAAATCAAGCAAACAATCCCATGCACCACCATATCATATCATAAACAAAAAAGAAAAAAAATATCACAAGTGCTATCAAATATTGAGTGGTGGCAATTATTTACCCAAGCATATATATATATATATATAAAGCCTAGTTTAGTCCAGGTTCAATGGCTGATGTGGCCTTGCTTTTATCTTCTTTGTAGAGCTTAAAACTTTCCCTCTTGGGAAAATGAGGTTTTATTTTTCCTTTAAAAAAAAAAAAAAGAAAGAAAGAAAAAAGAGAGAAGAAGAGTAAGGGAGTTTCTTGATCTTAGAGTAAACTTCTCCAAATGAGTAATGGGGGGACAATTTCCGGTTCATTAGTTAGTTGAGCAGAACCAGTGAGATGTAATTGGAGCCTATAGATATATATATATATATATATATGTAAGTATGTATGTATTTCGTGTAAAATAAAAAGATAAAAATATTGTGTGTATATATATATATATAATGAGTTAGCCCTACAAAGAGAATATTAATGAGACATCTTGTAAAAGGTAAGCCTTGGTGATAACAATCATTCAACTAATTGACCCCCTTATATGTTCTCAAATCTATTCGATTATATTTTTACCTTACAAACTTTCAAGTTAATTCCGTCATGAACAAAAATCTATGCTTTTGGTAAAGTTTGTTGTCAACTAGTCGCCCATAAAAGATATGCAGAATCAATTGCATAGTTAATCACAACAGAAAAAGAATGGAAATATTACCGTGGATCAATCCGGTAAAAAAATAAAAAGAAAAGAAAAGAAAAATGTCGGGAAAACTGATTTTCACCTAAAAATTCTGACCCCTATTCTTACCTTATCTTTTTCACCTATCATATAGGGCAGTAGCACCAACTGGCATATCGGCTATATCATCGGCTATAAATATGAGCAAACAATAATACATCATCACACTTCTGTTAATCAATTATATATCTTCATGTCTATCACTTATTTTTTTTTAACTAAGTAAAAGATTATTGTGATCCGTTATTTCTCGATTCAGTACAACACATTTGTAGGGTTTATAATTTATCTGAGTTGATAGGAGATTCAAATATTTAATTTTTTAATTAGTGAGATCTTTAAAATTATTTCATATGTAAATTTATTTACTCTACGTCGACTATATGTCTATCAGTTAACTTTAATCATCATAATACAAAATTTAACACAACTTTATCTGTTAATGTCTTACTTTTTTGAATAAAATATCTTACTATTTAAAAGGCTATCATGGTTAATTATCCATTATATAACTTAGGGGTGGCAATTCGTGTCACGTGTCGGATTCGTGTCGTATTTGAGCCGTGTCGAATTTTTTCTTCTCCAACCCGAACACGACCCGTGACACGAAAACGACACGAAACCGCGACACGAACACGACACGAACCCGTAACGGCTTGACACGACACGACACGAACTGGACCCGCGACACGAACTTGACCTGCGACACGAAATTGACCCGCGCCACGAACTAGACCCGCGACACGAAATTGACCCGAAATGGACACGCGACACGAAAATTGACCCGAAATTGACACGAAGTTGACACGAAATGACCCGAAATGGACACGCGACACGAAAATTGACCCGAAATGACCCGAAATGGACACGCGACACGAAAAATTGACCCGAAATTGACACGAAATAGTGACCCGAAATAGTGACCCGAAATGGACACGAAATTTGACATGAACTTGACCCGAAACTGACACGAAATTGACACGAAAATTGACACGAAAGTGACACGAAAAAAACGGGTCCAACCCGAACACGACCCGTTTTTTTTCGTGTCAAATTTTCCCAACCCGAACACGACCCGCAACCTATTTTTGCCAACCCGAACCCGCGAAATTCGTGTCGTTTTCGAGTCGTGTCGTCGTGTCGCGACCCGTATTGCCACCCCTAATATAACTATCATTTATGTATATATGCATATATATCTATTATATTTATTTAATAACAAAATAAAAAATTGCTTTTTTCTTTTTGAAGTTTCGTCTTGATTTTTTTAATAGATTAAAAGACTTTGGTCTAAGGTTTTTTTGGAGGTTGGCAAAGGAGTTTCGACTTTTTTTTTTTTTTTTTTGTCTCTCTTTTATTTTTATTTTGCCCTTTTGTGCTTTTTTTATTTCAATTTTTAGAATTTTTATATTACTTAAATAATATATTATATCACACGCGTTATTATATATAAAATAAGGGGGTGTTTGGTGTGTAAGTTTGAGTTGAAATTGATAAGTTTAAATAGTAAATTTTGTTGACTTTTCAAAAAAGACAAAAAATTTTTGAGAAAAAGACAAAAACTTAAAAAAAAAAAGACAAAAAAAATTTAAACAGGACCGATTACCAAACAGGGTCTGAGAATTTGAGATAGCATTTTCAACTATCAACTTAAAAAAAAATGATATACCAAAAAAACTTAAAAAAAAAAAGGAAAAAAAAAAGTGATTTATATATAGAGTAATAAAAGAAAAAGAAGCATATGACAGGGGCTGGTATGATAACGCTATAATTCGACGGGGAGTGACAAAGATGCTATCTGTTAAATGAAAGTCAACTTCATCAATGCCAATACACATTTAAAAAATATATATTTACAAAATCATAAGAGAACAGTTTAAAATAAATAAATCAAAAAATAATTTAATACTCCACAAACGTTCGGTTGCCAAAAAGATCAGATTGTGGCTTTTTTTTTTTTTTTTGAAAAAGGGATTGTGGCTTTTTTGTCTTTGGCCCGGGATCAGAGATCAGAGATCAGAGACCTAAACCCAAAGTCAAAATTCATGCTTCAAATGGTAAAGCCCCAACACTTTTCTCATCACTTTTTCATTAAATTCTCTGCCCCAAAACATCCCCTTATTTCCCCTTTATTATTATTATTTTTTTTAACTTTCCCCTCTCACACGTACTCCAAAAGCATTTAAAGTCGATCACTTTCAATCTCTGTCTAAATACATCTTTTGAGGAATTGTTTCTGTCACCCCCATTAATCTCTCCCTCTCTCTCTATCTCTCTCTCTCCCTCTCTCTATACATCTATTTTCTCATCTAATAATATATAAGGAAGTAGAGTTTAGGTAAGTTTTTTTCAAGCACAAAGAGTTAAAAAAAAAAAAATGGAAGTTAGGTCAAGAAGAGTGAGGGAAACAAGCCCGGATAGGGCAAAAGTTTGCTTGAGGCCAAGAGTCAAACCCATCAAGAAAGTCCAAGTTGTCTATTATCTCTCAAGAAATGGCCACCTTGAGCATCCTCACTACATGGAAGTTTCCCATTTAGCCGATCAACCACTTCGTTTAAGAGGTAAAATAATATATATATGTGTGTGTGTGTGTGTGTAAACATGATAGTTTGTTGTTTTTTATTTTTTTTTCTTGTGTATGAATAGAAAATGGTTCAAATTTTGGGCTTGTTTTTGTAAAATGTAGATGTTATGGAACGGCTAACTGTTCTTAGGGGAAAAGGAATGCCCTCTCTCTACTCTTGGTCTTGCAAAAGGTACCTTTTTTTGTTTTTTGTTTTTTGTTTTTTGTTAAGTACTGCTTATATATAGATATATATATATATATATATATACATATGCACACACACACACACACACATATATATTTTGGAAAATGTGATTAAGTATTGTTGTTGGAATTTTCAGGAGCTACAAGAATGGTTATGTGTGGAACGACTTGGCTGAAAACGACATAATCTATCCAACTGAAGGAGCTGAGTATGTCCTCAAAGGTTCCGAACTAGTTGAAGGTTGCTCTGGTAAATCAGTTTTAACCTTTGTTTTCTATGAATTTACCAAAACACCCAGAATCTGATTTCACAAATTAAAGCTTGTTTGGTCGTGGGGAAAAGTAAAGAGGGATAGAAAGAGAGAATTACAACATAGGCAATTTTTTTCACTCTTTTTTTTTTTTTTTTTTTTTTTTATTGTTGCAGAAAAATTGCAACAGATTCAAATAAGCAGTACCAGACAACAACAACAACAACACGTTCAAGAGCTAAACTTCCAAACAAGACAGAAACCCAAGTTCGAAGAATTCGATGAAGACGAAGAAGAAGAAGAAGAGTACGAGGTCGAACTGGACGAGGATCAGAAAACAAGCTACACAAGCTCAACCACACCTCACTCTCGCTGCTCCCGAGGAGTCTCCACCGACGAACTCGACGAAGCCCAGGCCCAGAAAGCCCAGTCCGCCGACGACACGCCGTCAATCGTGACGGCGAGCAAAAACAGAGCAAAACAGAGCAACAGCGGATCTCAGAGGTTCAACGAGGAAGACGACCCGGGCGTCGTGTCGGAGTCGGAGTCTGGTCCGGGTCGGAACTCGATGCTGCTCCAGCTGATCGCGTGTGGGAGCTCCGCCGTGGCCAAGGCGAAGAGCTCGCAACCGGCGGCTGCGAAGAGTGGTGGTAGTGGGAGTGTTCTTCTGAGGAGAGGGGTTTTGTGTAAGAGAGCGGTGAAAATGGCGGACGAGGAGATGATAAGTTACATGTCGGAGAATCCGAGGTTTGGGAATCCTCAGGCCGAGGACAAGGAGTACTTCAGTGGGAGCATTGTCGAGTCCATGACCGAGGAAAGGGCCGGGGCTGCAACTCCCGTGCTCAAGAAGTCCAATTCGTACAATGAGGAAAGGTTTGTGTTTCTGTCGTTTTCATTTTTATTACTATTTTTTTCATTTTAATTTTTTCACAAACATGATTGGTTATGTGTTCGCAAATCACCGGTGGTAAATTAATTATAAAAAGAAACACAAGTCTTATGTCATAATATTATAACAATTTTTTTTTTTTTTTTTTAAGGTATAACAACTATTACAAATATACAAGGGTGTTATGTCATTTCTATCTTCGAATTTGAGAGATGGACCACTAAATTGTTTATATAGTTACATTATATATTGTTTACAAAACTTAATTTTTATTAATTGATGATGCTCAATATTAACGGTCTCTTTTAATATTTTCTCTGTGTTTTAAACTCTATTTGATGTAGAAGTTGCCTAGTTTTGAAGTTGGTGACCATGGGATCTTGGGATATCCACAAAAAGGAAGGGGGGTAAAAAAAAAAAAAACTAGTTGGGATACACTAAAATTTTAGCTTACACTTAAAATAAGCTAGAGTATTTTTTTTTCAAAAAAAAATATATATATATATATATATATGCAACATTACTTTGGAGTTTAGAAAGTTTCTATCATTAGTGTGATATATACCTTTATTCGAACATTAAAACACCGCTCTGTGTTACTTTTTTCAAAAATAAAATTGGAAAGGAACGGCCTTGTCATGATTTAATAGTAATTCAAAAAGGAAAAAGTAGTGGATATCATGTTTCTTGCTTCTGAAAAAGTTAAAAATCTTTTTTTTGCTAGTTAAAAAAAAAAGAAAAAAAAAAAAGCAAAAGATAAATCTTTATCCATTAAACTTTTTTCTTTATTCATTAACTTTATAAGCGTCTGTCAGTTGAGCTATTACACTTATCCAGCTTTAAAAAAATTTGATATTTCCAGTTAAAAGTTAGTACTCAGTACTTTGATTTCTCCTGAAAAATAAAAAAAGAAAAAAAGTAAATTGGGGCTTTTTAATTATGGTTTAGGAGCGCCAAAGCTGGGTTGGAGGAGTTAAGTCATCATGTGGATGAAGAGAAGAGAGAGAAAGCAAAAACGACAGGAAGGTGCATACCTCGAAAGAGATCTTCTGCTAATTCATCAAAGCAAGAATCCAAGAAATGATATGATATCATAGCTTTTAATTAATTAGCCAATATTATGGAATTAATTAGTGGTGGTTGTTGAAGCTTTAGTAATTACTAGCACTAATTAGTGGGTTTAGCTGTAGCTTTTTGGGTTTTCTCATTATTAGGACAACTTTATTTACGATGTAAAAGTTTGGGTAAAAAGATATGCTCAAGCCTCGTATGTATTTGTGATGTTGATTATAGGTCTTTAGATTATGCATGTGATCTCCCTCAAACCACTGATTTGGTTGGGGAGAAAATTAATTATATGTGGATCGATCCAAGTTCCTCTTTCTATACTTTTTTTCCCCATTTTCATTCCTAACTAAAATTTAAATTCTGCTAGAAGTAATATTTATTTAATTTTTATGCTATATCTAGACATAATGTTAATAGAGAATAGAGATAGATATGTATAACATTAACAACCCCAAACCCCCCCCCCCCCTTTCTTTTTTTTTCCTTAAAGAGAGAGGGGGAGAAAAGGATAAGTTTTGATTTCACGTTATTATTTCTTCTTTCATTCTAAAAACTTTGCCCACCTATAATTTATTCTAATGGGAAGTAACATTTTTTTTTTCAAGGATTGTCCGGAAATGAATATATATGTGGAATTTTACCTCATCTATAATGATTTTAGGATTTTTGTCCTCTTACAATATAATTCAATGGTCAATCTAATGTGTCTTTCTAAAAATATCCCTGACTAATTAAAACCAAACAGTGGTTTGATCTCGTATTCTATCATAATATTATGCGCATTCTATCAGAATACCCTCCGACGACTAAAGTCAACTTCCAAAATCTTCTCGAAGGAATCATCACCCAGCCCTTGATAGATGAGATAGAGAGCCTTCTTGTCTCTCTTTCTTGAATCCTTCAAACATTCGTTTGGGTTTGAGGTAGACTAGCATCGTCTCATGACTCTTTGTAACCTTTCGTTACAATCTCCAGCATATCTTTTGCTCCACGGAGGGCTTTCATCTTGATGCTCTAATTGTTATAGTTGTTCCTGTTGAGCGTCGGGACTTGGAGGGGAACCATATGCCGTTCACCATTTCTCCAAAAGGGAACGATCTTGTAGCTCTGATGATACTTCATTTTGAGGATGGAGGCTAGAATATTTTTAAGAATGAGGAGGAAGAGATGAAACTATAAGAATTTGATGGAAGAAAGAACTTGTTATATATTTTCAAATTTTTTTTTGGTTGACACAAAATGAAAGATTTTCACCCCCTATTTAGAGATATCAATGATTCACCATGGCCACCATTTTATTTAGCCTAAATGTGACCGCTTGGCCAAACCGTAGCCATTCACTTGACCTACATTTGACCGCTTGGCTAAACCTTAGCCCTTCATTTAACTTGGCCTATACTAGATCACTTGAACAAACCATGTCCATTAATTTTCTTGGCCGAAGTCCTAATTACTTGGCTACATAAGGATGCATGACCCATTTCATGGGCCATCTTTCTTGGGCTCGTATTTGAACTACCTACAATTTAAACCCAATTACAAATTAGCCCGAAAATCAAGTTTAATATTTAACAATGATGGTGACCGTCGGCTGGTTACCATCCAATAATTGCCGTGATACCTCTCGGTAATCATCGGTACACGATGATAATGACCAGCCGGATGTCACCATTTGATTACCGATTGATATCCACCATGATACTATGCAGTAACCATTGGTATTTATCATGATATTGGCCGATAATCGTTGATATACATTGAATTTACACGGGAATACTAAAAAATCAACAATAAAAAAATTTATTAAAAATATAAAAAATACAATAATATTTATTTCTTACCGACGACAACACACTAAAAATAACAAAAATAGAATTAAAAGAATTTAAAAAAAAAAAGAAAAGAAAAGAAAACCACAAATGGAACACAAAATTTGAAGCAAGCTCCAAAATTTCAGCAACCTTGTCCAGTAGTGCAATCTCCAAAACTTCTCACTGGCACAACCCTCACAAGGAGGTTGTAATAGTCTTGATATTCAAAAGATGGCTTTTAGGAAACTATCGTCGTATTTACGCTATCTAATCTACAATCTGTAACAGTGTAGATTCATGACATTTTTTTCCTTTAAAAATCAAGTCAAGTGGGGACATAGTTCTTACAAAGATAGAACATAACTAAAGATATTGAGACGTTTTATAAGAAAGAAAGAGTTTATTCATATCATCTTAATTTGGTTCTGATTTCTTTATTATTATTATTATTATTATTATTATTATTACTGAGAATACCAGATTGTTAGGCATTATTTCCTAACTATGGTAATATCACAAATTTTTAATTAATTAATTTCCTTTTTGTTTTTAATAAATTGTAATATGCGATCCTGCGATTTACTAACAAGGAATTGAAGGAATTCAATGGAAAATGCAATAATTTTTAACCGAATCGACTTTCCAAATTCCGTTAAAGGAGTTCACTACCAGAAATCAGAACAATAAATTAATAATAAAGTTTCAAAATCTATTTGTTTGCATAATTGATCATATTTCTGGTAAAAGTCATTTCTCTACTCTTCTTCTTTTTCCTGGAAAAATAACCTTAGTGCATTTCTATTTCAGTGTCAAATTAGTATGTCAATATTGAATTTTAGCACTTAAATAGGACAATCATCTTTAATAAAGTGTTATTTTTAATGTTAAATTTAGCATACTCTAGACTTTGTTTCAAATTTGACACCAAATATAGCATGTGTCAAATTTCGACATTTGGCTACTGGTTGATGTATAGACTATTCAATATTAATCCTATGAAAATTATTTATTTTAAATTTGTGATAAAAAATAGATGTAGTGTTTAAAATGATAATATATATTCGAGTAAAAAATGGAATAAAGTTTAAATTAATGTCATTTTTATATTGTTTTGTGCCATATTAACATTGACAATTACAATGGATATGATTTTAAATCTGGTGGTACGAGGTCAAAAGAGTTCCCTTGTATATTTTCTGGTTTATATATATATATATATATATATATATATATAGGAGTCCCTATTTAATACCCTGCATTATTCATAACATGATTTTTATTATATTATACTAATTAAAGTGATTCAAACATAATATTTTTCGGTGGTATTTGTCCTTGATAACAAAATATAAATATTGTCATGTGACAAGATTTTAAATATATGAAAGGGTTTTATAGCTATATGATCTTTTTTTTTTAATAAATGACCCAAGTTTTTAAAAATTAGTTAAAAAGCCTAAGTTTATTAAAATTAGTTAAAATGAAATTTTTTTTTCTTAGAATGGTTAATCAATTTTCTAAATGGTCAATCACTGATTGACCATATTTTATAGTTAATCACTGATTAACCGTTGGTTAACCACTGATTGACTATCTGTAAGTCATTGAATATGATAATATAACTCATATATTTTTGTAGTCAATCACTGATTGACGACAAATAAATCACTAATTGACCATAATATTACTCACCAATTTTTGTAGTCAATCATTGATTAACCATATTAAAAAAAAAATTCAACTCTCTCTCCCTCCCCCAGCTTTCACCCATGACAATCACCTCTCTCTCTCTCTCTCTCTCTCCCTCCCTCCCTCCCTCCCTCCCTCCCCTCCCCTCCCCTCCCCTCCCCTCCCCTCCACCTCTCACTCTCTTTCTCACTACCGATCTACCTTTGCCGACTTTGTGAAGTCGCTATCGCAAACCTCGCCTTGTCGTCATCCTTGTCGCTGGACACCCCATCGGTGGTGATGAGATCGTGACCGCAATCTTGAAGGCGAGGAGATCGCAACCTCGCCGGAACTCCACGAACGACGAGCAGTAGATTCCATCGTCGCATAGCTCGGGATGGCCGTTAACCTTGCGACCGCTACCTTGCCAGAACACCACGAACAACAAACAGCCATCTCCAGCAACGGCCAAGCGAGAAACGAGCAGGGGGAGAAAAAGAAAGTTGGGAGAGAGAGGGGGGAGAGAGAGAGAGAGGGGGGGGGGGGAGGTGTTTAGAAAAAATGAAAATTGATTAAACATAACCTACATATTAGACCATTTAACTAATTAAAAGGAGTTTGCCTATTTATTAGATTAGATAATAAATATAGGCCACCCACCCTAATTTTCCTATATGAAATTACTTGTAAATCAACTAGGTGTTATATATCTTAAAATAAAAATTTACAAGTACCGTTTGGTGTGCAGTGCCGCATACAAGACATTTTATCTTTATTTTAGTTTGTAATGCACATGTTTTGTTTACCAAAATTAACTAGAGATGCCTAAAATAGAAGCTAAGAAAATAATATTATTAAAACCATTAAATGAGGACGCTAGATACGATGATTTTGTTCTTGAGATCCATGACATGCATTAAAAGCCTCTAATATTGGAAAAACTTTAGTCAACCCCGACCTTTCTTGTCCGTGCATTGCTCTCTCTATAGAAAAATTCATCTCTCATTTTCTTCAAGTTCTCCCACATGCTGCACGTAGAGAGAATATCTATGAGAAAATATCATATTTAACGGGGACGATATCTAGGTGTGTGTGTGTTATATATATGTATAATATTTTTTCTTATGCATGAGAATCTATATATTTGTTATATATATGCATATTTTTTCACAAATCAATTACTAATTACAACTTGAGAAAAAAAAAAAACAAAAAAAAAAAAACGACGAAGATCATGTAACAAAGTGATCTTCAATGAACAATATTATGCATAAAGAAAAATCCAAGTTTAATTCCAGGAAAAAAAAATAAAAAAACAGAAATAAGGACACAAAAAATAAAAAACAAAAAACAGTGGTGTATCCTTCATAGAATATGCACAAACAAAGAGTCACATATCATGTGTTGAGTCCAGATATGCTGGCTCATTTTTCTGTCTCAAAGATTGTCCCTTCAATGGTAGTTTGATTAATTATTAATTTGTTCAAGAATTTTTAATATTAACATTTTTAATATGGCTAAATTCTTAAATTCTAACGATATGACATAATACTATTAGCGGACAGCTTTTAAGACATGAAATCCTAGACAACAGATCTTAACTCATCATGTGTTATGTAATTAGCTTGGCGATAATTTTATATCAAACTTTCTTATTACATAAAGTGTAGAATACGTATTCGTATTCATTGCCCAATTGAAAAATAATAATAATAATAACAAATAACAAATCCACTGTATGCAATTAATAAGGATACAGAAAACACGTTTAAATAAAAATGAGCCGTAAGAGGCGCTTTGTTCCACGTGAAAGGCCACCGACTAATGTGGAAGAAAAAACCCAGTCCCTCACTATAATATACAACTTCCAATTTCCCATTCTTTGGTAGCTAACACTTAGTACTTGTAGTTTTCATTAAGTCTCCTAATTTTTCCTTCTTCTTTGGTTATACAGAGTATTAGTTCCTACTCATCATCACTATTAGCCATGGCTAGGTTTTTGGTGTTGTTTGCCCTAGTCTGCGCACTCCCTGCTCTCGTTAGCGCGCATCTCCCCACCGGCAGACCCTTCCACATCACCGGCCGCATTTACTGCGACACTTGCCGTGCCGGCTTTGAGACCACTGCATCTTATTACATTTCTGGTATTCTTTTTTTTTTTTTTTTTGTACACACATGTACACTTATTGTCATTAATATGTTACGTTTTTTACTCTTTCTTATAACAACGTTGTTCATCTTCTTCGTATATGAAGATGTATTTGCTTGTGCTTCTTGTGTTAATATTTTGTGTTTATATAAATGGTGAGAAGAGGCAACCGTTTCAAGGAAAGCTAACATCCCAACTAGGTTAATAAAAAATAGAATTATACAACCTACGAGTGACTTAGTTTTAATTAAGGTACAAAATACATTTTTTCAAAAAGTCACCTTTACTGCCACTCAACAGAACTGGACATGAGATTTTTATCTCATACAGCTCCTGGTTCGATTCTTTTGAAGTCATTGGATCCTTTTCCTCATTTGAGAACCTCTTCCCTTCTTCCACTCCATTCCGAAGAGTAATTAGGGTCAATTCAGTCACGTTTTCATTTATTCGGAATCTCAGGTCTTCTACTTCATTTTACTTATTTTACTTACTTTTTAGTTACTTCTCCCACGGGCTCAAAAATTGTCATGTCAGTTGATGCGGAATATTTAACGACGCTATCTATATTGTTCTATATTCTATGTGGTTTTAGGTGCAAAGGTGAGAGTTGAGTGCAGAGACAGGGAAACCTTAGGGCTTCAATACAGCATGGACGCATTGACTGACTCAACCGGAACATTCATCTTCAAGATTGAAGACGATCACGAGGACCAGATCTGCGAATGCGTGCTGGTGAGCAGCCCGATTTCCGACTGCAAATTGGCTGATCCAGGACGCTGCCGTGCTAGCGCCTTGTTGACACGCTACCTGAACGGAGTCGTCAACAGCAAGCACATTGTGAACAACATGGGGTTCTTGAAAGAAAAGCCCTTGGCCGGGTGTGAACAAGTGCTTAAGCAGTACTTCCCACCTGATGAGGATGATCAGTAATCATTGCATTTAGTAGAATCACTGCCTCCTTAATATAATTTTAAGTTTATTCGGGGGGTTTTTTTTTTTTTTTTCTCTTCTTTTCTTTTAGAGTATGTACCTCTGCCTAAGACTGTTTGGTCTAATGACACGCAGGATTATGGGTTTGAATCCACATAATTGTTATATTCGGTTATTTGTAGAATTGAATATGTGCTATTATTAGACATGCAAAATTTAAGGGAAAAAAGGTACGTATCTCTCGTACTTTAATGTGTTTTCTGATTATGAATCAGTCCGTGGAACAAAATGTTAGACTCATGATGATGTAATTGTTAATTGATTGGTTTTGATCTATCTCTTGATTGATAATAGAACGAGAAGTCGATTAAAGAATACCATTTTTATTAAGTTTAGATTACCACTCAATTATATACATAAACATCATGCTTTTTCTTTTGAACACACCACTTTCACCATTCAAAATATCAAAACTCTCTCTCTCTCTCTCTCTCTCTCTCTCTCTCTCTCTCTAGCATATCCAATAATTTTGTTAGTAAAACTATGTGAAATCTGTATCATCTGTGGAGAAAATTATGTGTTAGTACTTTTGTTAACTATGCCTTTTAAACTACAGGTTTACTCAAAATTACACCAAAGGAAAAAACTGTAACAAAAAGAAGGGGGGAGGGATTGTAAGAAATTCCCCAAAAAGAGTAAACCTCTTATTCATAATAACTTCAGGGTTTTTGCTATTTTTATGACAAGTCAAAAGTCAACCTTTACTATGTCTTTCAAAAAATACCACCGATCAACAAAAAAAAAAAAAAAAAAGGGTATTATGGTATTCTACTAGAATACCGTTTATTATTTACCGGAACACCTTTATTATTTACCGAAACACTGTTTGGTAATTAAAAAAAAATCCTGTTAGATTTTTTTTTTGGTCTATTATATTTTCGACGTCAAATTGTTTTAAAATATATTATTATAAGTGATTAGATTGTATATATTTTTCAGAATTTTTATAATAGTAATCTTCCAGGTTTTTTTTTTTATGTCAAATTAATTTATAATATTGCTCTATCCAATTATTTTCCTAATTTTTACTAACAGAAAACTCACAAAACAAAAAAAAATTCAAAAAATACAAAACTGAATAAGGAAAAAAAAAAAATTAATATGCTTCTTGCTGTCAGAGAGAAAAGATCTAGCAGCGATGCGACGGAGTTACAAACGCAATGGAGACAAAGATCGCTATAGAGAGAGAAAGAGAGAGAGAGAAATCAAGGGGGGAGAAAGAGCGCGGGAAAGAGAAAGAGAAAAAAAAAAAAAAAAAAAGAGGAGAGAGGGTCAAGATCGCCATGGCTGAGATCCATCGCCGACCAACTTCGCATGATGCACTGATGGCGGCAGAATATTTGATCGCAACTAGCGAATCACTGGCGGAGGCTCGCTCGAAGGATGACGTTGGCGACGGCGGCTCACATTAAGTAGATCGGAGGAAAGCGATGGAAGACGAAAGGAGAGAGAAAGGAAGCAAGAGAGAGAGTCAGATATGAAAAAAAAAGATGAGAGAGAAAGAAGTAAAGGAAGAGAAAGAAAAGAGAGTGGGAAAAAAGTGTGAAATCTAGGGTTTAAGCATAGATTTATCTTTTAAAGTGTATGGTCAAATGAAAAAATGGTCAAAAAGGAAAAATCTGGATTAATAATTAAGTAGGGTAAAAATCGGAAACATGTGCACTAATTAAATGGTGTATTTCCATAATTTTTTCGAAAAAATAAAAAAGAAAGAAAAACCAGAAAACAACCTTCTCTTACAACATGGATATGGGCTCAATCCATTTTCTTATGTTTCTCTCATTCTAGAATCCATTAGCGAAATGATAATTAATTAAATTTAAAAAAAAATATCTGAATAATATAAATTTAAATATTATTACATTAACATAATATAAAAAAGTAATATTAGATCAATATGATATAAAAATAAAATAAAATAAATTATAATTTTTGTTATGTTGTCAAGAAAGTAGAATTTGTATCATGTTGGTCAATAAATTAAAAAAATTGGTTATTTGAGTAATTTTCTCTAATATTTTTACAAATATAAAGAAAGTAAATAGTCAGAATTTAAAATATTTGAACTTGATGTAATATTAAATAGTAAATTTACTAGGTAAAACATTTTTTTAAGTAAAAGTAAACAACTTATTTAAGTAGTAAATTTTTTTTAAATAAATTTTTATCTAGTAAATTTGTTGCTGTTGTTAATTGGTCTAAATTTTTTTAAAATCTACTGTTAATTTATAAATGCTATTTTACTTCTTCCTCCCCATTACTATTCTTATAATTAATACTGAAAATTGTGTTATTGAAATTAACCCCCCAAAACATATGCATACAAAAAAGAAGTGAGGAGTTTAACATATTTTAGGAACAAAAGAACTACTTATGTATAAATCATCAACAAGAAGAGACAAATATAACAAGTAATCTTCAGAGCAACAAAAAATATAAGAACTAACAAGTAATCTTATCTTATATTATATTATATTATATTATATTATAAATGAGGGAAAAAAATACTACAATTCTCAGAAATATGGATCAATTGGAGTTGCACGGAAATAGAATTTGGCATCAAGTGTTATCCTATGATGTAAGGTTCAAAAATATTCGTATTTGTTACAATGTGGGTTTTAGAGTTGCATGTTGCATTTTTTTTTTCTTTGATTCTCTTAAAAAAAAAAAAAATGAGTTGAGAATTTAAATTCTATGTTTTATATTATAGTGGTGTCAAGTGTTGAATTACCGTTAAATTGTGTTTGCAATCGTTCTTGTATGTGAAATCTTAGATGTACTTATGAAATTAAATGAAAAAAAAAAAAGCAGACAAGAATAATGATAAAATGATTATGGACTATCATTATCAAAATTTTAAAAGAAATGATTATGTTGTTATCGTCATCTATTATTATTATTATTTTTAGAAGACGATATTGACGATGACTTTTTAATAAAATTAAAATAAAAAAATTGTATGCGTCATGGTGACATAATCTTATAAAATAGGTAATAAAACTTATAATTATGTGGGAATCCAACCCCAATATCCAGAACCCTTCAAACCCACCAAAGGGTGTAAGGCTATCATGATTATATCAATCAATTCATTATATAATATATAGCAACATTTTCCATATTCGTATTAAATCTACATATATTTCAGCAGGGGGGGGGGGGGGGTGGAGAATTTAATTTTGTATCTGTTTCTATGCTTCAAGTTCGCACCAGTTATGACTCCAAAACATTCACCTGCATAAAGCTCATTGTTTTCGACACAATTTTTATTAACTCTTTTATCTTATCTTCAAGTTTTTTTTTTTCCCAACCAAAAAAAAAAAAAAGAAAAAAAAAAAGCTTAGAATAATATACTGATACATTAAAAAAAAAGGGAGGGGGGGGGGGGGGGGGGGGGGGGGGGGTGGGGGGGAGACTTCTACGGTGGGAAGCTTACTTTTCCCCACGAATGGGGTAAAAGTATCTGACTCTTGGAATGGATGTCATTTTTTTCAAACTCATCATCTTTCACCCTATGGTTCTGTTGAGGATCATTGACAACCAAGTACACGTGCAAGTTTCACCGACAACATCAAAGAAGCACTTCTGATGTGCTTGCATAGTTAGCAAACTCAAATCCCAATATGCAAATTCATGTTTATGAATTATATGATACAACTACAGGGATGGAAGCCCATGTTTAAATAGTGAAATAATTGAAATCGACAATCGCAACAAAGGCTGCAGGGGATTCCGGCGGAGGCCGTCACGAAATCGCGACGATCCACTATAGGTAGCCGAACTGTGCCGAACCTAGACCCTCGGATATCCCCCTTCCTCCATCGGATCTTAACGCTCGCAACCCATGCACCGGTGCGACAATCGCACTCCAAGGGCGATGGTACAGGCAAGCTCCTCCTTTGGCCTGCGGATCTCACGGCGGCGCGAACACAGTGCTCTCCGTCGCAAACACCGGAGACCTCCTCTGCTACCTCCGACGACCACTCACTTCCTTCGTCGGCCGGTGGTTTTTGTAAGAGTGACTAATTAGACACTTCAAAAAAATAAAATAAAAACTTGGACTGAGTTTTTTGTCCTAGAATCAGATGTAGTTGGGTGTATAATGCTTTTTGTGTAATCATAACATCAAAACCATTGAATGCAATCCAAGGTTAAAAATTTTTACCCTGGAATAAAACTATGTTACATCATTCTAGAGTTGCCCAAAATTAAAATAAGCATATAAAACTGTGTGAAAAAAAGGGTAAAAAATTAAATTAGGAAAAAAAAATAATAAGGATTTGACGACGTCGTTTAGACGTGCAAGTTTTGCTTTTCCCCCCTAAATTTATATAAAGACTTCCCCTCACTCCGCCGTCAGACCTTTTTTGCGTCGATCTCTCCTAGTTTTCTTTCAATTTCACTTTCCCACCTCCCAAACAGCCCTGCATCTCTCCTTTTGATCCGTGTTTTTTCTTGCCCCCCACCCCCCCCCCCCCCCCCCTCTCTCTCTCTCTCTCTCTGAGTCTCTAGATACTTTAAGCCCATCCGATATCAATGTGAGTTTCACACCACACCACTCTTCTCTTTATTTGCTCATCTTTTTTTTTTCTTTTTTTTTTCCCGCAGAGTTGGGATGAACTTTCTTAATTCATAAATTTACGTTCTCCAGTAATCGGCAAGTATACTTTTTTTTTTCTCGGTTTTTAATGGTGGGGGGTTTTTTTTTCCGCCCCTATTTAGATATGAATACAGAGTGCAAAATTTTGATTCCCGTGAAAAGGAAAAACTTTGATTCATATTGTTCAGAGTGAATCAAATTTTGCCAAAATCATGAATTTGGGTTTCTTTTTACGTGCAAAATTCTCAATTTAGAGTTACTCTGATATAGCTAACTTATGGGCATTTTCATGTCTTTTTGGATTTGGAAATTGAATAAATTTCTTTTTTTATTTTTTGAATTTATTCTTCTGATTATCAAGGTGTTATTTGGCTCAATTTTGGTTCCTTTTTTTTTTTTTTTTGATGATTGCAATGGAATAACAGAATGAACGCAGCTGTTCTACACCAATCTGTTGGAAGCATTCAGCTCTGTGGTTGTGACAACAGTTTGGGGTCTATAAAACTCTCAGGGAATTCCTCTTTGAGATTTTTCTCAAAGGGTTTTGATACCGGGTTGTTCCAAAGTGGAAATTGTAACTATAGACCCTTTACACTGCGTATAATTCACGCTTCGACTTCTCATTCTTCGGTGGTGGATCAGGCTTCTACATCTGACTTAGGTGACAGTACCATCGACTCTCCGAAATCATCCGGTATGTGTTTGGTGTATTGGACTTTCATATTAGTTTATTATTGACTTTGGGATGACGAGACAGATTTTGATGCTTTAGGAATGTTGATTGTTTGGCTTATAAGTTGTTTTTTTATTAATTATTAATTATTGATCCACAATCTCATTGTTAGGTGAAGCTGCTTTGATATTAATTCGACACGGCGAGTCTTTGTGGAATGAGAAGAACTTGTTCACTGGTTGCGTTGATGTGCCTTTGACGAAGAGAGGAGTAGACGAAGCAATTGAAGCTGGTAAAAGAATTAGCAACATACCGGTAGATATAATATATACATCTTCACTGATTCGTGCACAGATGACTGCTATGCTTGCGATGACGCAGCACAGCCGCAAGAAGGTATCTTTACTTACGTTTTTAAAATTTGTCGTTCAAGATTTTTACTTTATTTTGTGGCATATCTGATAAGTTAAATTGCTGATTTCTTAACATGACATTGAAATTCAACAATTTGCATGAAAGAGAATTTGACATGTTTTACTTATTCATGCTTCCTAGGTGCCTATTACTATCCATACAGAGAATGAACAAGCCGAAACTTGGACTCAAATTTACAGTGAAGAGACCAAGAAGCAATCAGTTCCACTTATAACATCTTGGCAATTGAATGAGAGAATGTATTTCTCGTTTACTTGCATCTTGTATTCTTGCATGGACTAATGCAATACTTCCTCACAATATCTGAGCACAAATAAAACTAGTGTATGCATTTATTTCAGGTATGGAGAATTGCAGGGTCTTAATAAGCTGGAGACAGCTGAAAGATACGGTAAGGACCAAGTGC
Organism: Ficus carica; assembly: GCA_009761775.1. Classification (NCBI taxonomy): domain Eukaryota; kingdom Viridiplantae; phylum Streptophyta; class Magnoliopsida; order Rosales; family Moraceae; genus Ficus; species Ficus carica. The sequence continues at coordinate 30,400,281 of CM019743.1, read as the reverse complement.
ACGAGTGGCGTAGAAGTTTTGATATTCCTCCCCCAAATGGCGAGAGCTTGGAAATGTGTTCAAAGAGAGCTGTTGCCTATTTCAGACAACATGTAAGCACCTCCACGCTATTTTTTAGGATCTAATCTTTACATACAGTGATTTTCACAAGATTCTATGTTTATCATTCAAGATGTTCAATTATTTGTTTTTGGGTTACAATTTCGTTAATCTTCATGTGTCTATTGCAGATTGAGCCCCACCTTCAATCTGGAAAGCACGTAATGGTGGCTGCTCATGGGAATTCATTGAGATCTATAATTATGTATCTTGACGGATTAACTACCCAAGAGGTAGCAAATATATTCGTTTGAATTTCTTAGTGCTAAGTAATGTGCCTGATAGTAAACGGTTTCCAATTTTCTGGCAAACAGGTTATTAGCTTAGAGTTATCGACCGGGGTACCCCTTCTTTATATATACAACGATGGGAAATTCATGAAGAGGGGAAGTCCTGTAGGACCAACAGAAGCTGGTGTATATGCATATACTGATGTACGGATTCTATGCTCATCTAAGCTATCTCTGATTTTTCGTATTTCATATTTCACCTTGTCTTTGAGCCTTTTAATATTTCTTAGTTGTGTAAACCTTATCTTATTATATTGTCGACTTCTAGCAAATGCACTCTAGGATTTATTTATATTTTTCGTGTTTCAAAAGGCAGTGGCTGGCTGTGGTCTCAATATACAGCTCCTGATATCTTAGTTTAGAGGATGCAAAAACTAACACATGATATTGTCTATCCACAGTCAGATGTATGGTGGACTTCATTTCCTTACAGAACAACATTTTTTTTTTTTAATGAAATATGAGGTTTATTTCTGAGGTCAAATTACAGGGGTGTAAACTGTTATAATTCTATGTTACTGGTCTATTTTGTGCACATGCTTAATGCTTGGTTCTATTTTGAATTGCTTATACCACTTTGTCCAAATTATCCCTTTTTTGGTGCAAATTTATTTTCATCTTTATGCATTTTAACAGCTGATTTTCGTTTTTGTAACTGCAGAGTCTAGCTCGTTACAGGCAAGAATTGGATCAAATGTCAAGTTTTTAACAAAATTCGTAAGCCTTTTTTGTCTTATGCCCTCCTAAGATTGTTGAAAGATTGGATGCTATATTGCTCATAAATCCAATGCTTACTATTTAGTCTATTTTTTTATTTATTTAAGTTTGCATCTTGAGTCGTTTGTATATGGTCCATGTTTTCTGCTAGGCGACAATCCTTTGCTAATACTTGCATGATTTTTTCAATAGATAGTGTACTCATCGTCTCTTTTGTGACTCTTCATTGCAGAAAACCCGATTTAACTTTCTCGCAGGAGCTTTAGGCATTTGTGGAATGCAAGGACTTTGCTTACTGCAGATTTTTTGTTAGAAGTTTTTAAGAAGTTGTTTAGGGTCCATATATAGAGACTAATTACCAGAGTTTTAGTGTAATAAATATATATACATAAATGTAGATATATAAGAGGGAAGTGTCACATCATTACCTTACAATATTGAAAATATTGTGTTTTAAGAGTCACGATTTGGAGATTGTGGAAGCTATTTCTTTGTTAGATTTTTGCATGACTCGTCAAGAATGGTAGGCAATAACTTATAACTGGAAGTCAATTTATGGTATGAGGAATTTTAATTACATACAAATATATATATATATATATTTTTTTTTAATTTACCTTAGTGAACTTGCATGAAAGTCCACCTTTGAACAGGGAAAAAAAAAAAAAAGTTGACCTTCTTGTAAGGAATTGTTGATGCTTTAGGCTTTCAATTACGAAAGGGAAGAAGTAATTGTTGGAAAGGTTATACTATTTTTTGAAAGTTAAAAAGTAATTAGTCAGATTAAAAAGATGAAAGAAACATGGTATTATTTGTGTATAGTTGAGTATACGCTACTAGTATTAGGTGAAAGGGTGATTGGGCGATTTTGAGGCTCCTTTGCAAAGACCCAGGGATCTTTGTTTTTGTTTTTTATTTATTTGCTTGCAGTTTTCAATAAAATATGATGCACGAGTTGGTATTAAAAAAATCAACATTAGAGTTGGTATCCAAAACATTACTATATCTATATATTTTGTAAGGATTAATGCATGGAAATTTAATGCATAATTTGGTGAATTATTTAAATTTTTGGTAAAACAATCTGGAATAAAGAAGAATATGATAAATTATCAAAATTAATCTACCATATTATTCTACGATGACTGGAGTTGGAGATGTCTGACCATCTTGTGTTGGGAAAAAAAAAAAAATCTTATAGATTCTCAAAAGTAGTCTGTGAATACTCTCACATGACTAGTGACAAAGAGAGCTGACACATTTTTGTGTTGAAAATGAAAAAAAAAAAAATAATAATAATGTGATAGATTATGAAAAGTAATCTACTCATAGTAATCGGAGATTGTCAATGGTCAATATCAATCCGATGGTAATCTACTGGATTACCTTTTTGATTGGCAGGGGTAATTTTTGCATAATATATGATGTTAACCTTTAATGACTAATCAATTTAGAGGTCAAAATACTAAAACTATTATTGCTGAGATCAATGGAGAAGCTAACTTGTTATTTCAGTACACAATTTGTTTTTGTTTTTTCAGAAATTAATATTAAAAAACATTAAATGAAATCGTAGTGGTTTTTAAGAACTACTAAATTCATATACATAAATATTAACCATTAAATATATTACAAAAGCTTATGATGAGTTTTTATACTTTAAAAGTATTACAAAATATTTTTTAGTGGGGATGTATATAAAGATAATTAATTTTAAGTGTGGGTAAAAATGAAAAATCATTAAATTTTGAAGGGATTTTTTTTATATTATTTTCAGAAATTCAGTGGGGGGCTACAACCACCACTCAAGAAGACCTCCCTCCGCCCCTGACTGAGATAATAATCAAAATGTATGACTTTTTTGGGACAATCCTCCCAATCACCCAATATAATAAAGTTGACATATTAAAAAAATAATTGGGCACATTATCCGTGCCAAACAATTGAAAGTGGACCCATTTATAGGCTCATATTATGAGATCTACTTTTTATTAATAGGTGACATTCAACATCACTGACATCTCTTGTCATTTGACGGAATTCAGACTCTTGTTTTTTTTTTTTTTTCCAAAAATGGAATTTAGACGTTTTATTTTAATGGAAGGAGGTGATCGTTATTGTTAATATATTTGTTGTGTGCAGTTGGTTTTGAGTTGTGAAGTGTGACTAATAAACGGTTTCTGCTTCCCCCGAAACCTTTGGCGCCAATATCTCATCCTCCTAAACAGAAACACAAGAAAAAAACAGATCAACAAAATATTTGTTTCAGGAAAAAAAAAAAAAAAACATTAATCACAAACAAAAGAAACAGATGAACAAAATTTTACATCCAAAAACAAAACATTTTTGGATAATTACGCTAACATGAGCAGATAAAAATTTGTACGCTGTCTTTAAAACATAGAAAACGTCAATAACATAGAAAAAGATAACCTTAATAATATTCGATAATCGGTTTTAGTTAAAAGTTTAGAGAAATTTGTTTAATGAATTGAATGTCTTCCTCGAATGAATGTTCTTCCGCAATGGCCAAAGCTGACGCCATCTCCTCCACCTCCTCCTCGGGGCCATCCACGCCCAACACCCCCGATAACTCCGTCAAGAACGAAAGGAAAAGGAGGGTAATTACATTTCCTTTATTTTACTGGTTTTTAATTATAATTAAATTGCGTTTATTCTAAAATTGAAAGCATGTTTTGCATAAAATTATTGGTTTCAATCTGTACATTAATTAGTTTTCTTATCCCTTAAATATATAGTCTATAATTCCTAGGCTTTTTGGTTCAAAAGCGCAATATGGTCGAGGAAGCCAAGATGATTTAACTAAATCTGATGGATCAAATGCACTTGATAATATTGGTAATCTATATACTTTTCCTTTGAATTTTTCTTTTTTTTATTTTTATATATATTTTTTATTTTGGATTTTTTGTAATGCATTTTTTTTGTCATTCTTGTTGACACAGATCTAGACAAAATGATTGCATCCAGGGGAAAAGATTTCGTTCTGCAAGATGCCCCTTTCAAAACAAAAGGTTGTTCAGGTATATTGAAAAAAAAAATTTAAAAATTTTGTTCAACCAATCGGATTGAGCTGCGTTCTTTCATAACGTATGGATCCTATACTTTATGAGAGAACCCCATCCAGGGTTGGATGGGGGCGCTCTCAGGGACGGAGCCGTAGAAGGCCCAGTGGTTTAAGCTCCTTCAACTTTTTGTTATTTGCATTTACTTAGATCTATTTATGTGGAATTTACATATTGGCCTCCTAAAATTAAAAACTTCATTTTATTGCCCCTGACCAAAATTCCCGGCTTTGCCATTAGGTGCTCAAGGTATATATATATACTTGTTTATTGGATGCAATGCAAATATGTGCTTTTTCATGTATGTGCATAGTATCATGTTCTATAAAGCTCAGTGATGACAAGCTATGAAAACATCTTGTAGTCTTCGCGAAAAAATAAAACAATAAGGTCATGTAATGATAATTGACGGGTCGGTTTCAGATTGAATCTGTTTGATCGAGTTACAAGGCCACGTAACAGTGCATATAGATCATAAGTCTTCTCCTTATCCCTAATCGTATTTTGGTAGCTTACCTAACAGAAGTATGTTCTAGACTTGCAATTTTTCAACGGAAAGAAATTATTTTTCTCGTTTCACATTGATGTTGATGCCTCATCATTTGATCAAAATGTCGATTAAGCTAGACTTTAGGACAAATGAATAAAATATTACATATGTTAATTATATATAATTTTTTGTCTATTCTCAGAAAGACAAACCAATTCGAGTAACATCGAAAGCCTAAACCTCTCCAACTTTGAACGTTCTATGGATCCGGCGGCAACAGAAATCAAAGAATTCCGGTACGAACAATTTGCCCTGCTAAACAATAATATTTGTTTCGATGCTTTGGATCATAAGGTCATGTGTTGCATATTGTGCTATAGTACTCTGAACACTACCTAGTTCGGGTTTCAGGGTGTTCGTCGCGACGTGGAATGTTGGAGGAAAGACGCCCCGCAATGGCCTCAATCTTGAAGATTTCTTGCAAGTTGAGGGGTCTTCAGAAATATATGTTCTAGGGTACGATTTTCTATAAGCTATGGTTCAAGAAATATTTTTGGAATGTGCTAATATTCTTTGATATCGGCTTTTCTTTGTCTATCGTTGCTTAAAAAAAAAAAAAAAAAAAAAAAAAAGGGTTCACATAGGATATCTTTTTGTACCGAAAATTACTAATGCACAAAACAACACTAATGCGTACCTAACTTCTTCTATTCTTTTGTTTTCTATATTCTTAGGTTCCAAGAAATTGTTCCGCTTAATGCAGGAAACGTTCTTGTGATCGAGGACAATGAGCCTGCAGCAAATTGGCTGGCCCTAATAAACCAAGCTCTCAATAAACCGAGACATGATTCTGTCTACTCCGATTCGAGGAAAAAAAATAATAAAAATATTGGCTCCAATGTATTGAACAACATTAATAACAAGTACTCCACAGCAGGCAGTACACTTAACTTCTTCCAAAAGCCGTCTCTCAAAGTCCTTAGCAGAAGTTTGAGAGCCGACGGCAGACTTCTCAAGTCTTGCAACTGCCACGATGACTTTTCGTCGCAAGAAAGGCCTCGGAGACTGAGAAAGCTTATCGATCCCATGATTAAATTAGACACGGAATCCGATTCTTATCAGAGTCCGCGATATGCGAGCTGTGCGGATGACTTCTTTGCGATTGCAGAAATAGCTTCCTCGGATCTTCCTACAACCACAGACAAGTGTTACCGCCTAATAGCCAGCAAACAGATGGTGGGGCTTTTCCTATCCGTCTGGGCTCGGAGCGATTTGATCCCTCATATAGGTCATCTAAGAGTCTCCTCCGTAGGAAGAGGAATGATGGGCTGGTTGGGAAACAAGGTAAATCCGAAAACCTTAAATTTTTTTGCAAAAACTTGAAGTAGAGTAGAGAGAAACTTTTGAATCTGAAAATATTACCGTGCAAAACATGTCAGAAATGGAAATGAAAATGCTAAAAGCCATTTTGATTTTGAAATGAAATTGAAACAGGCTAAACCTACGAAACAAACGAGCACTAAATTTTTGTGTATTTTTGTTTTTTTGATTGTTTTTGCAGGGATGTATATCGATAAGCATGTCGTTGCACCAAACAAGCTTCTGCTTTGTTTGCAGTCACTTGGCTTCGGGTGAGAAGGAGGGCGATGAGCTGAAGAGGAACGCAGATGTGGCCGAGATTCTGAAAAGCACCCAATTTCCAAAGATTTGCAAGAATCCAAGTGGTCGTGCCCCGGAGAGAATAACCGACCACGAGTATGATCAGTTTAAATTTTTAACAAAGTTCCTGTGACAATTTAATAAAATATCGCATATTTCAATTTGGTCACTTTTATTTTTACTTTTCAAATAAAAATATTGTGACAGACTGATAGTCCTTAAGAATTTTTGTCTTTTATTTTTCAGCTCCATTTATAGTAATCTGTTTCATTTTATGTATCATAGTAACTTGTGTTGTTCTTGTCGTGTGTAGCCGAGTAATTTGGTTGGGAGATTTGAATTACCGAGTGTCTTTGAGCTACGATAAAGCATTGGATTTGTTGGAAGACAATGACTGGGATACCCTCCTAGAGAAAGATCAGGTTTGTTTCTTTTATATTTATATATATATATATATATTAATTTAAAGCATGTGCTATGTTGGATATAGTTGAGAAAATTTATAAGTGAAATTAAAATAACAAATAAAAAAGAATAGACAAAAAAAAAAAATAACAACTAAGTACCAGAAGATTTAAAAAAAGCATAAAATAATATCAAAAAGTTAAAAAGACTAAAATATTTTAAAAAAACTGATCAATACAGAAAAAGGGATTAAAATGGAAAAAAAAAAAAAAAAAAAAAAGGTCAAAAGGAAATTAAGGGACAAAAAAAAAAAAAAAAAAAAGAGATTTTCGTTCAAAACCAATCGTTTTGGACGAAGGCAAAGCACTTTCTCCTTTATATATATATATATATATATATAGTTATATAAAATGTAATTTGAATATTTTTTTCGCTTAAACTTTTCGAGAATTTTTATTATAGGACCTTTTATTTTATATTATTGATGAAAATTATTGTTTTAACTACTGAATTAAATCTTCAATGGTCAAATTTGTAATCAAAATATTTTGGTGTCACTAATTATAAATTTCTTTTTTCAATGTACAGTCATATACTCATACAATTGAAAAGGTAACTAAAGATTTCCTAATTTTTTTAGTGGAAGTTTCCAGGATCACTTCATATCCTTCAATAGGATAGTTTATGGTATTGAGATCTTATTTCTAATTTATTAAAAAAGTAGGTGAAATATAATATCGCAGGTAAAAAGGTGCTATTCGAAAATATGTATGTATATAGTTGCTTACATAATTTTTTTACTTAATTCTATTAAAAAATGTATAGGATATTTGGTGTAGTGGTTTGAGTTGAGATTTTTAAGTTTGAATAGTTATTTTTGTTAACTTTTTCAGAAAAGATAAAAAACTTATTCAAAAAAAGATTTAAAAAAAAAGTACAGTTTAACTTGAGTTGAGTTGGAGTGTCAAACATCTATGTAGAGTTTAAATCATCCATATCTAAATAGATGATAATTTTATCTGATGAGATTATACATGATAAAGGTTTGAACTGAACTGAGTTATTGTCAATGTCACATGTGAATTTAACTGTGGACATCTCAAAGGGCAGAGTTGTAAAATAAGCACCAAACTTCGTCAATTATATATATATATATATATAAATATATAAATATATATACGCATGCAAATCAGTGCTACCAAAGTCGTATGTAAAAGAAGCACCGAATTTGTCAAAGATGCATGCAAATCCGTGCCAATACTTAGGTCGTAAAAATTCTGATTTTTTTTTTCCCCTAATATTATGGCGTAAACATTTTGCAGTTGAATATAGAGAGAGAAGCAAAGAGAGTGTTCGATGGATTCAAGGAAGGACATATTTTCTTTGCCCCAACTTACAAATATTCTCATAATTCCGACGCTTACGCTGGCGAAACCGTCAAGTCCAAGAAGAAACGCCGAACTCCTGCTTGGTAATTAATTCTCTCCCTCCTTTTACAATATGTTTTTTTTTTTTTTTTTCAATTATCATTATTACCTAAAAATATTATTATTATTATTATTATTATTATTATTTTGAAATGAATGTCAATAATTTGAAAATAATCCAGATAGGTTGGTACCGTCTAAGACCCTATCATATATCGCGTTCTTAACTTAACATTATTAAAAGTACAGAAATAAATATGACGTTAAATAAAAAGAACCATTAGAGAAAAGAGAAACCAATCGGAAGGAAAAAAATTTCTAAAAAAGGAAAAGAGAGTACATGATCTAGGGAGAAATTAAGAAAAACTCTAAAAAAGACAAGGGGGAACATACTATAGCCAAGTCAAGAAATCAGGAGTAGACGACCAGCAATGGAAAACATCACTAGAAATAGCGGAAGTAGCCAGTTTGTCAATTGTAGTGTTGCGTTCCCTAAGGCCTAAAGTGCTTATGAGAGCCCCATTTATATATCCAACGGCATCTATATATATTTCCAAGGCACCACCATAGACCTACTTCTAAATAAAGTAACCACATAAATAGAGTCATATTCAATTCAAAGAGAGCCCCTTTTGAACTCCCATGCATTCTTGATAGCAATGATCATAAAAGCCATTAGTTCATCCTCGAATGCAAAAGCAATGCCAATCACAGCCGAGAAACAACATTTGACAAATCCTCTATTAAGTGCGGAAAATACCACCACGACCTGCTCTTCTAGGAGCTCCCCAAGCCGCCCTATCATAATTCCAATCCAAAATGTGAAAGACTCTTTTAAGTTAAATTATCATAATTAACTTTTTTAGGTGCATTTACTTTGCACATAATAGTGCGTGAAAAAGATAGCGACTTAGTTTCTTATTTATTTATATATTTACTTACAAATTTCAAATATGTAATGAATGTATAATGATCTCACAAAATATAAAGAATGAGAACTGAATCTGAAAGATTTTTGTACTCCTTTTAATATTGGTTTTTAATTGAAAGAAATTAATACTAAATTTACTCTTATACTTAACATTGTTATAGAACACACACTTTGGCAATTATATTTGTAAGAGTCTTATTATTGTTTAGTAAACACTAAAAAAATGATTAGAAAATAAACCAAGAAAAGAAAATTTGATAGTTTCTCTTTTAACTTTTTAATCCCATTACCTTTCATTTTACCTTCTGTAGCCACTTGATAAAACCTACCCTTAATTTAATATGAATATTTAACGTTCAAAAATGACATTACCATCAAACATTTGGATCTAAAGGAGACTTGAACACTTTTTATTTGTATTTGCAATTTCTTTACATACTCCACCAAACACAATTCGTGAAAGTGTAAATTTCGCAACTATATAAGCTCAATGAGCTTCTTGTAATTTGAATATCCTATTGGGGGCTAAGGAATACAGTTACATAGTTGGTTCATTTAAAATTAAGACAATTAAAAAAATACTAAACAAATAAGAAATAAATGTGATTGTTTAATATAAATTTAAGCTAGAAACTATGTTTTATTTATACATTATTCCAAATTGGTTTTTCAGGTGTGACAGGATATTATGGCGAGGAAATGGCATTGAGCAACTATCGTACATTCGCGGGGAGTCAAGATTTTCAGATCACCGGCCGGTGTGCTCCGTCTTCTCGGTGGAGGTAGAAGTAAAAACCAACAGATCAACGAGAAACAGCCGATCATTCAGGCTAGGCCCTTCTTGTACTGATCCAAGACTGGACTTTGATGACTGCATGCCTAAAAGACACAGCTTCTATGACTAAGTCCAAGCATATAGTCATATATTTATATACATTTATATATATATATATTAAAGCTATCTCAACCAATTGTATATTCTTGTTTTTCATTCTTTTGTTTGTAGATTAGTTCAACTATTTATATACTTGAACAACATTTTTGTATTCCTAAACCTTTATAGAGAAAGAGAGCACATCGTTGATTTACAATTATACATACATGATTTTATTTATAGGGGTAAATTAAAACCAAAACTTTATAATTACCCTTCTGATATATATGTATATATACATATATAGTTTGCTAAGTCACTCATATTTCAAATCCCATATAGAAATAGAACTAGTTCCTTCTTGATCAATATGTGGGATCTTGTCACTTGAACTCATGTTCTTCATGTGGACCCCAAATTTTTCACCCGGACCCGCTAGATTATTGTCTTTACTGATTAGTTCATCCCAACAGCTACCAAAATCTCCCGAGGTAGTAACAAAATCAAAATTATGAGCTTCACTGTTGAAACTTCCCTCTTCTCGCTCCATGTCTAACCAATCAGCCACGCTCAAAACTTGTGCATTACCATCAACTGACGAGGAGCGATCAGGACCGTACACGCAAGTACTGGTGCTTGTTGATGAGGCGCCGGTTTCTTCTGAGCGATAAGCACACCGCCGTGACATTTCATGTTCCTTTCTTGAGCTCTTGTCCACAAAGCCAAGACCCGTTTCACTCTGTGAACAAAGACTATTTTGGCAAGCATATAGTAGTGTACTCGGAACCTTTTGTTCCGATGAGTCAAAATCAAACTTCCTCATCTCACCGCCATGTGAGCTGCTATTCATGATTTCTCCATCAAGATCACGATCATGACTATCATGATCATCAGTTCTTTTGAGATATTTTTTGGTGAGTTGGGAAACGAGCAACTCTTCTTGATTGACAACCTTTGACCAAATTGCCCTATCCTTAGCCGTCACTTTACCTTGCAGAAATTTTGAGACATGTGTTTTAGTACAGCAGCCAAGACACTGATTTTCCACAACTTTTTAAGGTCATGGGATTTCCTATAAGGAGGTACACCTTGTTCTTGTGCAACACTCCCCTGCTGGCCCCACCAAATCTCCTTCCCTGTGGGCCACCAAGGTGGGGCCAACCCTTTCTCAAAAAAAAATCTCCTCTGCGAAGGCACACAGTGTCGCATCAAAGCTGACAAAATTGACCCCAAAGTTGTGTCCTGCAACTCTTGTAGGAGGGGCATACAAAATGTCATGGGGTCTAATATTATCCCGTCGGATTCTTCGAGAATCTCCGTCGGCAAACGGTGCTTATGGGCCATCACTTGGAGGGCGGCACGGTCGAACCGGACCTTTTCCTTCCACCATTCGCGGAGGCTGTCGGATGAGCCGGTGACCGGCTTCCCCTTCTCGGGGATAATACCATAAACGATGCCCTTTGCTATGCAAACTTCCATGATCTTCACCATGTACTTGAGTATGGCGTCTTGTGCTCGGGCCATCTTCTTTCTCTGAGACGCCTCTTCTCTCGCCGACGACGACGACGACAACGACGACTGATCTGGCTGTTGATCTCCATCATGATCATGACCATCACTTGACTTGTCTTTGTAAAGCTTTCGCATGAGCATCCGATCTCTCCACGTGCGCTTCTTGAGCTCATCGTAGCTGATATCTGCATCTCCATCATCATCTTCTTCTTCTTCTTTCGTTTTTGGGTCCAATTCTGGAGGGATTCGGGAATCGACTTCTTCGAGAAACTTCACCATTTGTCTGATTCTACAAGACTGGTTCGTAGAGGTGGATTCGGGATACAATTTTCGCGACATAAGTGTGTGTGTGTGTGTATATATATATATATGTAAGGGGAGAGCAAGAAAAGAAAGGCGGTGGTTTTGGATAAGAGAACTAAGTAACGAGAAGGATACGGTAAATTTAATTGCATTGTAGGTTTGTGAAGTAAGGGAAGTACCTAAGAAATTGGGACTTGTAGTAGCTGCGTGTTTGTGAGTGATGTGTATAGACTGTGTATGAGTAGGCCGGGACAAGAGACTTTATATACGGCTCTTGGGCATCGATGCGGGACATAAGGCATAAGAATGGTCGAGTGTATCTCGCTACTTAATTAACACGAAAGCAAGGAAGTCAATGATGACGAAAATGTAATCAGTGCTATCTAAAAATATATATATATATATATTTTAAAAATTCCGTTTAAGAGAAATATTCGAAAATTTTAAAAATCAAAACCTATGCCTCCTCGATGCTAGGGATGACACTTTGACAGGATTGGAATGGGCATGTTTCCCCAACCCCACCTCCATCCTTTTTTGGGTTATTTTTTAAATTATAAAATTTAAATTTAAATTTTAACTTTTTAATATTTAAATTTATACCACATTAGTTTTAAGTGGACAAAATATTTATGTTATTTATTAATTGTTTAAAGGTTGAGAGATATAACCACCGATTTTAAATATTTAGGTGTTAAGTTAACTAAATTTATGAGGTAAAAATAAAGTTTTTTCGAGTCTTACATGACCAAAATATGAAACAATTGGTACTTTTACAAACAGTTTAAAGTTTGAGATATATTCTTACTAAGGGCTTGTTTGTTTTCAAGTCATGTTTAAACTAAATTGTACTTTTTTCATCATGGTTTTTGTCTTTTTCTGAAAAAGTTTTTTGTCTTTTCTGAAAAATTACTATTGAAACTTAAAAATCTTAAAATAAACTCATTCACCAAACACCCCCTAATAGTTTAAAATTTGAAGGGTATAGATACTAGTTTTTAAAATTTAGTAACAAAGTTACAGGTGTCTTAGAGTTCAGGAGGCAAAAATATAGTTTGTTAATAATAAATTATACTTCAATTTTTGTTATGTCAGTAATTACATTTGTTAAACTGACTGAACACTAAAGATAATTATGTTTCATAAATCATGAGCATTTCTTTTAGTTTTCAAAATTCAGAAAATAAAATTATAAGAACGCTAAAATTTAAGGGGCAAAAATGAACTTTGTCCTCAATTTTTGTATTATCTTTTTATTCAAGTTTGTAGAAGAGCGGAGCGGAAGGGATTTCACTAGCAAATAGTAATTTAGGACTCCGTAGCAAAATGAAGCAGAGGGTGAATGACACTTTTTACTCACTTGAATACACCAAAAAACTGATTGTTATAGCAAACTAGAAAACAAAGGATATCAAAAAAAAATATATTAATATGTGGTTTCAATGTTTATTCTAATATTTACCCATCATGATTATTGTTATTTTAGCTGTGTGACTCAGATCAAATGATTGTAAGGAATTAGGTAGTTGGCCAAATAAATTTATAACAATTGATGAGCATTAAAGTTAGATATCTCATTAATGTGATTTTGGATAAGCAAATTATCCTTAACATACTAACATGGCTTTTTAAAAACTTTTTTTTTATTCAAATTAAATTTAAATACATATTTTTCAACATATTTTTTTAAAGTAAAATTGGTAGAAATGAAAAAAAAAATAACAATAAGAGTTTACCATAATTTGATGTAAACAAAAATGAGAAGGAAAATTGAAAAGAATAATAGATGCAAGAAAGAGAAAACAACACTAATATGTTAATCACGACAATTTTTTTCCTCATCCTAGTATATATGAAGAGTAATTGTATTATTAATTTTGATATTTATTATCCACTTCCAACAAAAAAAAAATAAGAGAAATATTTTTAATTAATGCTTAAGATAAATTGGTTTTTAACTCACTATAACAAATCATATAAAATGTCAAATCATATAAAATGTCAAATCATCAGATGGAATTAAGATCTATACTTCTTTTTATAAATTTGTTTGTAACCATGAATGGTTACAAAAATAGAGTAATAATTGAAAATTCTTCCTTATAACTCGATTTAATAAAAATATTTAATAACCATCTTCTTCTTTTCTTCACTCATCCTCGTACATCTCATATCCCATGTCCCAAACAGAAGTACTAATGTTTTGTTGATCATCTTGTTCATTAACATTAGGCGTGATCTCCTGCAAAATCGGTCTTCCATTCAAACCCGAGATCTCGGATTCAATTCTAAACCCTTCCTCCTCATCCGAAGCTAAACTTTTGATAATGTCTCCCCAGTCTCCAGACTCTTTCATTAATGTGGTATTGTCCATGTTTTCCTTGGCCAGTTCCATATTCAACCAATCAGACACACTCAACACTTTTTCATCATGATGATCATCAACCAGAGAAATGTCAGCCGTCTGATTATAATTAGTTTCTTTATGATCAATCTGGTAAGTGCAGTGCAATTCATGGTGTCTCCTGGAGTTCCTGTCCAAAAATCCAAGCCCCGTTTCGCTTTGCGGACAGAGAATGTTCGGGCAAAGAAACACCGCCGTCTTCTCTAGATCTAGATGAGTCCTTTTTCTCTTGCTTCTAGGTTCCGCTGCTTTTTGACCACCACGATCGCCATCGTCATCATCATCGATATCTTGATCTTGATGTTGCGGGGTTGATGAGATTTTGAGGCATTGCTTGGTGAGCTGCGAAAGAGCTTCTTCGCCGCCAACGATCTTGGTCCAAAGAGCGGTGTCCTTCGCCTTCATCTTGTCTTGCAGACACTTGGACTGGCTCACCATCCTTCTTATTCGATCAAAATCCGGCCACATGCTTTAAAACCGCCGTCAAGGCGCTGACTTTCCACACTTTTTTGAGATCATGAGGCTTCTTGTAGGGAGTAGGACCGTGTTCACTAGCGGTCGTCCCCTGCTCTCCCCACCAGAGTTCCTTCCCCGTAGGCCACCACGGCGGGGCCAGGCCCTTCTCGAGGGGAAATCGCCTCTGCGGAGGGATGCAGTGCTGCATAAGCGCGGATAGCAGGGACCCCAGAGTTGTGTCCTGCAAGTCCGGCAGGAGATGCATGCAAGAGATGGTGCCAATGTCACTAGCTTCGTCAGCAACTACCGACGGCAGGAACTCTACAATGGCGTTCGGAGCTGACTGGTCGAACCGGACTTCGTCTTTCCATCACTCTCGGAGACTGTCCGATGAGCCTGTGACGGGTTTTCCCTTCTCAGGGACAATCCCATAGACAAAACCCTGTTAAAGAAAACAACAGATGACTATAAACACTAATGTCCTCTGTATCCAAAGGGTGAAGCTACTTAAAATTTAGAGCTCAAACACATAAAATCACAATGCCCGTACGTCGAACATAAGGGTATGTTTCGTATGAAGGAGAGAGTAATATATCACCTATGAGAGGAAAATGGGGGAAGAAGGATGTCCTTTTTCTTATGTTATTCGTTACAAAATGCCTCCCGCTCTTCTCACTTACTAATTAATTATGAATGTCAGAATCATTATGCTAATCTCTACACCCCTCTACTTCCTTGCACTTTTTTCTCCCACTAAACACTTGCTAAAACTCAAACTATACCTAATCATCTAAGAACCAACAGTACCCTCTTAATTGCAAAAGCCTAACATACTAAAAAGGTGTTAAATGGATGTAATTATGTGAACTATTATAAAAATCACATTTTGTCATGTATTTTTTCATGTTTCATATTATGTCCTTCACTGAAAATATTTCATGGCTTCGATATTATCCGTATCATTTTACTTTTATCAGACACGAACGTTAATGAAATAGACGAAAACAGACAAATTTAAGATAAAAATTTGTTGAAAATCTAATGATTTCAAAATATAGAACTATGTACTAGAATCATGGGAACAAGGATTGGCTAAGGAATATATATATATATATATATATATAAGTAAAAAAAAAGAAAAAAAAAAAAAAAAGAAAGGAGTTTGCTTAAGCTATGAATAGATGGTTATATATACAGGGAGGGACTCTGGTCGACATCTCTCGTACAATAATTGTAACATGATATAAGAAGTACTAATTGATGTTGACAGTAAACGTATATTGTTCCTATGGTTATAAATGTTGTGAAAACAGTTATACCTGTGCTTTGCAAACCTCCGTAATCTTGACCATGTATTTGAGAATGGAGTCTTGAGCTCTGGCCATCTTCTTCCTTCTTGACAACTCCTCTTTTGCCGAAGGAGACGACAACGGAGATTGATCTACATCGAGGTGTTTTGCTTTCTCTTTAAGCTTTTGCATGAGCGTCTTGTCCTTCCACATGCGTCCCTTCAGCTCGTCATACCCAATATCCTCTTGTCGATCGAGTTCTGCTTGCACCACCACTTCTTCTCCGGGGTTCAAGGGCTCAAGTTCTCCATGGATTTCCACCATTTGTATCTAGCTATAGGTATTTTCTTTTGGTGTTCAAGTACATATGCCATGTGACAAGCCCATGTTTTATACATATATATATATATATATATACATATGTACATATGTGCATGTATAAATATATGTGTGTGTATGTGTGTGTGTGTGTTTAAGTGAGATCCATTAATTGTTTTAGGTGGAAGCAAGCCTTCTGGATGATTCTAAAACAAAAGTACCCTATTTAGGAGAGTTGGGTTCAAGTTCAACAAGACTATCGTTTTTCACAAGTACTATATTAGAAATATTTCAAGGATCAGATTTTTTTTTCTAATCAATAAATCAACTCTTGAGGGTTTTTTTTTTATTTTTTATTATTTATATCTAACTCTTTTAATATATAAAAATAATCTTTTATCAAGCACAAATACAAGATAGATTTATCCCATACATATAATAATTGAAATCTATATATATATAATATTAATTTGATGGTATATAACATTACTATCATTAATGTGTAATATTTTCTTTCAGTTCACAAAAATTGTTAAATTCTTACTTGTGACACTAACATATAAAATTACTTGTTTATTTAATTACCTACAAAATTGCATTAGAATCGACCGAAATCTACATAAATCTTTAGAGAAAAAATTAAAAGTATTGTTTGAGTTTTTAATTTTAATTTTTCTTTTTCTTGTGAGATTTATGAGGAGTTAAAAATAAAAGGATCGACAAATATTTGATATTTGAGATTTACGGGTTTACTTGGAAAACTTCGGACTAATAATAATACGTTTTTCAACCCAACGTTGCAATTTTCCTTTTCTTGTTTCCGAATGCAATTGACACACTACAACAAAATATGGAATAAACAATGGATCATACACGAGAGTTTTTTTTTTATTATTATAATCATAGTGGATTTGTTGTAAAAATTTACAAGACAGTGATTTTTCTGAAAACCTTGATTGAAAGCCAAATACTTATATGAAAAGTCCGAAAATATTAACACACAAAAAAGGACTTTTTCATATTCAAAATTTTTTTAAAAAAAAATTAGGAGTGTGCCAACACACGTATTGATTAAGTGAGAGAAGAGTAATTAAAAAGATCCGTTGGTTGATAATCTTTTTAGGTACAATTTTGAAGAAAAGCTCTGTTAAAATTGTGGTTCTAATTTTTAATCCAATTTGACATTATTGTATTGTGGAAAACCTTTATTATAGCTACAATATTGTGTATTTAAAAATATTGTGCTCAAAAGCATATAGACGTTTGGTAAAAATAAATAAATAAATAAATTTTGTGAATATTACCCAATATGTGTTTGGTGAACTATGCTTGTTAGGATTTGGAGGTGATGTACAACTTTGTGTAATGCAAATCCACAGGAAAGAGAACACAACTCCTACGTGGTTTATCATTTTACATTCATGCGAGACACGTGTTTCGGTAGGGATTAAAATATCTTCACACTCACATATCCACACACACACACACACACATATATGTGTGTGTGCGATTTAACTTTTTCTATAAGTATGTTCTAGATCATGGAAGCAATGCCTTCTGGATGATTCTAAAAATTAAATTACACAATTAAGAAAAGTTGGGTTCAATTCCACCAGACTTTGATATTATAATATTGTTCTTAAAGGTTTGTGAGGTGTTTGGAATTTATATCATTTTCCACAGGAACTATATTTGACAGATTTAAAGGGTGGTCAGATATTTTTGTTTGCTAATCAATAAATCACCTCTAAAGATTTCTTTAATCTAACTATTTTTTTTTTTTTTTTTTTTTGCTGGTTCTTTAATCTAACTTTCTTAGTATATATGAAATGGTCTTAAATCCGATGGTCATAATCAGTCTGACAAATATAACTTCATTCTTAGATTCATGCTTTTAGTTGATTTTTTGTAACATCATGTATCTTTATTTGTAATAAATATAAATTATTAAAACTTTTATTACATGTGACATGTATCAATAAAAAATATTATGCATTAATGAGTTGATGTTACATGCCATTAATATTATATTTATCAGATAGTACAGTTGCTGAACTTAAAAGTTTAAGAATCAAAGCAATAGAATATACATAATTCAAGAACTATACAAACAAATTATCCTTTATCGAATAATGAAGAAATGTATAATTGCCATGTAGGTCCAACAGATGTGAAATTATGAAGGCAACTTATCGGTAGGCCATAAATATTAACTCTATAAAGAACAGGAGAATGTTAAAACAAAAGGGAAAATATGAAAAGACGAACAATTGCTAAAAAGGCTTTGGGTTAAAGTACGGATCAAAACAATTATTATAAAGGTTTTAACCTGAAAAATAAAAATAAAAATGGAGGAGGAGGGGAGAATAAAGAAAAAGAGATTGATATGGGAACAAAAGTAAAGGAACCGCAAGAAGTCCATTGCAAAATAAAACAAAATTTTTGGAATTCTCCTAAAATATGTCACTGGTATAAACCTGTCTTCCTAAATTTTTGAAATGTACCTGTTGTCATCTTGAACTATTAAATATCTTTAAATCTTTAATGTACCTGTTGTCATCTTGAACTATTAAATATCTTTAAATCTTTACTCACAGAACTTTGAACGGTGCTATTTTTTGGGACTTAATTGTTAAATTATCACTTGATTTAAAGTTATTTTTAAAAATAAAAAATAAAATTAGGTAGTTAGGGTTAATGAATGCTCTCACTTTAAAATAAATCAGTTGGCCATCAAATTTTAGATATATTCTCTTATTGAAATAGCTATTTAGAAGCAGAAAAAAATTATTAAAAAAAGTAGACAACAAACCTTAATTTAACTCGATTAATTAAGAGTTTAACAAAATTGACGAACTTATGCTAGTCTATTAAAAATGAATACATTTCATAATTCGGGGAGTGAATTTAAGAATGTGTAAAATAATTCACATCGTACAACAGATAAAATTCAAGTGACATGTTGATATTAGTGATATAATACAAGAAATTCATAAAATTTATGATTTGTTTAAATTGTCTAAAAAGAAAAAGACACTGCTTTAGCATTCTATAGTATTGTCACAAGGAATGATTAAAGTTCAAACAAGAAAATTCATAAAATAGGTTACTTTTTGCTTTCTATTATTTGCTTTTAAAATAGCTAATGGGCCATGCGAAAAAAGGGAAAGGGAAAGAGAAAGAGAAAAGAAACGCAGACAAATAGAAAATTGCAGCCAAGAAAAGAGACCTAAAGACCCTGATGAAGCTCAGTGAAAAACCTGAATCTAGACACTGGGAACCCATGTACACTCAATTGATTCGCTACTTTTTTAGGAAAAAAATAAAAAAAATAAATATTAATCTTGAATTTATCTACAAATTACACGTGCACCTTTGTCTTTTTCCACCAAAACTAATGATTAAATAAAATGCTAATGTACTATAATTAAAATTAATCATGAATTCGGGGGTCAGTTGTTGTGTAGTGAAATAGTAACAACTAGCATGTAATTAGATTACTATTTCGTATCACAGGAAGTATGTTCATATTACTTAATTTAAAATATATATATATATATAATACATTATCATTAAATAGAATAACAGCAATATGTAGTGATAATTTTCGATTTAATTAATTTACAGAATATAAAGTTTAAATTTTCATTTTAAGTAAAAATAATATAATAATCAACGGAAAGTAATAGATTTATTATAAAAGTATCATACATGCTTTGCTTTACTTTAAAAAAATGATATTAGTGGAAGTAGTTATGATATAATGATAATTTAATAACTGATTTTATCGTGAAATTTATCGTATAGAATTTGAATTTTTTGATTTAAAGATTAAAAAATAAATAAAGCATATATATGCAAATAATATGTCACTACTAGCTATGTTCGACATCACCAGACAACTGTCCTGTTTGCCAAGATTCGTTTCACCATTATAGATTTTTCGAGCTTTTTTTTTCTTTTTTTTTTCTTTTTTTTTTGTGTGGAAATATATAGGTTTCTGGAGCTTAATAATTCATATATATCTGCCATTCTTGAATTTAAAACTTTCCCGTAACAAATCTTTCCAGATACTCGAATATTCCATCTGCCATTTGTCAGAAAAAAGAAAATGAAATGAAATAAAGAATATTAAGTAAGTGGATTATGATCTACATATATTTACTACATTGAAAAAAAAAAAAAAAAAAAAAGGTCATACAAACCAGATAGTGGATCGCCAGTAGCATAGCCACTCACACTTTGAGAAAACAACTAGAAACCCGCTCAAAAACAAGTACCCAATTTCTTTACAAAAAGAAACTATAATTTTTTTTTTTTTTTTTTACCAAGAAACTATAAAAATTAAAAAGTTTGCAAGTTGTGTTATGTAGTTGAATTACTTCGTCCGGAAAAGGTAATAATTATGAGTTATTCTAAAAATGACCAAAATTACAAAAAGAAAAACCAAAAAAACAAAACTGTTTAAAAATGACTTGAAAAAGAGAGAGTTATTATTTTATTCCCTACATTTTGAGCTTATGAAAAAAAAATATATGTATATATATATATATATAATGTACTTTGGATATTTTCAATATTGTAACTTTGAGTTTCAATTTTGAAGCAAATTATTAGTTTTGACAATTAAACACAAAGTGATAACTTTACCATTAAAAATTACCCTTAATCTGTAAACGATTTTTTAAAAAACAAACAAGGGTTTTAACTAAAAAAATTTAAAAATTCAAACAAAAGAGAGAGAGGGGGGGGGGGGGGGAGTAATTTCATAATAGCACTTCTGAAAATTTTAATTACAAATCTAACATTATTTTTTCAATATTTTCTCATATAGCATTGTCAAATCAAATTTTGTAGGCCTCACACATTTACACTACCAAAGATTCTCTCAACAGAGGCCCTACACCAATTTCTTTTTGTTTATTTTCAATAATAAAATTTTCTTTCAAACTTGATACCACTTTTCAATATTTTCTTTTGTAACACTGCTGTATCAGATTTTGTGAGTCCCGCATAATTAAATTGTCGAAAAAAGCCCAAGGTTTTTATAGCTGAAAACTATTGCTAGTAATGATAATGATTACCAGTATTAATTATTATTATGACTCATATAGCATAATTGTCATAATACTGGGTTTCAAATTATGGGTTTGTATGGATTCATAGGAACACCAGTAGACAAGTCACTAAAGACTTTGCTGTAAAATCTGTAAAATATTTGGTAATTTTCTATGCTCCTAATCAATTTTATTTGTCATTGTTTTTACAAACCATTCCTTTTTTATCGTAGTACTCTCAATTTCATATGGTTTGATTCTGACATAAAATCTTAGTATTTTTTAAATCCAAAATCAATTATGGATCTTATGTATCTTCTGTTCTATAAAATCTTCACACAAGTTAAGGAGGGACTAGTTAGTTGCCACGGTCTTGAGGAAGCTCGAGAATGAGTAAAATTTTTGTATTTATCACTATAAACTTTAAAGTTTAGAGTTCAAGAAAATTGTGATATCATATAGTCAGTACTCAAGGTCTTATGGAACCAAGAGAATGAGCAAAATTTTTGTGCTTATGACTATAAATTTTAAAGTCTAGAGTTCAATTTCTAGGTTTCAAAGAAAAAAATAATTATTATAACGACTATGCATTGTTGCATTATTTCTCCTTTTTAGCTCTTTCGAAAGAAAGTCTTCTATTTTTTTAAAGAAAAAAAAATTCAATTTCATTACACAACCAACTTAAAATTAACCAATTATTATCATCAGTAATTGTGATGTCGATTAAAAAATAAAGGTGAGACGTCTTTATAAAATTATCGGATGTCTTTGTTCTTTAATAAAAGATTGTCATATATTGATTATGAATGAGTATCATAATGTTTGGAAATTAGTTACGAAACCTAGAAAATTCCTCAAATCTTTGAATATATTTAGACAGTGACATTCCTTCTCTCTTAAGTCTTAACATAGACGAACTCTAACACCTTGGTGGATCTATATATGTGTTAGTGAAGTACTTATTGATGAAACAAATTTATTATTATCATGAGAGTACAATAATTATAACCACAAAGTATCTAATATGTCATAATTAGTTAAATATATGAACAATGGTTATCTTTCATCACATTATATGAGAACTCAATTAATAACTCAAGACTTGATTATTTTCAAACTGTAAATTTTAAAAAGCAAATAAATTTAGGAAGTTTATCCAAACTGAATTAGGAGGAAAAAAGAGAAATATATCTGACTACGAAAGAAACAAAATGATTAAGAAAGAAAATACATGATTATAGGTAGAATGACAATATACGGGTTTTGAGCTTTTAAGTTTTGTTTGGTATTTAAGTTTAACTTCAATTAAATTTTAATTTTTTATCTAAATTTTTTTTTCTCAGAAAAGTTAATAAAATTTATAACTAATTTTTAAAAAGTCAACCAACTCCAACTTAAAAATTTCATCTCTAAGCAGCGAACCAAACACAAACTTAAATTATGAAGTAGTTTCGATATTTTAATTATGTGAGACTCACAAGAATATGATGTGATGTAATGTAAAAGAAAAATTTAAAAAGTGGTATTAAGTTTAACAAAAAAAAAAATGTTATTATTAAAATTAAGGGAAAAAAATTAATTGGTTTAGGATTTCGACGGGCCCATTTGGGGGATTTTTTGAGTGG
This sequence comes from Ficus carica, assembly GCA_009761775.1. Taxonomy (NCBI): domain Eukaryota; kingdom Viridiplantae; phylum Streptophyta; class Magnoliopsida; order Rosales; family Moraceae; genus Ficus; species Ficus carica. The sequence continues at coordinate 30,377,339 of CM019743.1, read as the reverse complement.
AATTTTGGAGATGTTTTTATTTGGAGTTGAAATGAATTTAAAAAACGTGGGTTTGGGGTAAATTCATTCTTAAAAAAAATTGTTTTGTATTTTTGTGTTTGATAGAAGAATAATTGAAAAAAAAAGTTATTTAGGGATGGATGTAACATTGATTTGATAATAGAAAGATTAAAAATTTTATTTTTTTTATTAAAAAAAAGTTATGAAATATATTTTGAAAAAGTGAACTTAGAAACTAAATCCATCCCAAACACACTGTTAAAAAAGAGACGGTAAAAACACAGTCTCCAAATATGTATCTTAAGCAACATGAATGCATGGAATCCACAAAATTTTACGTGTCAATAATTGAAAAGAATATAAAAAAACTATATAAGATGTGAAATAAAAATTGGATCAAAAATGTTATTATTAAAATTGAGAAAAACTATTGTAGAGTTTCTTCCAGAATAATTATCGGTAGAGTTTTTTTTTTGAACCGTTAAGATTTAATTGAACAGTTGATATATTGTAAGTGTATCATAATTATCATATATCTTATCTTATCTTATCCCTTCTTACCCCAATCTTCTCCGTTACCGGTGACCTGCGCCCCGTCGCTGATGATCCCCCAACACCGACGACTACACCCCCAGCCCCCCCTCCCCCCAACCCTCCTTTTCCGCGCCCCCCCCCCCCCCCCAAAAAAAAAAAAAAAAAAAAAACCTCAGGCCCGGCCGGCCCCCCACCCAAAAAGCTTTTAAAAAAAAAAAATCCCCAAAAAGAGAACAGCTTCACGAAATAGGTTTTTTTTTTTTTTGTGCGGCTAAAATCATGAAATGGGGGTGCTTAGTGGACTAGGGATGCCGAAAGGAAAAAGGGCAAACCGGATTTTAAGGAGCCGTTAGGGAGACCCTCGGGAAACCTAAGGAAAGGGGGGGTAATTCTGTCAATTCGATCAATCCATCTACAAACACACCTTTCCCAATAAAAAAAATGCAGCTATTCCCTTCATTTCTGACACCATACCAGTGTCCTTCCTCTGCTGTCTTCATTAACTATTATGAAAATGAAAATGGATTATTTTTTTTAAAAATGCCTTCATCATCCTTCTCTGTCCTCTGTTTTTGGTGTTTACTGTCTTAATAATAATCCCAATTCCCAAACACAATTTCTGGGATTTTGACTACAATAAGCAAGAAAAGAAAGATCATCTTAATTGATAATTGCTTTTACTACTTTTTGTTACAAACTTTTCTTTTCCTTTTTTCTTTTTTTTTTTTGGGTTTAAGATGAAATGATGAACTAGGAATGAATTAATGAACCAAAAGAAATTATACACACACTTCGAGGCTCTCTCTCTTCCTTCTCGTGTACTACCCAACTGTGGTAGATTCCCTCTCTCTTTCTCTCTCTTTGTTTCTCTCTGCTTTTTGGGATTTTGCCCAATAAACAAATTTCCCTTTCTTTTCCTCTTCCTCTTCTTCTTCTCCATTTCCAGAAGACTGTTCATTCAGGCTTCTGTTACTGGGATTGGCACCGGTATAATAACCCCCCAACTACTCCCATTTCCTCTCGTACCCTGTTTTTCACCACAAACTCTATTTCTAGCTTCACGGCTAAAACGAACCTAAAAAGAAAAGTGGGGTTTTTTTTTTTTTTGGGTTTTTGGTTTTGCTTCAAAACCCTTCTTTTTCTGTTGCTGCTACATTTTACTGTAGACTTGGGATAAAAGATATAAGGGTTTTTGGGTTTTTCCTTTTGTCACTTGTTCAGATATATTTTACTTGAAAAAAAAAAAAAGGGTTTTTTCTTTCTTTGTTTTTTTTTTTTGGGATTTCCCGTTTTTCCATTGTTTCCACAGATTCTGTTTGGGAAACCGGAAAATGGGTTTAGTTTTATGAACTGGGTAGTTTCCAATTTAAGCCTAGAAAATGGGCTGTACGAACTCCAAACCAGAGAAAGACGAAGCCTTGAGGCTGTGCAAAGAGCGCAGGAGGTTCGTCAAGCAAGCCATTGATTCCAGGTACGCCTTTGCAGCCTCTCACGTGTCTTACGTTTGTTCTCTCCGAAACCTCGGCATTGCTCTTCGCCGCTTCGCAGAGGCTGAGGTTTTGATAGAATCCTCCTTGTCCATCTCCGACAAGACCCCCTCCCACTCCTCGTACCCTTCACCGTCTCCTTCCCATCTCAATGAAGTCTCGGACTCTCCATTGCACAACAACGAAAACCCGAACCCGAGCCCGCTACCGCTTTCGGTTTCGCCCGTCATGGCGACCAATTTGAACTACATGAGATCAGGGGGTGGTGGGACTAGTGCTGTTACATTGAGGTTCAATCCGGGTGGTGATGGTTTTGTTGAGGAATTCCCAATGCCGCCACCTCCGCCGCCTTTTCCCGGGTCCGGGTCTTGGGATTTCTTCGACCCCATTGATGAGAATGAGAGCTTCAGGTTTGTGGGCCCTAGTGAAGTTGAGGATCATGTGAGTTTTGATGGTTTTAAAGCATTCAATGAAGGGACTTCTTTCGAGCAAAAGAAGACTTGTGATTCAAGTAAGAAAGTTGAGAATTTGAGCAATGGGGAAGTGAAGAAGTTGGAGATCAGAAGAAATGGTGGTGGGACAGTTGGGAGTTTTAATGGGAAAGTTGCGATTGAGGAATTTAGTTCAAAGAGAGAGAAAGAGAAGAGTTTGGTAGAGAAAGATGCGGGTGGGGAGAGAGAGGATCCTTCAGAGTTTATTACTCACAGGGCTAAAGATTTTCTTTCTAGCATTAAGGATATAGAGCACCGGTTCTTCCGAGCTTCCGAATCCGGAAAGGAGGTGTCAAGGATGCTTGAGGCAAACAAAATTCGGGTTGGCTACTCGGAAGCGAAAGGTAATTAGAATTCTTTGTCTGCTGTACGTTTTGACATTGTTCTAGTCTTTGTTGGCGTTAAATTATCTAACTGATTGAATGTTTCTTATATAGGGAGATCGTCTGTCTTGGCTTTTTTACAAGCTTTTCAGCTTGTTTGCTGTCAAGGAAAGGGTGCACTTGTCTCTCATGGTAAGTCATCGGACCGGTGATTGACACAACTTGACGGCATTATCAACTGAGACAGCAATTTCTTATTAATCTTGACTATGTGGTCATCGATTTCGTGCTTGTTCAATCCAATAAGCTGATAAATTCTTCACTATAATGACCTTTCAATGAAAATGATGAAAGCTGCTTAGATAAGGCAATTATTCAGTGTTACTTTTATTGTCATTGAAACACAGACAAATTAGTGCGAATCTTGTTTCAGTTTGCTGTTTGTTGAATATACTGAGGAAAAACTCTTCAATTGGTTGATGCCTAATCGACTGAGACCTTTTCTACTCTTGAATATAATTATAATGTAAGTGGTTAATTCATTTTGTAGAACCTACACCACTAGGGGTAAAGGTTATAACATGGAAGCGAACGACATCGTCGAGGTCATCTTCGTCGAGGAATCCACTTGCCGCAGCATCAAAGGATGATGGGAATGATAGTGGAAGTGATTTTGTCGAAGAGTTTTGCATGATTGCCGGAAGTCATTCGTCCACCTTGGATAGACTGTATGCATGGGAGAGAAAACTCTGCGATGAAGTTAAGGTACTTAACTGGTTGAAGCCACATCACATTATGAAGAAACTATATCTTTTTTATGTGCTCTAAGTCAACGTTCTAGGTCTTTTAATATTTTCAACAGTTACCATTTACCGTGATTGCCACGTTTTATGGATGTGCTAGGCCTTGCATCGGAAATTGAGTAAATTCAGAAAGTAAAGATTACCTTAACTAGATCTAATTTTTCGTTTGGTGCTAAAGTTTCCAAGGAGAAAACAATCATCACATAGAATTGGCAGCTTTCCAATATTCATGGTCTTCTTGTTTGCTCTTTATATGCTTGTAAATGGTTTATGGTTAATTTGTAAGTTGGTCTCTTTCTTAAAATCGATTCTTGTGTATTGACTATGAGCCATAATATGATGCTTGTTTGAGTTTAGGCTCTGTGAAAATAAGTTGGTTCTTGTGCATAGGCTCTATGGAAATAAATGGATGTGCAAGATATGGGTTTAAATTAATGAGATATCTCAGTTTTAAATTGGATGGTCTTATTTGCAAGATAGGCTTTCTAAAGGTATTTCAAAAGACTCTTCCAAGATATCCAATCTTGGTGCACGAAATGACGCTCTTTAGAATTTTTAAGTGATTATACTTGTAAAGTTGTCATTCCATTTTCCTCTCATTAAATTGCTCACCTCTTGGCCCCTTGTAGGCAAGTGAATCTATCAGAAAGGAGTACGATGAGAAATGTGATCAGCTTCGATACATGTTTGCCAAGGACTACAGCAGTCACGTGATAGATAAAACCAGGGCAGTTGTGAAGGATCTACACTCACGCATACGAGTAGCAATACATTCCGTGGATTCAATTTCGAAGCGGATTGAGAAAATGAGGGACGAGGAGTTGCATCCACAACTTGTTGAGCTCACTCAAGGGTAAGTGAAATGGTCCTCTCTCCTCACGCTTCCAAATTTTTGTTGTGAAACATAACAAGCTTTTGAATACACGATTATTTTGTTCGCCTATGCAGATTGATCAGAATGTGGAAGGCCATGCTTGAATGCCATCATGCTCAATACATCACAATCTCACTCGCCTATCATTCAAAAAACACAACGGGAACCCCGCAAGGAGACGCCCACAAGCAGATCATGGACCAGCTCTTGCAAGAAGTTGAGTGCTTCGGCCTAAGCTTTGCCGACTGGATCAACAGCCTCACATCATATGTCGAGGCTCTCAACTGTTGGCTCCAGAACTGCATCTTACTGCCGCAGGAGCGTTCCAAGAGAAGGCCCTTCTCCCCTCGACGGTATCTGGGCCCACCCATATTTTCCCTTTGTCGCGATTGGGTTGCTGAGATAAGAGCTTTGCCATCTTCCGAACTGACCACTGCAATCAGGACCTTCTTGTTGGATCTGCAGCATATGACGGAGCACCAAGCAGAGCAGCAGAAGATGACAGTTGAGGCCGCGAATGGAGAACCACTCGAAGAAAACAAAGATGATGAAAACAGTGGGGATTCATCGTCATCCTCCTCGAATCTGAGCTGCTTACAAGCAAGTTTGACAAAAGTTCTTGACAGACTGACTAAATTTTCGGAGGCGGCTCTTAAAATGTACGAAGAAATTAGGCAGAGAAATGAGGCAGCTCGGATTGCATATTCAAACTGCAAACTTACTAGTACTAGATCATGCTAGAACGTCATGTAATTATTAGGTTTCGAGGATACCTTGAATTTGTTGTTTCGGAGATATGATATTTGTAAATTTCAAGGCTTTCAAACTGCTTTCCTTTTTTTTCTCTCTCTCTCTCTCTCTCTCTCTCTCTTATTCAAAGACGAAGAAAATCAAAATTTTGGCCGGTGCAATTTCGTATTTGCGTGTACGGTTCTTCACCCAGATTCTAGTATCACAAAGCTCAAGGTTTTTTTTTTTTTTTTTTAAAAGAAAAAGTCCGGTAAGGGGACAACCTATGTTTTTAAAGAAAAAGTCCGATAAGGGGACAACTTGTGTTAACAGTATTATCAAATATGTCAACGATAAAGATGCATGGGTGTGATTTTAAACACTCCGTCTGACTCATCACGATAATCTTTAACCGTTAGACTATCATAGATGGTACAAAGCACAAGTTCTTTTATAAATCTTTTTGCTCGGTTGAATATTTTTACGTGGAATTTTTTACCATACGACTTCTAAGCGAAAGAGTTGCCGTTTAAATCTCTAAATTAGAGCCAAACGTTCACAAATGTGAACTAGAGCCACACTGTTTTTAACGTTTAAACGATCTAATTTCTCAAAACGTTGATATATTTACTTACTCTAAATTTAATTCAAATTTTGAATGGCAGCATAACAATATTTAAATTTCAGCAAAAATGTTGCATACCGCGTTATCAATTATAGGACAAGCAATTATTATGACAAGGAACTGTCGTTTTCAGCTTAAACGGCGGCAAAGTCGTAAATGAAAAACATGTCAAAATGTCAACTAAACGACAACAAACTCTATGAACATATGACAATTGAACTAAAAACGGCATGTAGTTTATGCAAGGTACAATTTGTTTTAAGGAGCCACAAACTCAGGCATTCCTTTGTACAGAGGACTTTAAAAAATAAAAAATAAAAAGTGGAGGAAAAAAATCAATTTGACAAGTAAGAAATCTCCTTGTTTCCCACCATCGAAGTTTTTTTTTTTTTTTTTTGTCTTTTTTTTCCATTATTTTAATTACCCTCCAAATTTTTCATCAATTTTATCGTCCATATTTATTTAAAACATCTACTTTCTTTGTCATTTATTTTGTATTTGGATATTAAAATCCCACATATTGAGTGTATTGAGCATAAGCTTCTGATTTCATTGCAATTGGGGCCCTTGTAACCTGATCCGGAAGATCAAATGCGTCTACAAGTTCTGTTGCAATATTTCTTACTTGGAAGCTCAAGTATTCTGTGAGTTTGTGAATTGCCTGTACACAAGATGAAAGCTTATTATTAGTCACAACCGTAAAATACCAAACCAAAGCTTTCAGAAATCAAGCATGCAATGTTAGCCACATGTATCACCATCAGCATCTTGAGGGTCCGTTTAGAGTTAAGAGTTTTATAAGTTCGAATTGAGATGTGTATTTGGTTTAAGTGTGAATTAGAAATGACTATGCTATTAGAAAGTGTGAAAATTTGAAATGTGTTCGGAAAAAAAATCAATATGGATCTTGTTCCATTCCTCTCGTAATTCTGTGCGGTTTGGGGGAAAAAATCATCCAATTTCAACTTGAAATAAGAAAATTATAAGACTTCTGAAGTTAGAGTTTTTTGAAATTGGAAGAAAGAGAATGAGATATAGATTTGGGAGTTTTGGAGTTGAGTTACGAAATTTCATCTGGAGATGTTCTAAACACCCCCTAAGAGCATCTCCATTGAAAATGCTAATTTCAATGCAATATTTGGCCAAAAAAAGTGTAAGAATGACTTATTTTAATATGTTTTTTCTATCTCAACTGCAATGCAAAATGTCATATTAAATGTCATATCTACTTTTTGCCACAACTTTCTAGCCTTGGAACTTGTAAAAGGGAAATCTTTAACTTTTTAAGTAAAATGATAATCATAATAGTGTAATTATTAAGTTAGAAGGTCAACAAACTAACCTAATTGGGCATTAAGTATAGCATTACATTGGAGAAAGATTTCTTTATCCAAGTACCAAATTTTGGCTTTGACATATAGAATTGGGATTGTGTTCGAGATGCTCTAAACGAAAAATTAAAAGAAAGTATCTTTCTTGCTTCTGGTGGCATGTGGTAAATACTAATCTTAATTTGGTAATTGGATTAATAGTCAAGGCGAAGGAGTACCTTAGCTTTATTTGGTGCCACGTAATCAACGTTACGGTAGGTTCCTATGTCCTTCCAGATCCGGTCCAAGGCATAAAGATCACAGACTAGTTTCAGGGCGGCTCGAGAACTTGCATCAGGACAGCTGATACAGAAATGGGAAACTTCTTTTAACTCAAAGCCATATAACTGTAATAATAAAGAATGCCGAGTTTGAGATAAGGAGGTACCTTTGTACAGCGTCAATAAACTTAGCCAGGATGACAGACTCAATATGGGACTCCGCCAATGTCAAAAGGTGATTTAAGCATCTATTCCAAGCACCAAAACTCCCGAGGGTTTTAGAGTGCTTGCGAAGTCGCACAGCAACACTTTGAAGCAATCGAGATGTTCGGTACTACAACATCAAAAGCCACATGATGAACATTCACAATTTACGCTTTAACCAAAATGCCCAAATGAATTTCTTCAACAATATAACGCTTACTCTGAAGGCATCTAACTGAAACTTAGGATCTCGCAAATGGTCCTCACTTTCCCATCGAGCGGTTACCGGATTTGGTTGTGATACATATGTGTTCATGGATTCTTTTAGGTAGTTCCATGTGACTGTGAAAGTTCCCCCTTGGAACTTCTCCTTGTATTGCTTTAACAAGTCACCCGCTACCTGCATGACAACTTAAAAATTCAGAATCAAGTTTGTTTAACGAATTCTTTTAACAAACATATTTTCATTCTTTCACTCATTAGATCGCAATATTCTTTGACAGTTGACTCCAAATAAAGTATGTTGTGTAAACAGTACAAGCAGAAATTCCTATTCCTTTAATAGGTTAAAATATAGAACCCCGATAATGTCATCTATGACACGAAAGGATATTGATTAACTTTAAATTTATACCATGTTATGAATATTTATAATGCCCAATATAGTTCACATTTACTACATTTTGAAGAAGCCAAAGCCGGACGGTCTCTTGGAGCTAGAGTGGTCACTACAGATACAAGTACATGCTTGGCCATTCCTACCGTTCTATTATCATGTTAGCACCATGACTATAATCACATGATTTAGGTAACGAAATAAATTAATTGTGTAAATTAACTGTAATTAGTTGTAACCTGTTGTAGTAGCACTGTGTTGTCCCCTTCAAATGTCTGAAAAATATCATGATCATTCCTCAGAATACCGAAGCGGTTAACAGCAGCATACCCATGGCCTCCACAAGCCTCCCTGCAGATGCTCAATGACTTTGCTGTGTATGACGTCACATAAGCCTTGAGGCCTGCTGAAAGTGCATGAACATCCGCAACCAATTGCTCGTCATGGGTCTTCTTCATCTCTGAATATTTATCCACTAAGTATACCGTGGCAAAATGGAATGCGTAGGCTGAAGCGAGCATTGGCATAAGCTTGTGCTGGTGAGACTGATAGTCAAGAATACTGACTTCAGGCTGCTTGGGAGGACCAAACTGCTGGCGGAGTAATGAATACCTTATCGCAATTGTAGCGGCAAGCTTGAGGACACTAACTGAAGAATATGCCAGGCTAACTCTCCCACCTACAAGTTCCCCTAGCATTGCAGCAAATCTTTTGTTTATTGTTGGGAGGCTACTTGTGTATTTTCCATCCCGAGAGACATCTCCAAACCGATTAAGAAGATTTTCACGGGGAATCCTGACCGAACGGAATCTCAGTGCTCCATTATCCACTCCGTTTAGACCAACCTTATGGCCACAGTCGTGTATTTCAATTCCTGGAAGAGTTTCATGGGTCTTAAAATCCCTTATGGGCACAATGAAGGCATGGACACCCATATCAGAAACTCCTTTTGCATCATGAGTCGGCAATATGAGCTTAGCAAAAACAGTTGCAAACTTTCCATGAACAGCAGCATTACCGATCCACCATTTGATAGCCCCATCATTTGGTGTGTTGACTATAAATTCGTCAGTAATAGGATCAAATGTTGCTGTTGTTTGGAGGCCTTGAACGTTTGAACCTTTTATTCGTGCAATTAATTTAAAAAAAAAAAAAAGGAAATATCAAGTATTGAGCTTTTAAGCATGAAGGCATCAGATGCTGAACAAGAGCATATAAAATGATTTCCAAAAAAAAACGTAAATAGAATGATTTGCAAGTTAGGTGCTTTTTCTGAATCAATTGATTTACTCAAAAAATTATTCGTGTAAAAATACAATTAAAACTTCATAAGTAAACAAAGGCCTTGCTCTGGGGTTATATTCTCTGCTAGAAAGTATAACTCGTACAAACAAAAATAAAGAGACATTGGAGATGCCAGGGCCCAGACCACTAAAGTTTTATCTCCAAATAACATAGAAAAAGCAAAGACTAGTAGAGGACCTTACCATGATGGAGTTCTGTCATAGCAAAACAACCTGGATATTCCAAATTGTCAATACCATCAAAGTACTTATCCTTGTGTTTCTTGGTTCCTAAATTGATCACGGAGCCTCCCCAAAGACTGCCATTAAAAAAACGTACCGAAGGTTCAGTGCAAAGATAACAATAGAATTGCAAAAATACTTCACAATGAAATTCTAGAAACGTCACGTTAAGGGGGAGAACCTAGACTACAAACTTTCTGGTAAAAGCATGTTACTGTAGTTGTCTTTCGCTCACATCACAGCTTTCAAGAGAATTCTTGAAATGCTTTCATAGAATTGAATCATTTACTCGCGACCTTGCCAGGCATCTACCTTGAGAGCATCTTACTATTACTAATCACACAAATTAATATCCATTTCCTAATAAGTAGGCATTTCACTAAGCAAACAGAGAAGTAACAATGTGCACTGCAAGTATATACATATATAGGTAAAGGCTTAAGTCCTTCATGAACGACCCATCCTACACTTGATATCAATATAATATCGTGTTACACCATCTACTGGTCCCTTGTATGGACCAAATACAAATTTTATATATAAATATAATATGTGTGTGTCTGTGTGTGTGTTTGCAAAGTGATGGTGGACCTTAAATAGTAGTATTTCTACTACTATTTCCCACTTACCGTAATTGATAGATCTCGCATACAAATCTCTAGAAAACCAAATGCCACTCGAACCAACTTCTACCAGCAAAATTTTCCCCTCGAAAAAAAAAAGAAAAAAAAAAAAAAAAGAGGACCCACCAAGTATATTAAATGTACATATATATGTTCCTTTCATTCACCATCTCCATATGAAGGAGAAGCTTTCAGAACCCAAACAAGAAACAAAAAGAAGACCATTTTCCTTCTTTATTTTTTTATTTTTTATTTTAATATCATCATTAAGCTTTGGAATTCAAATTTATAACGATTAGATGAAAAAGTTATGGTATACTGGTGACAAATTTACCACCAAATTTTGCATTACCAAAATTTACCACCAGAAATAGCACTCCATTGAAGAGTGATTTTTTTTTCCCCCCTTAAAATGCTAAATTTAAATTCGGCGCATTCTTTTTGGCAATTCATTGGAAATGCTCTGACACCTATTCATCAACTGTCACCAATTAAATTCATTTAAACTCTGACCAATTCAAAGCCAAATTCAATTAATACGCCAACAACCCCTTACTGCTTCAATTTCTTAATTTGGAAAACCCTAACCCTTCTCAAAACCTAAATTACCCAATCACAATTGCCCTAAAACGCCATAAATCCACATCAATTCAAACCTAATTACCTAAACTGAACCCCGGTCTTGATCCCGAGCGACATGTCGACGCTCCCGACGGCCTCGAGAACGGCGAAATACTTCGCCGGATCTTCGAACAAGTACCGAAACGGCCTGATTCCGGCGTCCCTGACGAGGCCGTGGAGCTGCCTCATACAGAGCTGGCGGTGGTCGTCCTTCGAGATTTCGATCGGCGTCTGGAGCTCCGGCCTCGAGCTGAAGTACTCAAACACCCGCTCCTGAATGTCTCTGTGCCTCCCTCTCATGAACTCCGACAGACTGGCCGTGTCCACGCTCAGCCTCGGCGCTCCCCTGGCGCATTCTTGCAGGCGGAGCTGGCCGCCGGAGAGAAGAGGGCGGGGGACAGGGGTGAGGTGGAGGGAGAGCCGTTCGATTCGCCGGTCGATCGGCTGGGATTGGTCCTCCGCCGTTGGATGCTGATCGGTGGTTTGCATTTTTAGAGAGAGAAAGAAGAGAGAGAGAGAGAGAGGATGATTGATGGGGAAGGTGGTGGGAGATTTGAATAATTAAGATAGCTCTTTGGTGAACTTTACTTATACGGAACATGGGATGACGTGGCGAGATATGATTGGCGAGAAAATTGGCAGTTAGTTTTGGCGCGCCTTTCAATGTCACTGGATAAATATGACTAGAAGGTTTCGGATCAGATTAACGTACTATGTCATGTCATATGTCCCTGTCGGATGATTTTCTTCTTTTCCTTAGTTTGATTTTTTTTTTCTTTTTTACTTTAATATTTTATTTGAATCATTCCGTTATCTAAAATATTATATTTAAATACATTTTTATTTAAACAAACGTTAATTTAATTTATTAATTTTACCAATCACATTATTGCATATTTTTTATTTCTTTTATTTTTTTGTTTTTTGAAAGTACATATTTTTTATTTCTCTCTTACCAAAGCCACCGATTAGAATATTATTCAAATATAAATAACGAAAATATGATATTTTTAAATAATGTGAGTTGCCCGTAGAGAGAAAATGATCAATGAAAAAACTAGCTCCATTTTCCGTAATTGGTGAAGGAGTTGTTTGAAAATTTTAAAACAAAAACAAATTCAGTGTGGTTATCAATTGTCGTAAGATGGGAACAAAGGATGGGGATGAAAACGACATAAAGGAAAAACTATACATTTTTGTTTTTTGTTTTTTTTTAATGCAACATGTATGCTCATGTTGATGAGAGTCTCTCGTGTTTAAATCGGCTTCAGCATGAGATTTTATCTTATGATTGTTATGCAAAGAGTCTTTTTTAGCTAACGGTAGTCAATACTATTATGTTTCTCATCATAAGAAAAAATTAACTTGTCTTTTTAAAATTTTGTATTTTATGAGTCTAATAACTATTGGGATACAAATACTGTTTCATTATTTATAACCTTTGCTATTTTCACTAATTTAACTTAATTATGAAACGATTATTTTTCTCTAGAGAGGAGTTTTTAATGATTACTCTTTTTTTTTTTTTTCCGTATCACCAGTGATTATAAACAAAATAATAAAAAACAAAATTTTGACCTAAAAATAATACAATACAACAGTCTTTTTATCTTCATTAATTGATTTGTATCTTTAACGTTTTCTCTAAATAATAATAAAAATAACTTGTCAAGGTATTCTTTCTTCTTTTTTTTTTTTTCTTTTTTTTTTCCAAAAACATTGAACTTAATAGTGTGAATTGTGATTATACAAATATTACCTAATTAACAAATTATGAATTATCACTATTCTATGCATTGGTTCAACCAAAATAAGTCCATAAATGTAATTTAGTCTTATTAAATAGAAGTCATGGATCTATCCATGTAAAATTAGGTTTATGCATAACGTGGCTTTAGAGAATTTGGATCAACACTCAGATGATGGAGGCATTCAAAAATTGTATGTTCTAATCGAAGGGTTGGAATATTATGATACAATGGATGACGAGTACCTTTTGAACTATCTAGGAGAAAACGAGACAACTTCAGAGTTGTCGAGTGATGAGAAAATTATTGAGAACGTCATGGGAAATCACAAGGAAGATGAAATTGAAGAAGATAGTTCTGTATTGGAGCTTGATTCGCTAAAAGATACATTCACAAGCAATAATCACATTGTAAAATTTTCTCTTGCAATAGGGGAACACTACGCCAGAGCTTATTAATGCACTAAGAAAAGTTAAAGATGAGGTAACATTGGAGCCATATTTTACAAAGACCTACTAATTGAGTAATAATTGAGTAATGTATATGTATAATTTTAATGTATAAGGAGATTATTAAATTGTACATCCAAGTAGGACCTATGTGTTTTTCTTTTAAATGTATTATCCTAATAATTTAGGGAGTTAATAATTTATCACATTGGTTCCAATTCGAGACCTGGCAGAAAATTAGTTAATCGAGGTTTTACTGCATAAAGAGAAAAAATATAACAAGGAAATGATAACAATTCATTGTAGTATGAGAATTGATACCCCTTAATCTGTCGAGAAACCCATAAGATACATTAAAAAGAGGAGAGAGAAAGATCAGGAAAAGAAATATTAAAAACTCACCATAAATAAACTTTAATCACAAGTAAGGAGATTAGAGTTTCTAGTAAAAAAAATAAAAATAAAAAAAGGAGGGAAAAAAATGTGGGATATTGAGGTTTTTAACAAGGAGGAAAAAAATATTATGAGAAGTAGTACAAGCTAAAAATCAAGAAAAGACAAGCTAAAGATTAGAGAAAAAAAATTCTTAAAATATGAAGCAACAAAGAAAAAGGAGTTAAAATAAAATGATGACAAGTAAAGAAAATAATAATAAAAAAGCAGTAAAATAAAATAAAAATGAAGTTGGGAAAAAAATGCAAAAAAGCACCGAAACCGTGCATTAACAACAACCAATGTGTGCAGAGGCTTATGCGGCCTATTTTATATATTTAGAATTAGGATTAGGATTTAGGATTAGGGTTAGGATTTAGAATATGATAGGTTTAAGATTAAAAATTACAATTACGATTAGGATAAGATCTGAAATTTAGGATCTAAATAAAATTGCAATCTATTGTGGGGAAAAAAAGGACAGTCCATATTGAGGGGAAAAAAAAAAAAAAAAGACCTTTATGAACAGGGTAAAGAGCAAACCTTTTTTTTTTTTTTTTGGTTATATTTTTGTTTCAGGTATGGTTAGAATACTGGTAGAATACTTAAGCTGGCTATCATAAATAAGCAAAAATAATTATCACATTAGTCTTTGACAGTTATAGTCGGAGACGAGTGATTATTTTATGTTGGAAATAAAAATAAATTTTGATTTATTACTTTCAATAATCTAATACTCTTCGATAAACAGAGCCAAAGATGGTTGACCATTTTGTATTAACAATGATAGATATCCCAGTAAATTATTAAAAGAAATTTACTACAATACTCTCTGATTATCGGAGACCGATGTTGACAACCAGAGGCTGTCGATGATCCATGTTGATTATGGCAGCATCTAGTAGATTACTACTGCTAACCTACTAGATTACCTTTTTGATTGATCCATGTAATTTTGACAAGATATGTAGTAACCTACTAGATTATCTTTTTTGACTAGTCATGATAATTTCGGCAAGAATATAACATTAAACTTTGACTTATCTAATTAGAGACCAAAAAACTGAAATCGCTACAACTGATATCCTTTTTAGGACAATCCTACAAATCACGAGAAACATTGGAGAAAATTGTGAAAATAGCCCATAAATTACACATGTTTAGGAAATTTTCCCTCCTTTAATACTAGTTTGGAATTTTAAATTCTAAAAATATTCTAGTAGACTACCAAAAGTATTCTACTAGAATACTCTATGGAGAGTATTTTGGTAGACTACTAGTGGTATTCTGGTAGACTATAGGTGGTATTTTATAAGAATATCTTTTTGGCTGGTTGGGGGTAATTTTGAAAATTCATAGTATGTTGATTTTTGACTGTGCTTTTTTTTAGGGCAACTCTCAAAATCACCGCAAACATGAGAGACAGAAATAAATAACAATTTTCAGTAAATAATTAAAATAAATAATATGTTTTTAAAATGTTTTGAGTTAGTAATAGTAAATAGTAAATTTACTTTTCCATGTCCCCTTTTTACTTGACATTATAAGAGGATAAAATTCTGGGGAATTATAGATCGGACAATATTCTAAAAATGTGCTATTTTTCTATTCCTCAAAAAGACTCTTGTAAATCTATTTACTAAAAATACATTAATTATTTACATAATAAATTTGATATCTTCACAAAATATTTAAAAACTAGCTATTTGCTTTAATAATTCTAAAAACTGTTATTTACTACAACTTCCACCGCCGAAAACATTGGGCATCTTGGGCCAAACACCACCCGAACATGTGACATTGTATCCATCAATTTGATAAGCCGACTAAAATAAAGGTGCCAATATTTAGTGTGTTTTTATTGACCGGTTTGAGTTAAAATTTTTATATTTAAGTTGATTGATTTTTAAAAAATTAATTAAAAAAATAGTTTATTTTTTAAGGAAAAAAAAAGAAAAAAGAATGAAATGAAATTTTTAAACAACAAATAAGTGTTAATCTCATTTAAAAAAACAAAAGAAAAAGAAAGGCGGGGGAGTCAGGGTTCGAACCACTAGATTCCCGCCTCAACACATTTGGATTTGGATTTCCTTTCTTCCCTTTTTACCCCTTTTTCCGTTTTGGCCACTTTCTTTCTTTTCGCGAGCCTTTTTTTCCCTCCCCAAACCCCCCCAACTTTCAAAATTTCTTTCAGTCTCATCCTCATTATCTTCTTCAATTGGCTTTTCTCTACTCTCCGCTCTTTCGTCTTCTCTACCCAGGTCAGTTTCTCACCATTTCCTTTTCCCGCTTTTCGTCTCTGCTGTTACTTCCTTGGAATCGGTTTCTAGGGTTTACATATTTCAGCTAGCTTGTTGCAGCAGTTTGTCGAAATTCACATCTGATCTCTTGTTTTCATATGTTTTTGTTTAGATTTCTTGTTCTGCGAGTTTCGATAGATGTTCTGACATTTTGTCTCTGATGATTTTTTTAGGTTTTTTCTAGTTGATTTGTGGGTTGGTTTAATTGGATCTGTTTATTTTCTGCTGGTGAGTTTTTTTTTTTTTAAACGATGAGTGAAGATAGCTTAGCGCCGAAAAACCGTACTGTGCTCGGTGATTTGACGAATTGCCCGGCTAAAAGGGGGTTTTCCGAGCTTTCGGGTGATTCCGGTCTTAAATCCGGTGATGGGTATGTCAAGAATGTCGAGAGGGGAAATGCCGACTCGCAATTCGCGAAGCAACTCCGTTTAGATGTTGATAAGTTTCTTCGAGAAAGGGGGTTGTCTTTGTCGAAAGATAAGCAGCCTTGTGGATCATCATCGACTGAAACCGATACTTCTCATGACAATAGCGAGTCTTTTGTCTCAAGTATGCCCGGAGAATTCAAGAAGTCCAGTGTATTAGATGCGGGTATTGGTAAAGAAGTTATGGAAGTTGGCGATGTGTTGAGGGATAGTTCTTTTTCAGGCGTTTCGATCCCCACGTGCTCGGGAATGCGGAACAAAGATTGTAGTATGGACAGTGAAGGCAGACATGTTTCTGATGCTGCTCAAAGCAATGTTGGGCAAGGACCAGTTACTATTTGCAAGGATAACGAGGAGGGTCTCGGTGTTGGTAAACTCGCCTTGGTGAAGAGCAGTTCTATTGAGTGGTCGAAGTTCCCGAAGCAGGGTTCTATATCCCACGAATTGGGGAGATGTGCAACTCTTGAGGGTGATGGTTGTAGTAATACGAGTGTTGGTGATGACTTTATCAAAGCTTGTTCTTGTTCGTTTTGCTTGAAAGGTAACTGCAAGTGCGAATCTAGTATGCTTTAGTCATTTGTATACTTGGTGTAGAGCTTTTCACTGATTCTGTTTCCCAATTTATGTAATTCAGCTGCTTACATTTGGTCGGACCTCCAATACCAGGATATAAAGGGTCGGATATCTGGTACGTCAGTAACACAGTAATACTTTAATCGGCCTTTAAACTTATTTTTCGGATTATTTTCTTTACCATTAGGTTATGGTGTTTATTTTATTTCCTAGCTTTGAAGAAGAGTCAAAAAGAAGCAAATACCTTGGCTCAGAAAAGTTGCAGGGAAAAGGAGACTGGTACTCACAGTCAAGGAGATACCAGCAAATCATCAAAGCTCGAGTCTGACCTAACGGGTCAGTGGAAATCACTCTTTTGTCATATGGAGGACATACTTGTTCGCGAAAGCAATCAACTTGTAAGTGTGATTTCTATGTCCTATGCCTTGTATTTATTTCCGTGTGAATGATTTTCAAATCGAAAATTTGTATGTCTGTCTCGGTTTCCATATTTGTGCATGAATGCTGAAAATTTTACGTCGTTTGACCTATTAATTTGTTGGGTGTTGGCTCTTTGTGAGTCATTGCTGTAACATATGTGTCACGAGTTGTTATATGTGTTTTTGTTTCTTGTGTCTATATTCCGAGCTGGATGCTTTTCTTTTCCTCCTATGGTTTTTTTGCCATCTTAATGTGATAAATTCTCTGGTTCTTGACAGCAAGCAAGTTTTCTTGCACTAAAAGATTTGAGAGAGAACTGCAAGATGGATCTGGAGATGATCAATGGAATGCCTTCAGAGAAACATTAAACTGGTTCTGGTGATTTAGATATTGTCTTGTAACTTCAATTTAGTAGTTTTTCACTTAACTCTCTGCTTGCAAGTGCCAAGCCTATGTGTATTTCTGAATTGTTCTTCTACTAAAGATTTCAAAATAATTGTTTTTCGTTCTGTACTGCATCTGTTAATTTCATGTATTCTAAAATCTTTCTGCTTTCAGGAGTTATAAATTTGCTGATCCATCCGTTTAAACACTTTAGCAGGCAATACCCTCCTTTGTTTGTTTGTTTTCTTTTTTTTTTTTTTTTTTTTTTTGGAGTACTTTTCTTATGTCAACTTTCAAGTTATTTTCTTTCAAAGTCCCGTTTGGTTTTATTGTCTTCCAATATAGTTGATGACTAAAAGTACTTCCGAGTAACGACCACTGAGAGCTTGGTTGGGTGGTAAGCCCGCTCGGCCCCATGCAAGAAGTTGTGGTTTCGAGTTAATAGTGGTTAGACTATATGGCAATCCACTATGAGAGGGATCCATATACCACATGAGCCCCACACCCCTCGGAATTACCTGGTATGCTAGACTCTGCTCCTATAATCCTTTTTCTTTAGCCAAAAAAATAGGAGTAATGCTGATAATGAGTGATACCTGTTTTTTCTAATGCTCACTAGTTTGCATTATTCAACCAGAGGACCGATTCCTATGTTTAAGTTGGGATATCCTAAAGGAAAGTGTGAGAAGTTGATAATTGAGAGCCAATTAATGCTCTTTTTCAACTGCTATTCATAGAGTGGTCAGTTACCTCATTGATCTTGATTACGATGTTGAAAAATCTGGTTGAAATTCTGCAAAATTGATTCCGTTTGATACAGACCAAAAACATTGACCAATTTGATTTACCAAGTCTGGTTAGTCTAGAAAGGTGAACTACGATCTAATTCAAACTCTAGATAATGAAGATTGTTTTGCTTGCTGGACAAGCAACGCTTGTTCATAGACATTAAAGGACCTTGAATTGAGACTCTCGGCAAGGAACTCAATTTATCTTTCTACTGTTGTAGGTAATTAATAGACTGAATAAAGTAATGTTGTGATATATTTCATATTAAGAAAGACAAGGAAAAGAACAAAGTTTTGGTTGAAACTTGAAACTCTCTATTTTTTTTTTTGTTTGTTGTGGGGTCACTAATAGTAGATTTCCAAAGTATTTTAACAGTTTAAGCGTTTGGTTAGATGGTTCAATCTTTTATCCTCGAGGGGATTAGCTGTGGTTGTATTTTTTTTTTGGGTAAACACAACAAGCACACACAAACAATTTTCCACGGGACAGATCGTTCACTAGGAAGTTTAGAAGTAGAAATCAGAGGACCCATAAGGGGACCTCTTTTTTTTTTTGTTTTTTTGTTTTTTTGTTTTTGGATAAGAAAGAAACAGCTTTAATCTATATCCTAATCGCACATAGGTTGATATTAAAAAATTGTAATTAGAATTGATGTTCTCAGCGTTATTCAAAGTAGACGTTCTTATTTTAACTTTTTTGAGTTTTGTGGATTGGGGAGATGGTAGGCCAAGAGTAACACTGGTCCAATGGTTTCGTAGCTGTTTTAGGTTATGAAGTTTACGGAAATTACACATTTACACTACATTGCCTGTTTAGAAAATAGAATTCAAATATAGCCTTTTTTTTTTTTTGTTGGGAAAATATTTCAGGAATAGTAGAATTACATAGTAGTTATTATAATGATTTTCACTTTTTATGCTACAAAACTATTTAGTTCTTATGTTCTAGATTATTTGCTATATTTCAACACGATAAGCAATATTATGCTACTTATTTAACTCTTCCCCAGTATCTAATAGAACACAATTTAATGAAGCAAGCCAGAAGTGAGCATAATATATCGACCCTTAATATTTTCAATCATATTCGACAAATATTTATGTTTTCATTAAATGTGGGCTTTTTGCGATATGATGGAAACCGCCCATTGTACAATTATGTAGTTACTCGCATTAACTCAGTGTCATCCCTATCTTTTTATTTTAATTTTATTTGTTTTTCAAATTCTACTTGTCTATGTAGTTGGAAGTTAGAAATAGTGATTGTAGACATAGTTTAGCGATGGTGTCACATTTAATTTCATTAAAAGATACATAATTCAAATTCCGTCATCTTCAAGTTAAAAAAAAAAAAGTTAAGAATAACGGGATAAGGAACTAAAAAGATAAGTACGAGCAAGATAAGTCTTTAACTCTACTCTCTTATTGTGCTAGCCATAGCTTCTCACCTTACGACCTATTTTGTTAGAAAAAGAAAACCCTAACATAGAAGCGAGCAAACAGATGCATTATTGACCATTGGAGTGCTATTGTAAATCCATAGAAACAAAAAAGTGGATTGATAGGTTCGGTGTTTTCTTTATGAAAACTTTTATTGAAGTGATTTATCATTCACAGTTGAATTTAAAGAAAAATAGATTGAGATCTCTCGTTCAATTTTTGATTTGAGATGGAAAATCTCCAACATTTCCCGCAAAATTTGATGGTTACATAAATGCAAGTTGGGGGAAGAAGTGGGTCAATGAAATAAACAAATGAGGAGTTTAGAGGTTTGTTTTGATATGGAATTCAAGTAGTAGTGCTATTTTCTCAAGTATTATAATAAACCCAATTTACCCAATAAAGAAAAAATGTGTCCACCAAACATAAAGATGATCAGATTGATTTCTGGATGCGTTTTGTAGTTGGCCATTGCTCCATTCCGTCCTTGACAAGTACTTGATGTTTATTTACTATAATATATATATATATATATTTATAGTATGTATATAGTGCATATATATGTAGCGTATTATATTCAAGATTCACATGTCATCATGTGCATTTAATCTCTTTCACTTGAAGGGTCTCTTGGCTATTATTTTTCATACTTAAAGTCGACTATTCTCAAGGTCAACATTGAGAAACTAAAAAAAAAAAAACCATTTATCTATACATTATTAAGAAAGGAGAAAACGTTCTCTTGTTCAAGTCATTCTATCCAAAACGGTTTGTTTTGGGCGATAAATTTTTGTATTTGCTTTTTGGTCCTATGTTTTTTTTTTTTCATTTTAGTCCTTTTTAATTTTCTTTTTGGACCATTTATTTTCCGTTTTGATCCCTTTTTTTGTTTTCTTTTTGGATCAAAATTTTTTTTTTATCGTTTTGGTTCTTCTTTTTACTTCTATATTTATTTTTTGGTCATTTATTTTCTCCCGGATCTTTTTTTTTTTTTTTTCATTTTATTTCTTTTTTCGTTTCTTTTGGGCCCAACTTTTTTTTCTTTTCATTTTAGTCCTTCATGTTGATTATTTTTTTCATTTTAGTCCTTTTATCTTTTTGATTTTCTTTTGTATCTTTTTCTTGGGTCTTTTTATGGATATTATTTTTACTTATTATTTTAATTTTTTCCTACTTCGATAAATTTTCTCAAATTTGTCTCACATGTGTAGAGCACATGCTTTACACTAGTGTGTGTGTGTGTTTCTGCTTCATGTTGATGTTGGTGGTCAATAAATGTTTACATTATAAAAACATTATTGTGCGTAAAGATTGCCACGTTTCAATACCAATAATCGACTATTATATGTGTTGTTGACCCCCAGCATTTATGATGATAAGTTTTAATACAAATAAAGAGTTTGAAATGGTGAATTTGAGAGAAAAAGTTTGTAGATAAACAAAGAAAAGGGATTCAAATTTCAGAGAGGTTGAGTTCCCTGTTTTCTCTAGTTTATCTTAAACAGAAGACTGGACATTTTTAAATCACTAAAAATGGGTTTTGTTGTTTCTCCCTAGTGGGTTTTAATAATTTATTTATCTATTTATTATTTAGAAAGACATTACAAACATCTAAAAAATGAACAAAAGTTTTTATAAACCTTTACATACCAATCCGATGACAAAGCTTTTTTGGGCTTAGCTAGGTGGTAACACTATAAAAATGTATATATATTATTTGTAATATTATATTGTGACAAATATAGTTGGATCACTATTAACTTCCGATATATAATTATTCTTAATGACCCTCCAAGCTCCAAAGTCATTGGCTTCCCCACTACTAGCTAAATATGATCTTTAAGAACAGTATAACTAAAAAATATTTAAGGAAAAAAAAAAGTCAACACATTATTTTGGAACTTAAAAATACTTAATTTAAAGAGAGATTTGATTTGGTCCTATGGCATTCCTTGTTAGTTGGTGATCAATGCGAAATTATCACACCTATTTTCTACTCGCAAGTGCACGAGGTCATCAAGTAATAAAGTAGTGAGTGAGTGTCGTGTCCCACGAGGATTGTGTTCCTAAAATCTAGCTAAGTACTACGACTAAAATAACCGAGTTTTATCCAGACAAATCAGAAATAGAATGATGTTAACAGAACAAAATTAAAATATTAACTAATTGGATAAGCAAATAAAATGATACACGGAATGTTTTCGGATTGAAGGGGGCTCTAATGATAAAGTAGCTAGGGTTCTTGATTTCATCTTGCTTAGTTATTCTAATCCTATTCAAAGCCATTGATCTTCCTCAAGCCAAACATTAATCATGAAATTCCTATAATAATCCAACTCCCTCTCTCGAGTGCCGAGTCAAATATATGCAAAACAACCTAATTAATATCCCTATTAAATAAGTTAATTGTGCATTCATTAAGCTATATCATTTGTGATTACCTAGAACATATTCATCTCCCGATTCCAATACTTACTAGGCTGTGTTCAACAAATCCCAACATGTGTAAGTGACTCTCTCAAGCCTAAATCCACATATCTAAATCCTTTGGCCAATTTTTCAATTGATTAAGGCATTAAGCAAAGAAGAACACAAATATTTGAGCATGAGAAATATCAAATAGCATTAAATATTCATAGCATAACTGTAGCAAGATTACATCAAGTCCCCTAGCATGAAAATCTAGCAATTCATCAATGTAAACTCAAACATATTCAAGCTTGAACAAATCTGAAAATACATTAAGGATCCAGGAAAATAAAGAACTACTAGATATAAGAACAAGAGGAGAGAAGAGGAAGAAAAATAAAACTCCAATGTGCAGCCCAAATCTCCAGCAGCTTCCTTCCAAAATCCACCTGAAATTTAGGGTTTCTTATGAGATTTAGGGTTTCTTTCTTTTCTCTCTCCACTCTGTTTCAGTCCTTTTTTTTTTTTCACTCTCCCTCCTTATCCCCTCTCTGCCCTCCTTTCTTCTGAGTCCGCTTCCTTTTTGTTCGAGGGAGCTTCAGGTGGCGCGCCTCAGCACGCGAGAAGGCGCCTGAGAGCGTGCGGCCGCGCGCTCTGGTGGGGCGCGCGCTGCTGGCCGCGCGATGCTGGTCGCGCGCTGGCTGGCCGCGCGATGGCTGGCCGCGCGCTGGCTGGCCGCGCGATGGCTGGGCGCGCCCTGGCTGGCCGCGCGATGGCTGGGCGCGCCCGCTGCGGGCTAAAATTCGATTTTCATCTCCAATTCTTCTAAAATCCAATTTATTTTTCTTGTTATCTGAAACACTCACAAACACATTAAACCAATCTAAAAACTAGAAGATTTTGTAAATTATCTCATTTCAAGACAATAAATAAGTGAGTAAAAGCTCACTTATCAAATACCCCCAAACTTAGAATTTTGCTAGTCCTCGAGCAAAAACAAAACAAATAAAAAAAAAAACAATGTGAAGCTGAGCAACAAAATTGACGACCATGGATTTTACCTCAAAATCTACAAATGTCTTAAGATCGAAAGGAAAATCAACCATTGTGATTATCTAGAATTTCAACACTTGACACTAGCACAAATCCACTCAAGACTCGTGTGTGTGTGAAGGTCAAAACCACCCAACCGTCAAACACCGGATTGATTTATGCATTAAGGAAGTTCATGGACTTATCGTTACATGATGCACTTAAGAACAACCATAGGCCCAATTAAGTGTTGCTCTCCACTAATGTAGGTTAGTGTAACACAGAAGATCAATAGGACTTTGAACGGCTTGTAATGTAAGGCTTAGGTAAAGGGTCGGTGAAAGAAAAATTTTAAGCTCAATTCACCCTAAGCACGCCTTGCACCTTCAATATCTGATACTTTACAAGCATTCAATGGAAGACCCCAAAATCCCCAATTTTACATCAACACAATCAATCACCCTTTCATTCAGATTTTTTTTTTTTTTTTTTTTTTTTTTTTAACCCCCAAACTTATTTGTTTACATGAATACTGGTTTTTTTTTTTTTTTTTTTTTTTTTTTTTTTTTTTTTGAGATTAAGTAACAACGAAAATAGATACAATACAACCAGCGAAGAATGATCCAAACCCCAATCCCAAGCTCATGCTAACCACAATGCACTCGAATA
Organism: Ficus carica; assembly: GCA_009761775.1. Taxonomy (NCBI): domain Eukaryota; kingdom Viridiplantae; phylum Streptophyta; class Magnoliopsida; order Rosales; family Moraceae; genus Ficus; species Ficus carica. The sequence goes on along the minus strand of CM019743.1, from coordinate 30,353,223 downwards.
CAATGAAGAATGCAATTCGTGCCTAAAGTGATGGGTTAAGTGTTTGGTTTTTTTTTTTTTTTTTTTTTTTTTTTTTTTTTTTTTTTTTTTTGGTTAGGTTATACTAGTGTGGGTGAAAAAGAAATTGGCTTACAGGCTCAAAAGGGGACAACAAGGGATAATTTCCGAAAGGTTGGCTAGAACGGCTCAAACGGTCCAAAAAAAAAAAAAAATTGCCTAAATCATTTCTCCATGTTACCTAACTTAGAATTTCGCCTTGAGTTTCACCAAATTGGGTTCTAGAGCTCTTGATAGACCATGAACCTAGCTAATTGCATAAATGTTCTCTAGTTATTTGAAAGAGTGAGTGGCTAAGATTTTGGTGCTCAAGTGATTAAGAGTCAAAAGTGTCTCTAGCTAGCGTAAGTATCAAGCACACAGAAACCACAATTGAAAGACGTTACAAACGACCTCAAGATAACAATTCGCAGTTGTCACTATCATCGATTCATGGTCATCTTTTGCCAACAAAAATGTACATTTTTTTTTTTTTTTTTAAACAAAAGGGGACTACGCAAGAAAAACACTAAACTAGAATTTAACTATTCCTAAAAAAGAAATGACATGATTAGATAAAGCATATGAAAGAACCGAAAAACAAACGTTCATTTTCATTCCCCCCAAACTTGTAGACAACATTGTCCTCAATGTTGGACCTAATAAAAGCACAAGGACACATACCTCGGGGATGAAGTTACATCCCCTCATTGTCATCACTCCCCTCTTGAGTTTCTGGTGGTGGTGGAGGATTGTAAGGCCGGAGGAGGTAATCGGGATAGGCGGGAGGCATTGCGGTGGACGAGTTAGGAAGACCTCGAGAAGCCAAATAGTGATGGAACTGCAACTCATAACGGCTCCTCATGATGTCACGCTGTTGCATATCTTTAACTCGATCTAAGACCTCATGGAGGACGCGGTCCTGTTGATTGAGTCTGCCCTGCAGTTCCGTTAGATTTTGGCCATGTTGGACCGCCATCCTATAAACATCCTCGATAGGGGGAACAACATGGGTCGTATCTGGCGCTGATGATGGACCAGCTTCTTCGTGGCGTGTGCGGGGGCGGGATGGTTGGCGATGACGATTCTCCACAATTATCCGCTCACGCTCCTGTATAGCATGTGTTTGATGGGCTGAAACTCCTCGAATCTGATTCCTCCCTCCCAAAACACGAAGTCGCGGGAGTAGGTTGGGAGGTCGGGGTGCATCATCGTTGTCATAGAGCTCAAAACCCAAGCCGGATTCGATATGCCTGCCCCCAGGCCATTTAACAAATTTATCCATTGAAGATTATCAATTAACGTACCACATGGTCTCTTCGGCTCGTTTGGATCAATTGTCACACCAGCATTTCGACACAGCCCAGTAATAAGACATGGATGAGTATGAGCACCTGTAGTCCTCGCCTCGAGGGACTTCACCAAATCATCCCTAATAACTACACCAATATCAATGCTCCAACCTTTGCAAATTGCATACAGCAGGGCAGCTCGGTTTGTATACACATGGTGCTCGTGTTTGGTGGGCATAATGGAGGCGCAAATGAATTTATTCCATGCCTTGGCGTAAATGTTCAGGCAATTTTCTGGGAAGTAGTGTGCGACATCACTATCGTCCTCCCTTGAGGTCCATTCGGTACCTGGAATACACATCTCTCTGACAATGGGGTCATAATCCCCTCCTTCTTCAAGGAACGTAGCGTATTCATCATCTTCGATCGTCCCTATGTCAAAGTACCTGTTGATTACATCCGGGGCGAAAGATACCATCGTTCCCCGCACACAAACTTCATCGTTGTCTCGCTGATAATAACCATTGGCATAGAATTCCCTCACAACTGTTGTGACTGCTGGGTCTTGCATGTCGGTGAGGTTTTGCCACTGTCGCTGTACGATGTTGTTTGCGATGTCGCCTTCGATGTCAAATTCGGGAGGCCTTAAACCCCTTTCCACAATTACAGACTTATTTTTCTCCATGAATTTCCCGAATTTAACCTTGGCCGCCTCATTCACAAATTTTTTATCAACAAGACGGAGGCTAGAGGAGCCAGAAGACGATGTTTTTCCCTTCCCGTGCTTTTGAGGCATGTTGCTACAATTGTAGTGGGCTTGACAAATTATCGAACACTTGGCGTGCACACCTTTTTTTTTTCACTTGGACAATTCAACAAACACTTGGTGTGCAACCCCAAAATGTTGACTATATAAGAAAATGAATCCAACCACTAGTTCCCAAATGCAACCCCAATCAAATATGATACTCCACAACAAATCACAATTTTAAACAACTCAAGTTCAAGCAACTTTCAAATAATTACCTCATTCCAATTCCAAGCCCCCAAATGCGAAGTGTCGTAATTGCCTTTGCTAGGAGATGGTGAGATCCTTGATGAAAGTATAGATTGTGAAGTTTGAGATTTTGGGTGTATGAAAGGTATGGAGAATTTTAGAATATTGGTGAAGTGGGGGCTGAATTTTTGGGTTGGGAGAAATGATAGTTTTGGTGAGGAACTAGAGAAAATGAGGCTTTGTAAGGTTTTTTTTTTTTTTTTTTTTTTTTTTTTTTTTTGGCTGGGGAACCGCGCGGCCCTCCTTGACTGGGGAACCGCGCGGGCGCGCGCCTGGAGTCGCGCGGGCGCGCGCCTGCTTCGGGTGATGTACGCGCGCGGGCGCGCGCCTGGGTCTCGCGGGCGCGCGCGGGCGCGCGCCTGCTTCGGGCTGAGGGATCCCTGGCCTTTCTTGGCTGGGGCGCGCGGGCGCGCGCCGAGGTCGCGCGGGCGCGCGACCGCCTCTGGTCTCTTGACGCCCAGTGGCGCGCTGCAGCGCGACTTTGGCGCGCCACAGCGGGCCTTCTCCTTGCTTGAACCCCATGATGAACCACAAAATTGCCTTCAAACTTCTTCAATTTCTCCCAAATTTCTCGAAACGCTTTCAAATACTTTCCATGATTCTAATTGCCCATTAGTACCTAAAAAAAAAAAAAAAAAAAAACACACAAAAAAAATGTAAAGAAATCACTCAAATAACACACGAAAATTTATAGATAAATAGAGGAAAACAAACTACAAGAAAAGTTTAAAAGAAATTAAGGTGATAGAGCTTGGGGTGCCTCCCAAGAAGCGCTTGGTTTAACGTCTCCAGCTGGACGGGGTGATGCTTCCACTCAATTTGGGTCTGCAAGAGAGATGCTAACAACTGTCCGCTCTTCTCCTCCATGGTAATGCTTCAATCTTTGCCCGTTCACACGGAAAGTTTGCCCATCTCTTCCTAGAAGCTCAACTGTACCAAAGGGGAATACTTGCTTGATTTCAAAGGGTCCCGACCATCTTGATCTCAATTTTCCCGGGAAAAGTTTCAACCGGGAGTTGAAAAGCAATACTTTTTGCCCCGGAAGAAATTCTCTCCTTAAGATTTTCTGATCATGCCACTTCTTCGTGCGCTCCTTGTAGAGCCGTGCATTCTCATAGGCTTCATTCCGAAATTCCTCAAGTTCATTCAGTTGGAGTAGGCGCTGCTCACCGGAAGCGTTCAAGTCAAAATTCAACTTCTTGATGGCCCAAAATGCTTTGTGCTCGAGCTCCACCGGTAGATGGCAAGGCTTCCCGAACACCAACCGATAGGGTGACATTCCGATTGGTGTTTTGAAAGCTGTCCTATACGCCCATAAGGCATCGTCAAGCTTTGTTGACCAATCCTTACGGTTAGTATTCACTGTCTTCTCCAAGATAAGCTTGACCTCCCGGTTAGAAACTTCCGCTTGACCATTGGTTTGCGGATGGTAGGCTAGGGCGATTTTGTGCTTTACTCCATACTTGGCCAACAACGCATCAAACACCTTGTTGCAGAAGTGCGTCCCTTCATCACTTATGATGGCTCGAGGGGTGCCGAACCTTGAGAAGATGTTCTTATGCAGAAATTTCACGACCACCCGGGCGTCATTTGTTGGAGTGGCAATAGCTTCCACCCACTTAGAGACATAATCCACTGCCAAGAGAATATAAAGCTGACCATATGAAGGTGGGAAAGGTCCCATGAAGTCAATGCCCCAAACATCAAATAGTTCTACTTCAATGATATTGCTCAATGGCATTTCGTGCCTTCTAGAAATGTTCCCCACACGTTGACAACGGTCACAACGCTTCACAAACTCATGACAATCCCGGAACAAGGTTGGCCAATAGAAACCGGATTGAAGAACTTTTGCCGCTGTTCTTGTTGCACCAAATGTCCACCATAGAGCGACGAGTGACAATGATGGAGAATGTCATGTATCTCCTCTTCAGGAATGCATCTCCGAATAACTTGATCGGAGCATCTCTTGAACAATATTGGATCATCCCAGAGATAACATTTCACATCATGAAGGAATTTCTTCTTCTGATAAGGAGTCAAGTCCGGTGGTAAAACCTCACAAGAGAGGTAGTTGACGAAATCTGCAAACCAAGGGAGCCTCACTTCAACTTCAAACAGGTGTTCGTCTGGGAATGCTTCTTGAATAACAGGGGTTTCGTCCACTTCCAATTTCTCAAGCCTGGAGAGATGATCTGCGACTACATTTTCCGAACCTTTCTTGTCTCGTATCTCCATGTCAAATTCTTGAAGCAAAAGAATCCAACGAATCAAACGAGGCTTGGCATCTTTTTTAGCAAACAAGTAACGAATGGCTGCATGATCCGTGAAAACTACCACCTTGGACCCAATGATGTATGACCGAAATTTATCACAAGAAAATACCACTGCAAGCATCTCTTTCTCGGTGGTGGTGTAATTGAGTTGGGCTTCATTCAATGTCTTACTAGCGTAGTAGATGGCCCGAAAAATCTTGTCTCTCCTTTGACCAAGTACTGCCCCGACGGCATAGTCACTAGCATCACACATGATCTCAAATGGTTCGTTCCAATCGGGTGCTACAATGACCGGAGCTGAAACAAGTTTTTCTTTGATGATATTAAAGGCTTCCAAACAAGACCCATCAAAGTTGAAAACTGCATCCTTCTCTAGGAGGTTACACAATGGCTTGATAACCTTAGAGAAATCTTTTATGAATCTCCGATAGAATCCCGCATGACCAAGGAAACTCCGTACTCCCTTCACATTTATAGGTGGCGGAAGCTTTTCGATCGTGGCTATCTTAGCCTTGTCCACCTCAATTCCTTGCGATGAAATTCTATGACCAAGAACGATCCCTTCTTGAACCATAAAATGACACTTCTCCCAATTGAGAACTAGATTCTTCTCCTCACATCGCTGCAACACGAGAGAAAGATTGTGGAGGCAATGATCGAACGTTGATCCAAAAACCGAAAAATCATCCATAAAATCTCCATAATCTCTTCTACCATGTCCGAGAAGATTGCCATCATGCACCTTTGAAAAGTGGCGGGTGCGTTGCATAGACCGAAAGGCATCCGCCGAAAAGCAAAAGTGCCATAAGGACAAGTGAATGTCGTTTTCTCTTGGTCTTCGGGGGCTATGGCAATTTGATTGTAGCCCGAGTATCCATCGAGAAAGCAATAGTAGTCATACCCCGCCAACCTGTCTAGCATTTGATCAATGAAAGGAAGGGGAAAATGATCCTTTCTAGTGGCCTTGTTCAGTTTCCGGTAGTCGATACAAACACGCCATCCAGTCACTGTTCTTGAGGGGATGAGTTCATTATTTTCATTTTTTACCACCGTCATACCACCTTTCTTTGGCACAACCTGAACTGGACTAACCCATGAGCTATCCGAAATGGCGTAAATGATCCCGGCATTCAACAATTTTAGCACCTCAGCACGCACCACCTCTTTCATGGCCGGATTTAGTCTTCTTTGGTGCTCAATAGATGGCTTGTAAGCATCTTCCATGAGAATCTTATGCATGCAGATAGTAGGACTTATACCCTTAATATCTGAAATAGACCAAGCAAAAGCAAACTCGTGTTTCTTCAAAACAACCAGGAGCTTCTCTTCTTCTTCCTTGTTCAAATATGCCGAGATAATAACCGGTTTAGAAGAATCCTCACCCAAAAAGGCATAGCGAAGATGTTCCGGTAGTTGTTTCAACACTAACCCTTCTTTCGACGAGCTTGGAGAGATGAAGCACTCATCAGGCTTCTCTAAAATTTTCACTTGAGTCACATCCCCCACTTCACACGGCAAAGCCTCAAGAGCTAGAACACTTTCAACAATGCCCTCTTCTTTAATACAAAAATCTCCACAAAAATCGGTTATGTTCAAGGGAGTAGTGAGGCTATGCTCTAGAGGGTCATCGTGGGTCACTTCTTGGAAGAATTCCTTGATGCACGAGTCTATTACTTCTACCCGGTGACAAGTTGACTTCTCTTCCGGAAATCTCATTGTGTTAAGGATGTTGAACTTTACCTCCTCATTATTCACCCTTAGAGTCAAATGACCACTTTGTACATCAATCAAGGCTCTTCCAGTAGCCAAAAAGGGTCTCCCGAGGATGATGGGGATTTCCCGATCCTCTTCCATATCCAACACAACAAAATCTGCGGGGAAAAAGAATTTATCTACCTTCACCAACACATCCTCTATGACACCCCTTGGATAAGTGAGAGATCTATCCGCCATTTGCAAACATATGGTGGTTGGTGTGACTTCTCCAAGTCCGAGCTTTCGGAAGACAGACAGAGGCATAAGATTGATGCTGGCTCCAAGATCGCACAAGGCCTTCTCGAAGTAAGAATCTCCAATAGTGCATGGGATAGTGAAACTCCCCGGATCCTTCAACTTTTGAGGCAACTTCCTTTGGAGGATCGCACTACATTCTTCCGTTAGCTTAACAGTCTCATAATCCTCCAACCTCCGTTTCTTCGCCATGACATCCTTCATAAACTTGACATAATTAGGCATTTGTTCAAGTGCATCTGCAAAGGGAATGTTGATATGGATCTTTTTGAAAATCTCCAGAAACTTCGAAAATTGAGCATCCAACTTCTTCTTCTTGAATCTTTGCGGATACGGGAGGGTAGGAGTGATGAGAGGAGGATTATCCGTAAAAGAGATCGACTTAGGCCATGCACTCTCCTTTGGTTGTTCCGATTCTACATCTTCTTCCTCGGTTTTATCCCCTTGGGGCTTAGGAGCTTCAACTTCTTTCCCGCTTCTTAAAGTGATAGCTTTGCAATGGTCCTTAGGATTAGGCTCCGTATCACTAGGGAAGTTTCCAGATGATTGGCCCTTAACTGCATTGGCTAGTTGACCGATTTGCACCTCAAGAGACTTCATAGTTGCATTCATGTTGTTACAATGTGTCTCAATGTTGTCAAGTCTAGCCTCATCCTTGTTAAACCTCCCTCTTGTCTCAACAATGAAGGTACTCAACAAATCTTCCACCGAAGGTTTCTTCTCCACCGCTTGTTGGTTGAAGCCCGGAGGAGGTTGCAAAACATTTTGTTGTTGGCATAAGAGAAATTCTCATGGTTCCTCAAGCCAGGATGATAGTGAGTGGGCAAGTGATTGGGTCTATAGTTGAAGTTTCTGTTGCTCACAAACTGAACCTGCTCTTGAGTGTACTCATCCTGTGCATAAGATGTACTGACACCTGCCACTGCCTCTCTGCTAGATGATGCTTCTCTATTATTCAAGGCTGCAATCTGATTAGACAATGCTGAGACCTGTGCTGACAATGAAGCCAATGGATCCACCTCATAAATACCAGCAGTTTTCTTCGGTATTGAGCGCTCTGAAGGCCATTGATAACTGTTGGTAGACATTTCCTCAAGCAAATTGTAGGCCTCTGGAATAGACTTTGCCATCAATGAACCACCTGCAGTGCTATCAACAATAGTCCTCGATTGGCCATTCAACCCATTATAAAACCTATCAATCAGCATCCACTCATCATAACCGTGCTGGGGACATCTTCTGAGCAAGTCCTTGAACCGTTCCCAAGCTTCATACAATTGCTCAAAGTCATTCTGGCGGAAAGATCCAATCTCACTCCGCAACTGGGATGCCTTAGATGGTGGGAAAAACTTTGCAAGAAATCTCTCCGTCATCTCTTCCCAAGTACCAATACTTCCTGTTGGCAAAGACATCAACCACTGTCGAGCCTTGTCCCGAAGAGAGAATGGAAACAATTTCAACCTGATGGTACCCTCGGTGACACCATTAATCTTCACCGTGTCGGCTGCTTCCAAGAACATGGACAAGTGAGTGTTCGGGTCCTCATTAGGCAATCCCCCAAACTGATTCTGTTGAACCATCGAGATCAAAGAAGGCTTCAACTCGAAATTGTTGGCATTGATAGTCTGCCTCCGAATACCCGAATAGTGTTCCTGAACTGGAGGCTTGAAATAGTCCCGAATTGTCCTCTGTTGCTCAATATTATTGTGATCACCCATAGCTCGTGCTTGATTTCTCCTTTCTCTTCTGATTTCACGAAGTGTCCGTTCAATTTCCAGATCAAGAGGTAGTAATTCCAAGCTACGGGCCCTTCGCATTCACCTTCAAGAACAAAAAGCAAGCGAGCAAACAGGAATTTAAAGAATAAAATAAAATAAATAAAGTAAAATCAAAACGTCTAAATTAAAACAGGCTACTTTGTCACAATATTAGCCAATTTTTTTACAACTACCAATCCCCGGCAACGGCGCCAAAAACTTGATCAATGCGAAATTATCACACCTATTTTCTACTCGCAAGTGCACGAGGTCATCAAGTAATAAAGTAGTGAGTGAGTGTCGTGTCCCACGAGGATTGTGTTCCTAAAATCTAGCTAAGTACTACGACTAAAATAACCGAGTTTTATCCAGACAAATCAGAAATAGAATGATGTTAACAGAACAAAATTAAAATATTAACTAATTGGATAAGCAAATAAAATGATACACGGAATGTTTTCGGATTGAAGGGGGCTCTAATGATAAAGTAGCTAGGGTTCTTGATTTCATCTTGCTTAGTTATTCTAATCCTATTCAAAGCCATTGATCTTCCTCAAGCCAAACATTAATCATGAAATTCCTATAATAATCCAACTCCCTCTCTCGAGTGCCGAGTCAAATATATGCAAAACAACCTAATTAATATCCCTATTAAATAAGTTAATTGTGCATTCATTAAGCTATATCATTTGTGATTACCTAGAACATATTCATCTCCCGATTCCAATACTTACTAGGCTGTGTTCAACAAATCCCAACATGTGTAAGTGACTCTCTCAAGCCTAAATCCACATATCTAAATCCTTTGGCCAATTTTTCAATTGATTAAGGCATTAAGCAAAGAAGAACACAAATATTTGAGCATGAGAAATATCAAATAGCATTAAATATTCATAGCATAACTGTAGCAAGATTACATCAAGTCCCCTAGCATGAAAATCTAGCAATTCATCAATGTAAACTCAAACATATTCAAGCTTGAACAAATCTGAAAATACATTAAGGATCCAGGAAAATAAAGAACTACTAGATATAAGAACAAGAGGAGAGAAGAGGAAGAAAAATAAAACTCCAATGTGCAGCCCAAATCTCCAGCAGCTTCCTTCCAAAATCCACCTGAAATTTAGGGTTTCTTATGAGATTTAGGGTTTCTTTCTTTTCTCTCTCCACTCTGTTTCAGTCCTTTTTTTTTTTTCACTCTCCCTCCTTATCCCCTCTCTGCCCTCCTTTCTTCTGAGTCCGCTTCCTTTTTGTTCGAGGGAGCTTCAGGTGGCGCGCCTCAGCACGCGAGAAGGCGCCTGAGAGCGTGCGGCCGCGCGCTCTGGTGGGGCGCGCGCTGCTGGCCGCGCGATGCTGGTCGCGCGCTGGCTGGCCGCGCGATGGCTGGCCGCGCGCTGGCTGGCCGCGCGATGGCTGGCCGCGCCCTGGCTGGCCGCGCGATGGCTGGGCGCGCCCGCTGCGGGCTAAAATTCGATTTTCATCTCCAATTCTTCTAAAATCCAATTTATTTTTCTTGTTATCTGAAACACTCACAAACACATTAAACCAATCTAAAAACTAGAAGATTTTGTAAATTATCTCATTTCAAGACAATAAATAAGTGAGTAAAAGCTCACTTATCAGTTGGCCACAAGTGATATTGATGCTGGATTCTTAGGCCAGCTAGTGCAATGCAATGTTAGCCATTATTTGTGGTACTCAGGTTTGACATTTTGAGGTCAACCAAATTTAAATAATTCGATATATTATAGTGGTGACTAGATCATGGTTAATAATTGGTTTCTGGCACTGGCTGCTAAGCTCGAATAATTGATTGTATTTCTTCCATTCTTTTTGGAGCTTTGGATGGATATCCTACATAATTCGTGTTACTACGTCGTGTCAGTTTGTATCAATTTATTTATTAATCGTGTAAGAAAATATCAACTAGAACATATTATCTTGTTTATTAAACGTGTTTGAAAATATCAACATAAACATAACACATTCAATTAAATGTGTTAACATGGCTAACCTACATACCCATTTAAATTATAATATGAAATAATAATTGATAGAATTATTATGACTTATTGACACAATTATGACACGTTTTATTGATTTTTCTTTCCTTTCAAGAAAAAACAAGTTAAATCTATAAACAGATTTCAAAATTCACATTATTTATGTTAATTGATCGGGTAATCTTTAATACTACATGCATAAGTAGGATGTAAATGATACGTAGACTTATATTCCTTATTCAATTTTTAGTGTTCTAAATGGTATCTAACCAAACATATTATGCTAATAATTTGAAATAATTTTTAATTTTTCCTGATTTTCTTTTTTGTGCATTAATATCTAAGCCCATTAAGTAATGTGGTATAATGTGGTTAGTTAGACAACATTTGAGATATATAAATTGGACAAAGGATCTGGATTTCATAACAAATATAATTTATCATGGCAGTTTGATTGAGCAAAGAAAAAAAGAGTCAGTGCACGTCTCTTCGGAGTAGATCAGTCAACCTGAACACGGCCTTTATAAGTCGTATTAATCATGTCTACTCGTTATTGATCCAAACTTGTTTATGAAAAGTTCAAACCTGCTAAACTCCATGTGTGTTTTGAGTCGTGTTGTCGTGTTATAATCAAAATTTCTCCCTGTAACTAGTATTGCGTGTTTATGAGTGTTAGATCTAGTCAAAATCATATAAAATGGAGAAATATGCAAAACTAATAGAACCTAATAAAAAAATGATGATTTTAAAATAATGTCATACTGGTTTTCACACCTTATCATGAGTTCTTCAAATTTTTTCCTTTAAAAAAAATATGAAAGTCAATTATTATGGTTTTGACTAGTTCATATTATATCCTTGCAAAATAATAAAACCAATAAAATTTGGAGAAGTATTTTGATTGGGGATAAAAAAAATCTTATTAACAAAGTACCATTTTAAACAGTCAGATTTTTAATAATTAATTTTACAGTCTGTGATTATAATCACATGAAACGTTTAAAAGCACATAATAATAATAGAGATCCTTATTATAGAAAGTTCCTTTTCTTTGGTTAGAGCTACTATTCATATATATATATGTATATATATATCTTCTATATATATATATATATATATATAAAGAAGAACAATGAAATTTGGTCTGGAGCTTAGAGGTCTTCGTAATTAGACTGGTCCAAATGTAGGCAAATTAGTGTAGAAGGTGTAGTTGATTACGCTGTTTAAGTCACTATGGATTATTCTAAGCTATGAAAAAAAAAAACGTACATTTTAATTGCACCGATTTAATCATAACAAACTATTTGCTACATTTATTATTCCAAGGAGCAAAATGCTTATGAAGTGCAAAGTTTAGGATTTAGGATAACATGCACCAATTACTCTTATTTTGTCTTCTATTACAGTTTCATCTGTATCTGGGGAAGGTAAGCTTGGATTTGCTAATCTGTATATATAAACATATATTTTGAATTTGGAGATATGCAGATTTGAACTGATATACATTTTACGAAAAGCTCAAATATGAAATTACCGTTAATATATGTTTGCAACTACATTTATTAATCTAAATCGATTATATATGAATATAGCATAATTACTTGTCTCATGCAAGTCTAAAAAATGCACATATTACTATGGAGGTGAACTTTTTAAAAAGGGTTATAAGATCGAAACATCTTCACATGGTTGCTTCATAATTTAGATCTGAGGGGAACAGAAACAAAAGAAAGACAATTTGTAAATGGGACAAAAGAATTAAAAAAAAAAAAAAGAAGACTGAATAACAATGATATTCTTTCAAAAACATTATGCAACATTTTAACTCTACTTAAACAGCATATAGGACAGCTTGAAATTCATAAACTACATAATTTGTAGTATTAATGCATCGTAAGCAAGGCCTGAAATGCATATTCGTGTGAGTTTTTAAAAGGGCGAAGGCCAAACATGTTCACGTTCTCCTTCCTTTGTCATAAGGAATAACATTAAGGGCAAACATCAACAAAAAAGGACACAATTTTTCCAAAAGAGACAAATTTTATTATTATTATTATTTTTTTAGAACGGAAATCTGAATTTATTGGCCCAAAAAATAAAAATTGAGCAACTTTTTTCGTTGGGCAGGGGAATGAGGAACCCCACGTGAAATGTCCCCTCGGCTAGCATCATTTGTTCACGAGTACCCTCTTTTATTTTTATTTTTAACACACACACATATTTATATGCATATATGCACTTTTTATGGAATATCTAACTCTGATTTAGTAGAGAGAAATTAAAATATTTATAGATTTTGAATTTAAGAACTCTTATTCAAAATCGTTCTCTCCCATCCATTGATCTAGCTCCAATAGAGTTTATATACAAAGCTTCATAGAGATATTTATATCAATTTACATATGTAAACATAAATTGTAAAAGAAAATCATATAATTAATTTCCTGCATACAGACAAGTAAAGAGAACATGGGGGAGAATGGAAGAAAAATAAAAGAAAGAATGGTGAAGAGAAAAGAGGAATACTGGAAGAGAAAAAGGTTAAGCTACAATGAATAAGTTAGAATATACTTGATGTGGAATAAAGTAAATAAGTTGCCTCTCTCCTTTTTTTTTCTTTCTCTCTTTTAATTCAGCAAAAAAAAAAAAAAAAAAAGCCTCTCTTTTTAGTCTCCAACAGATAATTCCACTTTTCCGTCTATATATCAATTCAAGGTCTATCAGTCCTTTTGTAATTTTCTATCATTCATCAATCAAATATTGCAATTGTTTTGCCTAACTTTTATCCACTTTGGAGCTATATGATATTTGCTCGTTCACATTATGGTGTTTTTAATTTTTTTTTTTTTTTCCTAATCTCTTCCAGAAAAAAAAAGAAAAAGAAAGAAAAAGTCTTGGTTTGACAATTTGATTTAAGCGTCACTGCATATGCGACTATTATAAATACAAATCTTGTACCAAAGGAGTTTATATATATATATATATATATATATATACAAAGAGCGACAATTATAAATTATGTAAAGTATTCTAAGCACTGAATATGATCCTAATAAACACACACACACATATATATATATATATAATGTTTCAAATCCAATAGTCATATAGATCTAATAGTTGTAACATTTTATTCAGAAACTTATACTAACTAGTTGATATATATGTAATTTTTTATTTAATGGAATTAATCTTGTAACATGATATTATTTAGACTATTAATACAAATGATAAGTATCACTGAAAAATATAATATTAAAATAAACTAGTTATTATAATATTGTACAAAAATTATTATCGGATGTGAGACAATGAGTATTTATATACATTTGTATTCATATATATATATATATATACACACGTACTTATCAAACAAGAATGAGATAATCGCACAACACTGTTATGAAAAATAGTAATTAGTTAATATAAAACTTTAACTTACCAATTCATCTCAAAACTTAAGTTGATCAACAATGGTTTTATATTCTAGACACTTAAATAATGAATGGTTTTCCTCTAATAATAATGACGCCAAAAAGTTATAAGTTTACCAATTCATCTAAAAATGATGCTTAATATCATGTATTTCTCATAGAAGATGGTGACTTTTTACTTGTTTAAGGACAAACCATATATTGTTCAAGAAGTATTTATCTGTTTAGCCTTCTTTAATTAAATGAGTGTTCGATGTAACAGCTCTGAATTTTGCATAATTTTGCTTCCACATGATAACTTGAGGCAACTTTTTCCCCTATACACATGCATATATATTTAAATCAATATACCAAAAAAAAAAAAAAAAATTTTCCATTGCTTGAGACAACCAGACAACAATGACAAAGAAAAACATTAAAGAGAAGCATATGTCTTAAGTTATTAAACAATTAACATTTTCTAATTTCTACATCATGAACAATGATAGTAATGGTTTTTTTTATTTTTATTTTTTATTTTTCTATCTAACGTTTTGAGTTAAAAAATTACATTATTACATGATTATAAAGATAAAAACATATAAAATGTAAGCTTCCTATTATTTGGTATATAATTATTGTAAGATCTTTCACATGTAAGGTCAAAATTTTGATTTTTTTTTTGCCATACATAATTCTATTATATAGGAAAATAAGAAATTTATTCTATAATGTTACAATATCAATTTTCTTTTGTTAAATTTAATTTCAAAGTCAAATCATATCAATAATTTTTTTTTCTAAGTATACATAACTTTTTCACGAAGTCGATTATTAAAAAAATAACAAGTAATTGTGGTAATCACCACAAGTGCAGACAATAACTTGATACAGGTTGTGATTGATACATCGATACAAAATATAATGTGAATGACACAAACATGACACAATAAGACATAAGGTGGCGGATTGAGTTGAACTGAAGTTCAAACATGTGGCATGAGCACATTTCAAATACAATCAGATTATCATAACAAAAACACCAAAAAAAGAAGAAGAAGAAAATGAGTTTAAATTACTAGCCTTCACAAAATTACTGTATTATAATACAAAAAAAAAAAAAAAAGCAACGCTACACATCATGATGAATTTTATCATGAATATCATGAATTGTCAATTGTCAAAATTCCGTAGATTCTGTAAAACTGAAATAACTACTTTGTCTCTATTTTTTTTTTAATTCTAACAAGTTACTTTTTAATTTCATGATGTATCATGAAACTTTTCTTTCATGATGTGAATTATTTTCCTACAAAAAATAGTGACAAGGGGCTCGCTTGCAGAGCCGCCAGCTTCGGAAGAAATAGGGGTTAGACCCCACACCCCTATCTCTTATCATAATGAACAAACTATATTAAGTTGATATTTCAAAATTTTGTGCCTTATACAACAAGACATGATAGTATTGTTACGTCTTTTGCTAGTAATGAACAAGTATGACATGAGTCGACACGATTTACACATTTTTTATATCTACCCCTTTCCCCTTGTCGTAACTAGAGTAGTACTACAAGTCTACAAGAGTTCATCCATCAAAGTACATAAGACGCAATACATAACTAAACTTGGTAGTAGAGGGAAAGGGATGGTGAAGGTTGACATGTAAAGTGGGAGAAGTGAGGTGCTTTGCTTGGCTTGAAAGTGATGTCCACGTAGGAACCGACGTGTTGGTAGGTCCCACACGTCTTAACAAGAGAAAGCAATAATTGTGGGTCCCATATTTTAAAGAAATTTGGGTTGCGTTTGGCTTCCATTTCACGCAAACGTTGAGGCCACGCATGCGGCTTAGTGTAATGCATTGCCCAATAATGGTGCACGTCCTTCTCCATCCTTTTCCCTTGACTTTTTCTTTCTTCCTTTTTTTTTTTTTTTTTAATTATAAGCTTCCGTTTAGAACACGTGTTTGAGATGGAATTTTTAAGTTGAAATTAGTTAATTTTTTAAAAACTAGTTATAGTTTTTGTTGATTTTTCAGAAAAAGATAAATGAGATGAAAAATTTAAGTTCAACCTAAGATCCAAACGAACACTTATTATTCATAATTTAAATAGTAAATTTAGGGTCTATTTAGTTCATATGTTTATTTTTGGAATGAGTTCTTTTTTTTTTAAAATAGAAATTATTATTATTTTTTTAAAAATAGCATTTGAATGTGTAACTTTTTTTTTAATTCTAAAAATAGATATTAGAAAAAGTCATTTCAAAATACAAATCTAATAAAATCTTAACATATTTTAATAAGATATGTATATAGATTTGTTCCTTTATTAATTATGAACACAGTGAAAAAAAAAAATTGTTTTAATCGGAGATGAATGAAAAAGGGAATTTTAAACTTAAATAGAGGAGAGAAATTTTTGTATAACTAAAAATGTTACTGTACAAAATATATTTGAAATGGAAATGAGTGAAAGGATTGATTCTAAAAAAGTAGATTTTTTTTCCATCTCATTTCTTAAATGAGATGAGCTTTAAGTCTAAACAAACACCATTTTCATTTTATTTCTAAAATGAGATGGCCAAATAAGCAAAATAAAAGTCCCATCGGATTTTAATAAGAGAAAACACTCTAAAATTTTTAGTGAAAATAAATTAAAACGAGATGTCAAATGAGAGATAAGCCGGTATCGTTCAGTCTAATGTCCTGGTTGGATGAACTATTGTAATTGCTATTATTATATTCAATTACAATAGATATTTTATTGAACAACTTTTGGAGTGAATTCATTTGAATGTTTTACTATTTCACAACAATTCAACTCATAATAATAATAAAAAAAAACCTTCATTTATTCAAATCTTACTTTTAATAAAAACTATCCAAACACACATTTAATTTGAATACATAATTCAAATTTTACATTTTGAACTTAAATATTTAGTTTAAATGAGCATTCAAAGGTAATCTATGATCTGAATGGACCATTAATATTTTTATTTTCATTTTGTTTTTTAGGAGATTTTTTTTTTCTCTACTATATTCTCCTTCATTCTAGTAGAACCTTCATATGAGCTTTTTGTTGAAGGGCATAAAGGAGAACCAAAACGATTGAATAAGTCAAAAAGTCTAAACTGATAATAAGTTAATTGTATCATGTGGATTTTCACCCTCCTTTTTTTGTTTTTTGGGTATCATGTGGACTTGTGGAGACTTCAATGCCACACTATTGGATTCTTTTTTTGCGGTACAATATTAAATAAATAAAAAAAATGGAGGCGGTCGCGTATTTGCTTTATCATATTCATATTTGAGTGGCTAGCTAGGTAGTTGTAAAACGCAAAATTTCCATTTTGGTTGATAGTCGTATTTATTTACAAATGTTTGAGATCTATAATTCAAATATCTCATGCTAATTAAAATCTTTTATATAAAGAGGAAAATTGAAGTTTAGAGTGGTCAAGAAGAACAATATAATTTAATTTAAGCTAATTAGACTACAAAACAAGTTAGGACGAGTGAAATTAGTCTATATAAATGGAGATAAAATAAAAACCTACGTTTAGCTTGTTTCAAACTTCTGCTTCAAAAAAATATATATACATATTTATATTTTCTCATGTTTGACTTAATTTTTATTTGCTAAACAAAAATGAGTTATGTGCTTATGTATGAAATAAACCCCCCGCCCAATAAGTTAATTCTTCAAAGTGTATTTGTACTCATAACCTTGTGAGTTTGACCGAGAATGAAAAATGACAAGCATCTGAAGTTTCTAAAAAATACCACATCCTCTATCCAATTTTAGTATTTCAAATAGTATTAAACCAATTTCGTTTTCACACATCATTCATTAGAGTTACGATTATAAAATATTTCAAACTTTTTAAAATAACGTGATATAATATTATTAGTTAGATATCATTTTGGGACATCAAAAATTGAACATAAGATTTCGATCTGTCCTTAAAATTGAACAAGCTTCTCCATTAAATTTTAATAAATCAATATATATATATATATGTCACATAATCAAATTACAATATAAGATCTAAAAATAGATTTGTAAAACTACCTATACAGTGCTAAGGGCCTGTTTGCCTCAACCACTCAAACCATTCAACTCAAATTTTTTTTTGTCTTTTTTCTAAAAAGTTTTTGTCTTTTTCCCAAAAAGTTTTTGTCTTTTCTGAAAATTTAAAAAAATTTACTATTGAAACTTAAAAATCTCAACTCAAACTACTCCACCAAACAGGTCCTAAATTTTTGGTCGTATTATAACTTGAGATGAAATGAGAGGCCAAACGACCATAATTCTTAACGACAATTTAATACCCACATTAAAATTGAGATTTTAAGTTTAAATCTCTCCTTTTAAATTCTAAAAAATAAATGATAAAAGACCAGTTATCGGAATTCTTTCAGAATCAAACGACGTTACCATGGTCAAATTGACTAACATAAAGGGTTAGATAAGTTAGTTTGGGGAGGTTTATTTTATAGACTAATGAAGCTAAATTGGCTTTTGGGAAATGCCAAAAGAGAAAAAAAAGAAAAAAAGATAGAATCGGGAATCCAAGGGTCATTTTCTATATCACAGCAAAAATCTCACTTCACTTTCAACAAACTAAAATACCAAAAAAGAAAGAAAAGAAAAGAAAAATAATAATAATAATAATAAAAATTTGTGAACCAAGGCGCCGCAATCGACGATTGCTTGTCCATCCCTCAAAGTAGTGTTGTCAAAGTCATCTCACGATTCCGTGACCCCCACCACTCACCACTCACCACTCAAGGGGGTCACATTTAACCCCAACCTCCATTCTTCTATTCCTTCTCTAACCATGGTCCTCTTTTTGGTTTTAGGTGGCTTTTCATTATAAAAATGAAGAAAATATTTCAACTGTTTATATAGTAAGGGCGGTTGTAACTCCATTAGAGTTTTGAATTTTTTTTAATTGAAAATGAGTAAATATTTAGACATATGTATTCGATTAAAAATGAACTATAATAGTTAAATAGAATGAATATTCAAAATGCGTTCGAAAAAGAATAATAATATGGATATTATTTCGTTTCTCTCGTTATTCTGTAGCAAAAAAAAAAAAAAAATCTTAGTTAAACTTGAAATAAAAAATTTTGAACTTTTAAAATTTGAATATTTTAAAAATTGAGTTACTTAAAAAAAAAAAGTGAAAAAAACATTTGAAACGAACATTTCGCTGTCAACATTTAAAATGATATAGGACCATTTCAATTGTTTCAAAATATTACTTTTAAAAAAAGTTATAAATTAAGGGGTGGGGATTTCGTCTTTTTTATTTACTTGTTTATTTTTTTCAGTGTCAAATATTTCCATTAAGTATTAATTTTAGATGGAACCTAAAGTTTTTATGAAATTTGGTGGGTGAGGATTCAAACTCTACACATTTAAGTTGAGTTAAACATGAAATTATTGTTACATTATATCTGGCTATAGCCACTTAATTGTAATTATTTAAAAATGAAATTTTATATGTTTATTTTAATTACTTAGTTTTTAGGTTGGCGACAAAATATCAACTTCCGCCCACCATTCCCAACCTCGTTCTCTCCACAAACTTCCTTATCTATCTACTTACTTCTTGTTGATAACCTCACCTTTGCTCTAAGTAAATAGTAGATTTCCTAATCACGATTCAATTAAATATTTGCAATCCGTTTACACTAGGTTTAGGTTTGTGCCGATAGGAATGATTCAAGTTGTTAGCGTCATTACCTTGGATATGTATGACCACCTTTTATAAAAATGAAATAACTTGTCGTTTTTACAACATTTATATATTGTTTAGGCTATTCAAGTACATTGTTATGCGGTGTGACCTCAACAAAAATGAAAATAATAAAACGATTAAAAATTGTTTAGAGACATTAAATTATTACAAGCTTTGTAATGGCCCTAACGAGCCGTTTCCTTCAATTTGCAATTTTGATTTTGCATTTTTTTTAAAATCCTTGCATAGATTTCACTTCACACATACATTTTTTTTTTCCTCGCAGCTCCATTCTAATAAAAAAAAAAAGTTGGAGATTCAAATTTCAAACTAAATATCCCGAAATAGATCCCTAAAAGTCTCATGAAATTAACATAAATAGGAAAAAGAAAAAAAAATTAAGAACGTGTATTATCCTTCTTTTTTTTTTTTTTGTTTATATCGAAAGTTAATCAATTACAATGTTCATTCAGAACAGAAAGAATATAACCAAATTATTCTGAAACGATTAATTCAATTTACTTCTATTAGCAATAATTAAAGTGCCACGTAGTTCATTAATTGAGTTGGGAACTCACAATTTAACTATAAATGTATCAAACTATAAACTTAGGTTTAAAAAAAGAAGAAAAGAAATCATAAATTACATCATCCATCCATGATTCTTTCCATGTAATTAAATTTGACAAGCTCAAAGAAAAAACCTTTGTGATCAATATGTCTTGATGAAGTCGAAATTGATCATAAAGCATGTGCACATGATCAAACGGTCGAAAGTTGCCTGATATTTTTGCAGAATCATGATTAGCACTAAAACAAAATAGTCATCTGCCCAATTGCATTTTCAATTTGATAATCTACAATGACATGGCAGACCAATCGCGTGACATTGAAAAGGAAAACGACCACAAAAAATTAAAAAAAAAAACTGGCATTAAACGCCAAATGTTGATAACGGGATCACAAAAGAGTCAACAAACTTTGAACGAATCCCATGACAACACGTGTCATCCACGTCTATTTTAACAGACATCTGCCAGTCCACTTTATACACTGCGACACACGTGGCATCTCGTCGTTGGGTACCCCACATCGAATAAAGGTATCTTTGAAGTTCATGTGATTAATTAAAATCAGAAAAACGTGGTTAGAGAGAAAAACTCGATGTTTACATGGTTATAGATTTACGTTAATTCAACTCAAATTTAATTTTTTATTTTTATTTTTATTTTTTTTAAAAAATTAATAAAAATTATAATTAATTTTTAAAAAATAAATCAACTTTAATTTAAAAATTTTAATTTCAATCGTAACACTAAATGGAGACTTAGCATCGTTTAATAATATGATTTGAATCCTAAAATTAAAATTTAATTATTATTTTTTTCAAAAAATTAATTTCAATTTTATTATTCACAATATCTATAACTTAAATTTTAAAAACTCATAACTTTATATATACAAGTCTAAATGAGATGATTTTTTTTTTTCAAATCGCATAAAATTTTGAGATGAATAAAATAAACTCCATATTAATATTATTTTTCTGAACATATTTTAAGTTTTTATATTTTTTAACTCTAACAATTCAAATATCATACCAAATATATAATTTAATTCAAACTTAAATTTTACTATCTAAATTTTAACATCATACATATGCTTAATCTATTAGTAATTTCATACTTGGTTATAAGATAAAAACCCAAGGTTTAAGAAAGCCAAACCATGGGCAAGAGGGGCCTATATAAGCAAAGAGAGTCAAGACCAAACATACATCAAAGAGAGCGAAAAACAGAGAGTGAGTTCTCACAAAAATTTCTAAAGAGAGAAATCTCTTCTTTTCTTTTTTTCATTCAAGCTTGCAAAATCTGTAATTATTTTCTCTGTTGTTTTTTTTCTTTTCTTCTTCAACCCCCCTCGCTGTTTAATCCCCGCTTCTCTGAATCCCTTTCTGTCATCGTCTGTCTTTCAAATTAGTCTGTTTTTTTGGGTTTGTTTTTTCTTAGTATTTTGAGTGGAAAAATCAAACAAACCCAGAAGGGTTTTCTTGGAAGTCAGGTGTTTCAGAATAGAGATCCAGATTTTTATCTTGTTTATTTAATTTCTTTTTCTTTGTTTTTGTTTTTGATCAATCAGGAGGGTTTCTTTTTTATCCCTCAAGTTGGTCTTTTTTTGGGTTGTTTTCTGTTAGAAAAACTTCCTGTTCTTTAATTTTGTTAAGAAACAGGTTGATTTAGGAACAAAACCTTACTTAATTTTTGCTTTCTTGTTTCCTAAGGTACTGAAAAAACCATGGCAGCAGCTATAGATATTTACAGCAGCCAAACAACACCAGTTTTCTCAGATCCTTTTAGAGAAGAGCTCATGAAAGCACTTGAACCTTTTATGAAAAGTGCTCCTAATAATAATAATAATAATAATAATATTTCACCAATCTTTTCTCCTTCTTCTTCTTCTTGTCTTTCTAATGAGGCCAACTTTTACCCTGAATTTGAAACTTGCTCTCCATCAAATACCCAAATGTTTTCGAATGGGCTGTTCTTTAGCTATAACCAGATGGGTTTTGAGCAGACAGGGTCTCTAGGCCTAAACCAACTCACACCTACCCAAATTCTCCAAATTCAGGCTCAAATCTATTACCAACGACAACAACAACAACAAAATATGGTCATGTCAACCGCAACTCCGCTTCAAAACCATGTCAGCAGCCTCAACTGCCTCGGCCCGAGGGCGGTTCCGATGAAGAACGTTGGTGCTAATTCAAAACCCAATAAGCTCTACCGAGGAGTCAGGCAGAGGCATTGGGGGAAATGGGTCGCCGAGATCAGACTCCCCAAGAACAGAACTCGCCTCTGGCTTGGCACTTTCGACACTGCCGAGGAAGCCGCCTTGGCCTACGACAAGGCGGCGTATAAGCTCCGCGGAGACTTTGCTCGCCTCAATTTCCCTCACCTCCGCCACGAAGGCGCTCATGTCTCCAGCGAATTCGGCGAGTACAAGCCTCTCCATTCCTCCGTGGACGCCAAGCTTCAGGCGATTTGTCAAAGCTTGGCGAATCCGCAGAAACAGGGGAGTGTCAAGGTGGCTTGCTCCGAGCCGGAGGTGAAGCCGATTATTGAGCCGAAGCCGGTGTCTGATCATTCACCGAAAGGTGAATCGGAGGTGTCCTCTTCGTTGTCGTCGTCGCTGTCGCCGTTGTCGGATGAGTCTTCCGCAGGGTCGTCTTCGCCGGAATCCGATATCACGTTGCTGGATTTCTCGGATTCTCATTGGGAGGAGAATGACAATTTCGGGCTGGGAAAGTACCCTTCAGTGGAGATTGATTGGGATGCTCTGTAATCAAAAGTCTTTAGCTATGTTGTTAATTTCTCTCCTTTTTATTATTATTTTAATGTCTTTTAGTTGTAAAAGCACAGCTTCTGCGATGGAATTTTTAACATTTGCAGGGGTTCAGCTGAGTCTGTTTAGGAGGGTTGGTCAGTCAGATCATGTCTTATGTTGTAATATTCTTATATGTCGTTTTTCATTTCTCCTGTGTTGGTCAGCTGGTAGTTTTTTTCCTTGCTAGGCCATGGACATGGAAGTTATCTCTGTGTTGTATTCTACTACACTTTGAATGTAAAAATTAACCAAGTCCACTGTTATAATATTGTCTACTTCTTCGTGTTTTGTACATAATTTTATTGTTTTAGCTTTCATTTGACAATCTTCATATATTCATGTACCTCAATCACAATTTTGTTGTTTCAGAAAACAAGAATTGAATCTCTTTTACCGATTAAAAAAAAAAGTCATATAAGGACTGTCTCTTACCGTGAATACTATTGATGGTTAGATTGCATCACTAAAAACAACAAATAATGAAGTTGAAATTATTTATGTATCATACAGCCATGACGCTGAAAGTTGAATGGGAAGGTTCCACTCTATATATATATATATATATATATTATCTAATTTGTTTGTCTTGTTTTTCTCCCGTAAAAAATTGCAAAAAAGTTTTATCTTCACTCCATTTAGTATTTTCTTTAAAATCTCAACTGTTCAAGGGATGTGTCAAAATCATTTGGTAAATAAGAGAGACACAACAAAATTACATAGCGAATCATTATTTAACATATAATATTTAATAATTCTTGGTTCACTAATCAAAACATTTTAGTGGTTGTATACATATTCTAACAGTAATTCTATCTCTGATTTTATCAGAAGGTACATAGTTTAAATCCCTCCATTCTCAGTTAAAAAAAAAAGTCAAAACATTTTATAAGATACATCATCGTACAATATAATGTTGTATGACGGTCCACCAAACATACATTAAATGGATTGATTGTCTCTCTGCATCTAGTTTTGAATTTAAAATTTGAGCAGAAATTAATCCTGATTGGTTACGAAGTTTTGGTCACCTATTTTTATTAATTTCTACTTAGTTGAACACATGATGGCACGATTTACTTGATTGTCCATTATTACCAAATATAACATAATTTAACAACTTGATACCCATGATACTATTTTGCTTGTTCTAGGGCTATTCAGTGTAGTTTAGCAAAAGCTTTGGCGCTAATTGCGGGCACCCACCACGTTACTAATTACAGACATACATACATATACATGTGCATATACATATGCATACATACATGTATACAATATATATATAAATATATAAGTATAATCCGCCTTAAATTGTTCAGCTGATGCTGATGAATATATGGCGCGTCCTGTCTGTACAGTCACATTATTTTTCACATTTTATAGTGATTCACACAGTTCATATATCAGGAAACTATAGTATCTCAACTACTTAAAAGTCTGTTTATACCCTAGCTAGCTACTTGTTACTTCACTTATTTGGGAGTTTCAAGGGGCCAGGAACAAAAATATCCTACCGGTATAACATAATTTTAGGGACAAATTTCCCTCCGATCTTTTAAAAATTTGTGAATTTCCTATGTCAGTTAAATTTTTGATGAAAATACATGTAACATTCATTGACGGCATGAGTGAGAGATATTACATATGAAATTATAACGTTACCCTTATAATTAGAGTAAAAGAGTAAATATTTAGAGCTAATTGTCATTTTTTCTTATACCTCTCTCTTATGGGTAACTTCATAATTTCCATATAATAAGAGTAGCGAATGTCACATGTGCTACCAACGAGTACCACATGTTTTGTTGACGAACATTTTTTTTGGGTAAAAAATTTAACTGAAAGGGAAATTCATAAACATTTTCAAAATTCATGAGAAAATAATGTTACAAATTGAAGTTCATGGAACATTTTGTGACAAGACCTAAAGTTTGGAAGAAAAGTGAAACTTGTCCTAGTTTTAGACAATCAATTTTTCATTAATTTTGTATAATAAAGTAATTAGTTTTCAAACTTGTTTGCTCTAAATCTTATACAAAATATAATCCGCAAAGCAGATTTGTTGTTATAATCATCAAGAATTTAATTCAAGTCACCCAAAAGCTAAAGCAATTTTAATATATAAAATTTCTTGACCCTAAAAAAAAAAAAAAAGAAAAGAAAAAGTAGTATCATCTAGGGATCACTTCACTACTTGATAAACTTTAGCAGCTTCTACTACTTTTCTTATCCGCAGGCATGAATGACAGGTGGGAAAAGCAAAACCATGGGGGTGGCTATAGAGTAATATAGAGCCCACTTTATTAGAAACATAAAAATTCTTTGAAATGCAACAACAACAATATCTTATCTCCTTCCATTCCATTCCCTTCATTTCCTCTGGAGATAAGGAATTTAGAGGCCACCACCACCCCCTCACAATACAAACAAAAATAGTATGAAAAGATCAATTAATCAATATTCTTATTCTTTCTTCTCACCTTTCAAAAAGTAGTGTTCACATTGCAAAATCAAATTCAAGTAAAGGAAAGATAGAGACTTAAAAAAAGTGGCCCTTCCTTGGATCAGCTGGTCATCACAAGATTCCTCACCAAAAGATAGCTTGTCACGTTGTACCATACTGGACCTTTCTTTCTGATTAACAATTAAAACAATAATAAAAAGGAAAAATTTAATGTTAAGACAAGAAAAACTACATAGGAATAGGTCATAGTTTTAAACTAGAGTAATTGATCAAAATGATCCCTAAACTCTTTATAAGGTAATGATTTGATTCTTGCTTTTTTAATTTTGACCAAGAAGATCCTAAACTCTTAAATGTTGACAATTATAGTCATTTCCGTCTAAATCTGTTAAATTTCTAACGGAATCTTACTTAAATCATAATTTTTATAGTAAAAAGACCAAAATACTCTCCAAACTGAAACCTAGCCCCCCTGCCTCCGCGCCCCACCATCTTTTCCATCGCCGAGCTCAAGACCCCCCACCCACCGAACTGAAAACTCAATGCTTAGCGCCCCCCCGCCCCCAACCCAAACAAATGTCCAGACCCAAAACTCTAATCTAGGGTTCCCCTAACACACAAAACTTTGATCTGCCACCCCCCCCCCCCCCCCGGCCAACACACACACACACACACACACACACACACACACAACTTCAATCCACACACAAACACACGCAAAACTCCGATCTAGCCCCCCTCCTTACAGCTTCACCATCGTCGAGCACACACACACACAACTTCAATCCACACACAAACACACGCAAAACTCCGATCTAGCCCCCTTCCTTACAGCTTCACCATCGTCGAGCTAGGACTTTGGTCCCCCCCCCCCCCCCCCCCCCCCCACACACACACACAGACAACTTCGATCCACGCACACACACACACACAAAAAATCCGATATGGGCCCCCCTCCCCTCCGACTCATTGTTGCTGAGCTCGGATTTTGGGTCCCCCCCACCCCGCCCTAGCCTCTTCACTGTCGCCGAGCTCGGACCCACCACCCAGCGAACTCAAAATCCAGCTCTTAGCCTCCACCCCCCCCCCCCCCTCCAAACACCGAATCCAAACCCACCCACCCGAGTTTGAGAAATAAAGAGAGAGAGAGAGAATTTTAGTTGTTTTGTGATTTTTTTTATTTTTCTTAAATTAATTATTGTTAAATTACTAAAATATCATATCAAATTAGATCACATGCATTGTACATGACTCATTCCATTAGAAATGTAATGGAATTGGACGAAAATGACTAAGATTACCAACATTTAGAGAATTTAGGGTCTTCTCGACCAAAATTAAAAAAAAAAAAAAAAAAAACAGGGACCAAATAATCACATTTGAAAGAGGTCAGAGACTATTTAAGTCAATTATTCTTTAAACTATTAAATTTTCGTCAAATTCTATTAAACTGTCACATTTTCTTAATATCATATGATTTTTATGTGATCTGATGATTTAAATTGTATTATATCAATAAGATGTTTCTTTCATACCTTACTACGGATCTAAAAGAATTCCTATTAAGATATTCCAAGTATGGCCTCACTTTAAACCGTATGTTAGATTTATATATCGTTCTGTCAATTTTACATATATATATATATTTTATTGAGATGTTATTTTGAGTAAATCTAACATTAAAAAAAAGTAATATAATTTTGGATGTTACTCAATTCTCCAATAAAATAAAAAATTCTATGATAAAATTATATAAAAAAAAACCGGTGGGCAAAGTTATGAACTAATATCTTAATCATGTTTTGGTATTTTGGGCGTTCTATTCTTTAGTAAAAGAATTCTATGGTAATATACCGTATCAATAGGGTAGGGTAAATTTTGAACCATCATATTAAGTTTTGATGATGATCTACTTTTTTTTTTTTTTTTTTTTTTTTTAAACTAACATGAGTCTTTTATAATCTGATGGCTCATACATGACTGTTTTCTGTTAGTAGGTAAATCTCCTCGGCTTGGAATTCTTACCCTTAACTTTGATTTTGTCTAAAGCATCTTATGACAAGCCGAAAAGAGTGTGTGAATGGGAATAAAACTTGGACCTTTAAAAGTTGTTCAAAGGATTTGAGGGCAGAAAAGGTGAGGAAACAAGAATTGGTAATTCTACTTTACATATTTTAAATTCTAAATAATATTACTTTGTGGGGGTGTCTTCCTTCTTCTATTCTAATATGTAATCAAATAAGCTAAGAATCTAATCCTAATAATCTAAAATTCGGAGATGCCCTTTAAGGTATGTTAGGGAGGAGAGAGAGAACTTTTGAAGCCCATGCGTAACGAAAGGCAACTATTTTAAATTGCAAAAAGGGAATAAAGACCATATATGTGACCAAAGAGAAAAGAAAGGGAAATATCCCCATAAAAGAGATATTTGATGCGAATAGCTAGGCTTCTTTTGCAAAAGGGGTCCAAACAATTGCGTACTAATATATGCGCTACATGTGATGCAAGGAAACAATGTTGGACTTGAGAATTTTGAATGCTCAACTGACCAACCACCTCGGTTTTGTCTTTACTTGGTGTTGTTGGAGAGAATAATTTAACCAAAGAAGGTCCGTTTGATAGACAGTATTGGAAGTTGCTTTTAGGTTCCTGAGTCTAAAAGTTATTTCTAAATATATTTTGGTAATCTATCAGATGACTTTTCTCTTCAGACGTTACAAAATTAGGCTTAAAAAAAAACTCTTATGAATATATTTTAAAATTAATATAAGAGTTTTATTAAGACATTCTTCATTCTTACATTTTTATTGTTTATTGAAAAATTTTAAAATAATTTTGACTTAAAAATCCCTTTTATAATTGAAAAGGTCGAACCCTCCACACCAATCCTTCGGACGGTGAGATCCCATCGTGGAAGTTTACACGTGAGGAGATCTTGCTACAACGGTCCCATGGCGATGTCACGCACGGGTCTGGGCATCTAAGCTTATGGCTCGTGGCAGTTCTATGCTGCCCGAGCCATGTGGTTCTCCAACGCCATAATAAGTGACTATTGATGCGAGGTTGTGTATGGCGGCAGCCATGGTGATTGAGAGAGAGGTGGAGAAGAATGAGAGAAGAAAGAAGAGATCTAGGGTTAGTTGAGGGATAATATTTTATTGATTGAAAATGGTATGTATGGAAGGAAAGATGAATGGATGGTGTTTCTCTATTCAACCATGTCAAAAGTCATGATTCCTGATTAGCCCGAAATGTTAAACTTTAAAATCAATGGCGGAAATCTAAAAATGATATCTTTTTACAGCATTCCTAAAAATTTCTACTTATGTAAAACATGTTAAAATGATAGTATAATGTTAGACCGTCTCTAGTGCTAATATCGATGCTTAATGCTAAATCTGACTCAAAAAAGTATAATAATGACGTTTTGATATATTATACTCAAACACATAATGTTACTTCAAATGCTATATGTATTTTTGTCATTATTATTAAGTATTTGAAATTGTAAAAGTAAATTTTTTTTTTGTTATAAAATAATTTGAAAATGACTATATTGTAATTATCAAATAAAAGGTCAATGTATCTACCAATAAAAATAACTTGTTAAATTATTACCCAAAAAAAAAACTTGTTAAATTGGCATTTGTTTTACTTGGAGTCAAATTAACCCCAAAAAAAAGCAATTACAAGATTTAACATTAAAAGTAAAGAAATATATAGTAAAAAGCTAAAATAAATAAATAATCACATATTGAAGAAACTGTTTAAGTGAATAATTTATTTATGAATAGCATATTTGCTAGTAAATAAATATTTACCTTTATTTATTTATTAAGTTAAATAATTTATTTAGTTTTGGAAAAAAAAAAATACTTACGTGTAAATATATTATTATTTTCATTGGTTTAGTGAATATCCTATTTACTTGTTTTAGCGTCCGTAAATATGCTATTTAATTACCTCTATATCCTTAGAAATAACATTGCATTGAAGAATAGTTTTCATATCCAAATGCTTAAATTTGACTTCAACACATAACTTTGAGATTGTCTTTGCAATGCTTTTATTCATAGAAGCTTGTTATTAATAGATGCTAACAAGTTCATAGAGGGAAAAAAAACTAACAAGTGGTGGAGAGAATGAGGAAAGATTGTTGCTAGCCTTTCAATAATTGCCTTAAAAGACCAGGCAATAACAATAACAAAGAAAGACGAATATCTTTTAGTCATGATAACAAATTAAATAATATAAGCTGTCAAGGAGTTTATTTTGACGAAAATTTAATATTTGTTATTAAAAGTACGATAAATTCCTCTTACACTAAATACAAAAAACTTGGCTAATAAGATAATTTAAAGGGCAACGTGTCAAGCGGATAAAGGTCAAGAGGATCATTACCAATTAGTCAAAATAACATGCTTGCACTACCATTTAATATATATTTGGTATTACGAGATCATAGAGGAATTCCATTCAAAATAACATGCTTGCATTACCATTTAATGCATGTTTGATGGACCGTTATACAACATTATATCGTACGAAGAAAAAGTGTATTAGTAAAACTATTCGCATAGTTAGGATATATGCCACAAAAATTAAGAGTGGATTGATTTTTGTCACAAGATAAAAAGTTTTGTAAAAATGCCATTAATATGATATCATAAATTCAATATAATTTTTTTTTTTTTGATATTTTTTATCTTCTCTCTTCCCCCCTCTCTCCCCCAAATGCAAATCTCTCTCTCTGTTTTTTTTTTCTTTGTTTAGATTGTGGATTATATATATATTTGTGTGTTTATTTTGTGAATATTATTATGATTTTTTGAGGATATTGTGAAACATTTTTTAATATTGTTCTGTGTTGTGTGGATTGTTTCAGATTAATTTCTGTTATTTTCATGGATATTTGTGTTTGTTACGAATTTTTGAATTTCTTTTAGTAACGAGGTGATAAATTCTGGAAACTGTGTTGGATTTGGAGGATTTTGAACTTTGTTTCTTTTCTGTGTTTAGATTGCGGATTATTTCTTTTCTTGTGGTTTGTGAATTCTGGGGTTTTAATGATTTTTGTGGAATTTTTTAGTGTTCTATTGATAAAATTAGGTGCTTTTCTAAATATTCCAATATTTTAGGTAACTAGCTTGGTTACCCGCAGGTGGCATTGGTTACCGGTCGATAACCAACTGATTACTCGTCTGTGAAGTCATCGATATCAACTAGTAATTATAATTGGTATTTTAAAATAAATAAATAATAAATATTTATGATGTCATGTTATGACATTTATTATAAGAGTTTTTCTGTGTAATAAAAATCAATCCAAGATATGATTTTGTGGTATTTTTCTAAAGTTCCCTCATTTAGAATATCTGGGGCATGTCAATATAGAGAGAATTGGAAAGGAAGAAAGGCCGAAAGCACATTTGCCGGTGGTGGAAATCTCTCCAAAGGGTAAGAGTTTATGAGCCCAATTCCACTCTATGAGCTTATATGAACATAGGTATTAGGACAAAAATTATTGAAAGTAAGATTGGGCCTTAGGGCCCAATTCTATATTACGGACCTTTATTAATAATAAGAAAGAAAGAAGTAACTAGTAGTTTTCATATTAAAGTAAATAGCATATTTTTAAAATATTAAGTTTAATAATAGTTTAACAGGGAAATTATTTATTTAACCTTTGTCAGCATGTTTTTTACCTAGTAAAATTTTCATTTAGCTGTAAATTTATTATTTATTTCAAATATTTTAAAACCTTATTATTTACTTAAATTATTTTCGTAAAAAATGCTATCTGCCACAATTTTCGTTATTAACAAGAAGCTTTTGAACAATAATTGTTGCGTTTAAGATTTGGGCTTTAGGAGCCCAATTCCATGTTACGAGCCCAACAAAAAATGTTCATTTTAGGTTCACGATTTAATGGTTGAACACCATAACCCAATATGTCGTCCGTCAATCTATCAGCTTCTAGTTAAGCTAAAAATTAGTTGATAATTTTAGATATTTAATAATATAGAAATTAATTAACAGTGTTCAATTAATTTAACAATAAATAATAGAAAATTAATTACTATGGTTATTTAGTTTAAGATAATGAATAATAGGAAGATTAATTAATGATGGTTAATTGATAGAGGTGCACTTAGCATATCACTCCTTGATAACGAGTTTAATAATCATTGTGTTAAGGGATTAAACTTTTAAGATAGAACGTGAGCTCACACTCAACCTAGATATTCTCTCAGGAGGGAATTTATTAGTAACGGGCATAAGTAGAGGGATTCGAACCTGATCAAGATAAGTTCAAACCTCAATATAGTTCTCTTTTTCTGTCCGTGTGCATATGGTACGACCAGTCGGGCCGGTAGAGAAGAATAATAAGTTCATAAATAAGCAAAAAAACATAAAGAAGCATAATTAGAATTTTATGCTTATTTATATTTTTGCATTATGTGAATATGTTTAAGAAGATATGTTTGGACTTACTGGTGAAAGCTCATTCAGTTTCTTTATATTGTAGTTAATCCTGCTATGAGGCCAGTGTAATTGTCTTATAGGCTGGGTGCAGTGGCGGTACGTCTGCAAGGACGGACACGGACTTTGGATATTGTTGTAGTTGTTCCTCTTTTAAATTAATTATTAGTATAAAGTGTTTAGTAAAGTAGTATAGTATTATCATATGCAAGTACCTTTTTTAAGACAGTGTCAAACTATACAATAATATAGTATGGTTTTAAGTTAGTACTATTTATAAGATCGAATATGATTACAGTTTTATTTATATGATTAGAATGTTAAACAAATCTGATGATTGATAGATTGTTATGTTTATTTATTTGGGTATATATATATATATATATATATGTTTCACATTTTTTACAAGTAGTTAAGTAAAGTTCCAAGTTTTAAGAAAAATCAGTTTAGACGACGGCTTAAATAGTCGGGTGTATCACATACTTGGACAAGTCTTGCAGCTCGCTAACCTCCAAAAAGAAACAACCACCTAATATCCCCACCCCAGCACACGTTCCAGAGAAAATAACACCACTTGGTGTTATTCATCGCAAGGCCCGACCACCTTGGAAAGTCTCAAGTGTTTTCTTGAGACTTTTAACCTCCTCACGAGTGCTCCTACAATACAGGAATATTTTATATCGACAAAGAATAAATGGGAGACCGATGAGGTTGATCTAGCAACTTTAACACCATGAATAAGACCATTCTTTTCCAATTTCAAAGAGATGAGATAGTGGATCTCCTTGTCTTTGAATAGAGAGGATTGGAGGGAAAGGAGTGGGAGGAAGATGAGAAGAGAGAGGAGATGTGGGAGGAAGAGCTTTCTATCCTATTGGACGGATCATGTAGGGAAAAAGAAGTAGGAGGGAAAATTAGGAGGGAAATGACCCATTTTACCTTTCATCATTTTCTTTATCATTTTTTTTTATTTATTTATTAAAACCTAAACTAAACAATAAAAACCCAAAAGCTGAACTTTCTCTCTCTCTTGCTCGATCCTCTATTTTTACGTCTTTTTTTTTTTTACTTTTTATATTCTTATTCTCTCTCTCTCTCTTTTTTTTTTTTTTTTTTTTTCCGTTCAGTTTCTTTTTATTTTCTTTTGCTTGAACAATTTCTAATTTAAATATTTGTAAAATAATATATTAAGCTTACATATAAAAATGTCATGTATTGCACATTACAAATATAATTGAGTATCATCAGATACAACACATTAGAATGTCCTCTTTCCCTTAATTGGTTAAATTCATGTTTTTTCCTATATAATATGGCCAGTTTCTTAGCAAAAAAATAAAAATAAATAAATAAATAAAAACTTCATGATCTGTGTATGTATAAAAGGTATTTGAAGAAACATATAGAAAAAGTTTATCAACATATAGTCAAAATGAGTAATATTGTAATTTTACAGTTAAAAACCTATCCACATTTCAATTCTTTTTATATCAAACAAAGGAATAAGGGATGACAATAGGGGGTGGGTATGCCCTACGCCTTTTTACTACTCTTAAGTGCCCAATAGCCTATTAATATGACTCAGATCTATGGCCCGAAATTTAGAACCCAACTTATATTTCAGAGGCCGAAAATAGGCCCACTTCTTGTACTAGCCAGTTTGTTTCAGACAAATATATCTTAATTACATTTCTTTACCCCAATTTAGAGTATAGTATTTCTTCGAAAGAAACAGGCATTCTCTTGAGTCTTAACTAAAGTGATGTTTCAAATTTCGTTAGAAAACGAAAAAGAAAGATTTTTAATTCACTTTGGTTTGGTAGAAAAGAGAATTTGGAAGTATCCAAGGCGTGCCACTGTTGTAAAATTATTCCAATAAAAACTTTTGAAAAATCAACAGTATCTTTTTGTACCTAATCAAAACCAACTTTTCTTAATAATCAATTCAATTTGTGCCTTATTTGGCTTATGTCCTCGTCATT
Organism: Ficus carica; assembly: GCA_009761775.1. Lineage (NCBI taxonomy): Eukaryota > Viridiplantae > Streptophyta > Magnoliopsida > Rosales > Moraceae > Ficus > Ficus carica. Next base: position 30,319,318 of record CM019743.1, on the reverse strand, counting down.
ATCAAACAGTTATGTGGTTCAAACAGGCGTGACCTTCACCCAAGTTAAAGCATTCTCAATAAGTACTTTGTCTTTCCTTGACTATATTATAAGATATTATATATATATATATATATATATTAAGCTATAAACCCCTTTTTCCTCGAGGTGAGAACAAAAACAAAATCAAAAAACAAAAAGCTTCGCACGTATTGTGGCACTTCAACTAATTTTTAATATTTTGCTACTTAATAAATTTTATAGGGCCATTCAAAGACACAATGATGTTTTTGATTGTGTAACGAATATTAGAGCGCTAAGTCTGGTTTTTGAAAGAAAAAAATAAAAAAATATGGTGCCCGACATGACACCTAATAGGCTTGGGAGTGTTGTGCCCACACTCATTAGATAATTAAAACATTTCGAAGAAAACCCTAATTACTTTGCTGCTTAATAAATTCTAAGGACTAAGAGGTAGATAGATTTTTTACATACATAATTGAAGTAAAAAGCATGTTTTAAAATGTTTACTTTGTAAATTTGTTATCTACTTAGTAAATTTGTTGTTTACTTTGTTTATATTCTATTTACTTAGTATATTTCCTATTTACTTAAAATATATTCTAAAAGATTGCTATTTACTTAAACTATTTCGTAAACTTAAACTATTTCGTAAAAAATGTTATTTACTACAATTTTCCTAAATTTTATATATAGGGCCATCTAAAAACTCAATGAAGTTTTTGATCTTGTAAGAGCTTTAGGTTTGTTTTTTCAGGAAAAAAATTGTTATCGAAAAATGTCTTATTGTTCCAAACATAAATTAGAGACCGATGCTAGGAGGGTTTGTGGTGTCTCCAATGGCATGTTAAAGAGGTCGTATACTACTATTGAAGGGTAGTAATTTATTTGGATCACTTATCGCATGAAAATTAAGCTTAGATTTTCTACCAAAATTTTATATTTAGTCTAAATCACCCGTCCCCAACATCAGACCTACGAGGCTGGGAAGTGCGGGGTCCCACTCATTTGATGCAATGATGAACATCACTAATCTAATTCAAATATTTCGAAGAAAAAAGAAACCCTAATTATCATCTGTAATTATCATCCGAAATATGAGTAGAATGTCTTTTCTAGCCAAAAAAAAAAAAAGAAAAAAAGAAATTGTGTCCCGTTGAAGTTGATGAGTAGTTTTCATGAAATAGATCGCTGCCCCTACGTAATGCATGTCTTTGTCCATTTGAATATGGAAACCCCGTTTGGCCACATGACACATAGTCCTCTTGGTTCCAAAAGTGAAGAGTTGTTCTTTTAGATACATTGTGAAGGGCTTAGAGCAAAACATATATTTAAAGATTCTATCAATTTTAGATTTTGTGCCACACCAAGAATCCGCACTAATTTATGATCAAAATTTCCTTATCAAGTCGAAGAATATCGGTGGCCTGCCCCTGTATCTTTTACACAACAAAAAACCCCTTTGACGACATTTTAAAAAATGTCATAAAATGGTTTCGAGGACATTTTTGAAAAGGTCATTGAAAGAGGGTGCCGTGAAAAGTATGATTTTTTAACAACATTTTCTTCAATGTCATGATCTATGTCGTGAATTCTTTGTCCTCAACAATAGAGCAATGCCATCTATTACTTTCCTGTTTGTATACTGTTACATATCACAACTGTTCAAAAAGTCATGATTGGTGCATATGATAGCAATTTAGAAATGTCATGATTCAAACATATTACAAAAATTAAACAATGTCATGATTAGAAATGTTCTACGACATTGAAAGCATGTTTTAATAGAAAAAACCATGACATTGGAAGTGTCATGTATTCTTGAATTTTTAAAAAAATGAATTTCCATAAAATAAAATGTTATTGTTGATCATTTATAATTATATAGATATAAATTTTTGAATACATGAATTATTAAAAAAAATCACCCCAAATAATTTTTTTATTGTTGATTACTTATAATTATAAATATAAATTTTGATTCATAGTATCAATAAAAAAATTATTAAACAATACAAAAAAAAAAAAAAACTTTCAGTGACAATAAATTTCTAAAAGCTATTGCAAATGCATTTGAATTGACGGTATTGTTCGAGGAATTCCTTTGCTATCCTCTGCATCTTCAAAGAATTGCTTCATTCTCGCCCTTCTCTTTCGCCATTTCCTACAAGCTTCTTTCTCAACTCGGTCTCTCCTCAAAAAGCTTTTTTCTTCGGCACTAATGTTCTTCCACTAGTAATATCTTGAGACACTTAACTGCACTTGCTTTGCCACTCAATTTTACTGTGGTATTCAAAATAACTCTAACAATCATATCCTTTAGTCCATCTTCAAAAAGCACAACTTCCCATGTCTCTTTTGATCTTCTAATGCAGTTCTGCATAGAAAGAGAGATAAGGTAAACACTCTTAACTTCTCACAACTGTCATATTATATATATATATATATATTTTTTTTTTTTCAGTGAAGCTTTTTTGTTTCTTATTTATATGTTTGCATATATATGCAATTTCTAGCAGGTTTCAAGTTATATATGCTTGGAAATTTTAGGTATAAAAAATTATGATTGATGCATTCGCTTTTTATTACTATAGAATAGGAAGAAATGCAATCAACTTTTAAATTAAGATGAAAAAAAAAAGCAACATTATGAAAAGCTCAAACGATTTTTAGAAAACAGTGTTAAAAGTTTGAAGCTATCATGCCGTAATTTTTGATAAGTTAGTTTGAAGGAAATTTATATATTTGCATCCATCAATATCGTATCATAATTTTTGCTAAATGGTTGATCTTTATTTTTTACTTCATGAACTATATTTAAGCATACAAGACTGTTGAGATGAAAGTGGCGAATTTTTTTTTTCTTTCTTTGCAGCGGATTAAGTTCGTTAGGATTACCACAAATTGAAAGATTTTTTGTTTTTATTTTTTTAGTTTTGTCCTTGTTCAGTGGAAAGTCCTGAAGCTAAATACAGGTCTAAAAATTCCATTCACATTTATAGTCATTTTTTTAATTAATTAATAGCATTTTTATGTCATCTTGTTTTTTTGCATTAAAACAAAATTTGACGACACTTTTCTAGTGAACGTCATAAAATAGTCATTTTCATGACATTTGTCAATTAAAATGTCATTGAAGAATCTTTTTACGACATTTATAGAAAAATGTTGTAAATTTTGTCGTTAAAAGTACTTTTTGTTGTAGATGTGACTGCCACTTAATAAAACTTTAAATAACGAATCCCTTTTGTTAACCCTACTTTTATTAGGATGGTTCTGTGATTCTATATACATATATACATGTTTATTTATTCATGTAAATCAATCGTATATAACTTCCTTACCTTTTCATAGAAAAGGACTTTGATTAATTCTTAGTTTATATAAATTTAATGGGCCATATACCATATCTATAGCTTGCAACAATTAATATATTATTTAAAGTTATCCGCTTAGTCTCAAGTAGGCTACTAACTTTTAAATTTATATGTCACACTAGTTTAAATTTTTCTACTGTTACGAAAGCCCCTATATCGGGTTCCAACAAAAGTAGAATATAAATTGAGCATGTTCAGTTTATATCACATGAGCTTTAATTAAGGCTAAAAATCTTAATTAAATATTTTTTTGGAGGAAAATAGTACATCTAAAATAACTATGTGATGCTATATATATCTAATTCAAGTATAGCTTGCGCTTTATATATTTAAGTAAAGTACGGTTTGTTTTCAAAATATCTATGATTAAGGTACACCTTTTACTTTTTTTTAAAAAATAATTACGAGTTTACTTATAAATACAGTTCATGTGATCAGAATGTGTTCAATACTTCAATTTCAGTCTAATTATTATTATTTTTATACAGAATATTGATAGATGGACCGTTGGTATAACAATAGAAAAGTTTGAGAAAAATTGGTGTGATTAAATCCAAATTCAAGAAATTAAGGATCAATACAAGACATGATATATAATTTAGGGCCCATTTGTAAAACGAATCCTTATTTAAATGTCTCTAGTTATCTCTACTTTCCTTTTCTCAATCCAAAATTAGCTGAGAGAGCCTTTCTTTTCAACCCCTTTTGGCACGCGGACTTGAGGTATGAGATAAAGGTTCTATTTTATATACCACAAATACTAGAGATCACGTTTTGATCTTTTATAAATATATTTGATCCCCTTCTGAAAGAAATCTATCCATTAAAATAATTAAAAATTGTGAAAATAAGATTCGAATCCTGCAATTTGGTCTTATTTGAGTCAGCCATGAGCAAGCAAAAATCTTGCATTCAAATTGGTTTGGACATATCATTTCTTGGTCAGTTAGGCGAACCCAATAAATTACCACCAAGTGGTTTAAATTTGGTCAAACTATTTGGAATTTTGAATGCATTAGATGCTTTCCAAGGGTATGAAGACTAGAAGGTATCTTTTTACTATAATATATATATATATATATATTATATTGGGCGTATGACTCTCATTTATTAAAAACAAATGAACCTCTTAAATTTCGAACCTGAGAGCTACTATCCAAGTTCCTCCCCTTCTACCCTTGTTTTTCTAGAAAATAAAAAGCATTTTCTTTTTTGGGTCATGGATTTTGTGGGAGAATTGTTCCACAATTGAAGGGCTTTTTATAGCGAAAGGGAATTAATGCTTGTTCAATGAAGCTACCACTTTCTTAGTGTCTAGACCATATGACGCACACTTAATCACTTTTCCAAAGCTCATCAAGATCCCTTCTCACCAACCACTTGGTGCTTTGTACTTACAATTCTGATCAGATGAATATATATCGTAAGTAGGGAATTATTGGAAGTTTCATATTAGTAGTGAAATAGTATATAACTTATGGATTAGTCGCATTATTGCCGTTAATACATATATATGTTTTTATAAACAAAAGTTTGTTAGAAAGTAAAGAAAAACGTCATAGAGTCGTAAAACAAAACAAAACAAAACCATAAAAAAAAAATTAGAAATCAAATAAAAAGAAACAAAACGAGTAATAAAAGCGAAATATACATTATTTTCTAAGCTTTAAAATCTTTTCCCTTACGAGTTCTGGAATAGTAGGAAGTTTTTTTTTTTTTTTTTCCTTCAAACTTTCTGTTTAATTTGCTTCACGAAATAATATGCTGTTAGTATATGTTATTGACTTTTTTTTTTTTTTCAATTTTTAACTTAGAGACGAAAGATTCAATTCTTTATTTTAGGATGGAGTTAGGTATGAAATTAACAATGTAATCAAATATTATATATATACAATGTGGGTCTTGACAAAAAGTAATGGTCCTTTACAGTTATAAGTGCCGACTTGATGAAAGTTGGGACTATGGCCCCATAGCATTTATGCCCCATGTAAGAGGTTTCGTGTCCAAACAATACTGCCGAAAGGAGGCTTATATTTGTTGTGTTAGTTAAAGTGGATGTTTTTGAAAGCCAATTCAAAGGTTAACCGACACTTTTTTTTTTTTTTTTTTTTTTTTTTTTTTTTTTTTTTTTTTTGTAATGAGTTTTGAAGGGACAGGTTTTTTCCCCTATAGCTGGCAAATTTTTAGGTTGATGAATTGTGCGATTGAGTTGACCATTCGAAGCTTGTTTTTCATATGATTTTTTATTGTTGGATTACTTGTTTAATAGAGCTACCATATCAAAATATGATTATGGTGAGCATGTTTTAAATAATAAATTTATTTTTTACCACGTAAAAGAAAGAGAAAGGAAAAACTGATATCCAGTTTTCTTACTAAACTTCTCCTTTTGTCATCACTAATCTTTCTTTCATGCATAAAAGTGGCTATTTTTTTAAAGAAAAAAGTGTGAAAGGGATGATCAATCATAACAATCTCCTTAGAATGCGAAAAATCATTTAGTCCTAGTTAACTACTTACGTTGGCGTTAATTAGTTAACAAAAACTAATGAATATTGAGTCAATAGCTTAGAAATTTGTCTCAAACAGTTTTAACGAGACTCAAATTTGAGGCTTCTCATCTATAAAATCAATCATTTAGGAGTATACGCTATGTCACTAGGCAACCATAGCTAAATCATGACAATAATATCGCCATCGTTTGTACTTGCACTATGTATAGGCCTAGACTCACACGCAATATAGGTGGGAATAATGCTATTTCATAGAGTAATAAATCGGTGTAATATCTTCAACAACAGCACGCACACATTTATTTATCCCTTCGTAAACTCAAATGAATAACTTGTAAATCAAATCTCCTTTTTATATTGGCATTTTCAGCATTAGATATATAAGTAATTAGCACGCATGCATGTTTTCTATAAAAAGTTCCAAACGTTAAGAGATTCGTGTCAATGCCAAATTTTAATAAAAAGCTTGTTTTTTGTTTTTGCTTTTGTTTTTGTTTTTGTTTTTGTTTTTTGTTTTACTGTACATTAAGTTTATAATAATGTAAAAGGCAACTTTCTTAGTGAGATATTAACTATAATTATACACTATCAATTTCCTTCTTTTAGCAAATAAAAAATAATAATAATAAAAAAATAAAAAATTTCCTTCCATGTGAGGGGAAGTGATTTATTAATTTTCCTCCCTTAGTCTGGGTGGATGCAATATCAAATCATAGAATTCAATTTAAACTTTAATTTATTTCATAAATTTTTTTGTACGCACATAAGTTGATTTTAAAATATGAAAATATAGTAATATAAATCTGATTGATATAACTTTTTACTTAAATTTAAATAAATGTAACAACTATTTGATTTATATGTAATTTATATAATTTTATGTGTAAAATGATGTTATTTTTTTTAAATGAATGGCGAGGATAGAAATCAGCAGGTATATCAAGACATTCCAACTAGTCCGACACTCTTTTTGCATCCTCATCACTTTCTCATCTCACAAATTTATTAATAAAAGCGAAGAAAATAATTACAAAAAGGTTTTTCGAAGGGGAAAAAACAAACAGAAAACCAATAACTAAACCGAGCTAATGAACCTAATGGGGTTAGTGATAATTAATAATATGTTTCATAGAAAATGTTACATAGTAATGAATTCAGTGTTATACACTATTTAATCTTGCGTTGTATCGCCGGATCATATTCACTGCCAAACACCTTACATGAAACATATGTATAATGTATATATGGTTTTGACAATTTAATCCAAATATTTTTCTAGTCACGACAATGATGTTGCTACGTGGATTTCCATCATGTTGACCTGGACCTTAGTAGGAAGGTCCCAAATACATCACATCAACAACTGTTTCGGTTAGAAAATTGTTAAGATGAGAGGATATGCCAAAGCTAAAAAAGAAAAAAGGAAAAGAAGAAAAGGAGGGTAAAAAAGTAGGGATTTTATTTTCCTACAATCCAAAGTTCGTCTTACTTTTTTCTCCATATGATAACAAAAACTTTTAATCTTCAAAACTCAAGTGAAGATAAAAAAGGGAGATAGAAAAAAGAAAACACATGTCGAAGCTTTGCATTGTGATGATTCATCATTTATCCCAAAAAAGAGAAGCGTTAAAAAAAAATTAAAAAAAATAAAAAGAAAAAACACTCTTGACCCCCTAACACTTTGACACGAAGATAGAGTTTGAATGTTGATTAAATTGGACGGATTTGCCGACCACTCAAAAACTAGAAAAAAATGTTTGGGATAAGGCATATTTAGTTGATGAACATTGTTGTCATCAAAATAATCGTCTCATGATGGTACCACAGAATGTGATGATAATGAACAAGTTGGTGATTTATATATATATATATATATATATGTATGGATATATATAGTGAGGAAATTAATTAACGTTTCTAAATGAGAGGGATAAGGATTAAGCCTTTATTTAAATAGGGGTTATGATGACTAACTATAACTATAACTATATCTATCTATTTATAATACATATATATGCATACTAATTAAGTGCTAATCCAAAGAGTGTTATAAATCCTCCGTCTGCTATAATTAATATTATTTTATTTTAGCCACAAAGTGCATGGTATTATAATCTCGAACATTCTTTTGGAAGTTATAAAAGGAAAGTTGAGATCGTGAATAGGTTGGAATCCAATGTAACTGATTCATGTTGCCCCCACCTAAGCTATACGATATACAGCGTACAGTTTTTTTTTTTTTTTTTTTTTTTTTGATTGGTGGTTTAATGGTTTTGTGTCAGGGCTCTAGCCCTAGACTTGGAGGGTTTTTATTTTTGCTGATAACCCTAGCTTGTAGGTTAAAGACATTGGATGTAATCACTAAAACGTTTCTAGAAGGCCATTCCCGGGTCAAATTTTTTCTCCGTGTGTCGCATAAAATGCGAGGCATTATATATATATATATATATATATATATGTATGTATACATGTACATGTATATAGGAGTGTACGTAGCGTGTGTGTAATATATATGTAGTAGAAATTATTGGTACGTGAACCAACCAAACCTTTGCCTTCTTCCGTGTGGAAGCAAAAAGTACATATATATATATAATTTATGTTGGTCGAGAACTCATGATAGTGTGATAGAATTTTGCATACATACATACATACATATATATATATTAGGTAGATATATATATATATATATATATTAGCTAGATATAGCTAACAAAAAGCACACAAAGATATAGAAAAGCAAACTAGATGGTGAAAAGAAATTTGAAATTAAAAAACAAAAAGGGTTAAAATTTTGTAAAAGTGTAAATGGCACAGAGGTGATTAATGACCTATATCTGTCAATAACCCCAGCACTATTATAGGGTTCCGTTTGCAATTTGCCAAGCTTCTCTAAGAACTTTTGCTTAAAAAAAAAAAAAAAGCTTCTCTAAGAACTTCACACTTTCAATTAAAATATTTCTTACTTTTTTTAAATGTTAAAATAAGTTTGGAGAAAAAGGGAATTTTTAAAATAAAACGAAAAGAAAAATCAGCTATACAGTGGTTCTAGTGAGGCCCTACTTAAGGTTTTTTTTTTTTTTTTTTACAAGTTGTTCGTGTAAATCTAATCATTGGACAAGCACGGCCATAGTTACAGGCCTGAATGGCTGCCCCTTCTTTGCATGAATAAATATATATGTATATATATTGACATGGGAAATGTAATTCAAATAAAGTAAATATAAAATAATAATACATATTTATATGACTTCAAATTGTAGGAAAATCAAGATCTTGATAAATAATCGGTATCACCCCTAAATTTATACGAAATGTTTAAGGGAGATATATGTTTATTGAGTTCCGGGAGCAAACACCCAAAAAGATATATCAATAATCGAGCAAACATATGACTTTGTAAGTAATTAAACAATGGGAAAATCTAATTTACCAAAATCATCCGTATCACCAAAGTCATGCAAAACATTATTTGTAAGAAACAAAAGACAAAACTAGTAGATTGAAAACACAACCAAACACTAAAGAAACAAGACAAGCACGCCATCAAATTAGGGAATCAACGTTATTGATGCAAATAATAACATAGAGAAAAACAAAGGAAAAATACCAAGCACTATTGACACAGCCTCCATAGATGAGATGATTGACCAAAGAGTCACCATAGAAAGTGTAGAACCTTAAAGAACATGACAGAAAGGACCAATCGGAATATTGACAGGAATAAATGTAAAATTCTTATCTCGATAAAATTTTCGTGCCTACAAATATAAAATGAAATCACAAAAGGGATAACGCATTAATAAACTTTAATTGTTATCTTATCAATCATCTTTATGCCCTTATAAATCCACTTGACAAAGATACTTAAGTTTTAAAACCCCAAAAAAAGTGAAAAGATCAAAGAGTGAGCTCGTGGAAACGGAATGGGGTATGAACCGACCCAAATCTTGAGGCATGCAAAGTAATTATTTATTTTTTTCATTTTTTTTTTCTATATCTATTTTGGTTCCTAAAGGATATTCTTTTATTCGACCATCACTATCCATTTGCAAAGAAATTTCTCAAAGTGAACCTTTGAATAATAAACAATAACAAGAGCAATTGGAGTTCAATGTCAAAGATTATTCAGGGCTTATGCCACTAGCATTGAGGCTCGTTTGCAAGTACTATTTCTAAAGCTTTCAAAGCTATTATAGTTTATATTTATTATATATATTTTTTCTAATAAAAAATATACATTTGATTCCCAATTAAAATCATTCAATATTCTGGAGATCCATTCACATGCCACTTATGCTGTAATATATTTTGGAGGATACGGATAAAGAGGAGAAAGAGAATGGCATGGCTTACTTAAATAAAGGTTGTGGCTTTTACTAGGAGCAGATTTGGCACCGACAAGATGATGGTTTATCCGAGAAAGATATATGTAAATAGTTAAAATCAACATACCAAAAATAATAAGGAACAAAATTGAGGGGGGTAAAAAAACATCAAAGAATCAATGAGCAGAAAAATCTAAATTTTTCTAATTTTAAAGCCTTTTCTGCTCCGTACAAGCTCTAAATTTGTAAGATGACTTCTTCTTCTACGACTCTATTCAAAATTTTTATTTTTCGCTTTTTAAACATGTTTATGTTATCTTGCCTTCCTTTTTTATTATTTTATTTTTGTAACTTTTTTTTTTGTTAAACAAAAGTAAAGCTAAAGAGAGATGGATTTCATGTCAAAGGAGATGTATGTCTATTAAATATATATATATATATATATATATATGAGATAATAATAAGGATTTGCCTTAGCCTCCATATGGGCTAACAAATTAAGAAAGAAAAAATTTACCCCCAAAAAAAAATAATAATCAATAAAGAAAAAAAAAAGATTTATACAAGTATTTCTTGCTGGTACCCACACATTCCTCAATGGTTGATCATATTCCATCAACAATTTCACATGTATATGCCTTAAAAAAAAGAAAATCAAATTCATTAAAATAATTTTAAATTTGCATAAATATTTACAGTATTTTATATATATGGCCCTTGGGCCCACATTCGACCGAAAGTTTTCCCGTTGAGGTGGTAGTTATATATTTTCGTTTTTCTGTCATGTTATAAAAATTATTAGAAAATACTAATCAATTTTGTTTTTTCCTAACCGTCCTGGAATATGGATAGAGAAAAGTGCAAGTGAACGTATTTTCTAGAATTATATGATTAAAGGCCTTTTGACCTAATAATTCTTCGGCATTAAGTCCATTCAAAGCTAGAAGAATGGCTATTTATATAAATTATGTATTGAAAAGCTATGTTTTTTTTTACACTGTAGCTTTGAATTTGAAGTAGCACTTATCATGCACCACAATCTAACAAGTACTAAATTTGTAGAGAAATAGTTGGGAAAAAAATTTCGAACTCTAGTTGGGAAATTCCATTTTAGTTTGGGAAATTCTTTAATTATTATTTAAAACAGATTGGAAGTGCTTTGTAGAGAAATAGTACCCTAGTAAGAACTTTTCATTGATGACAAATTAAATAACACCTAATCATTGGAGATGAAAGCACTACACGCACACGCACACACACATATAAATATATATATATATATACACACACACATATTGAGAGTAGCACTATATTTAGTTTTTGACCAAAAAGAATACCTAATATCAGAGGCATAAAATACATTCTAATTAAATTGAGATCTAATTATGACTAGAGAACTTCATAAATATATATTTAGTTTCTGTGGATTGAACTTGAGCTGTTAAAAAATAAAAGATTAAAGGAAAACTAGTATCAGAGGTATAAAAACATTCTAATTCTTTTTCGTTGGTAGAAGATATCTTTTATTGTTTGTTTAAATTTGTAAATCACCTAAAGAATGTAGGTAGGGGAAAAAGAACTTTGTTTGTAAATCAAACTTGGCTTTGTTTTTATTTTTATTTTTTAGCTTTTTTTCTTCCCATAATCATGGTATTTGTATAACCTATTTTGGGTGTAAGAACTGTGTCAAATTTGTCTCTTGGTTTAGAATGTTATCCACAATTAATGATTGAGGATCATTGGGGGGAGATTATAAAAAGATAGAAAAATTGTGTCTCGAACTTTCATTTATAGTTTTTTTTAAATAAGAAATGCAGTCACTTCTTATCCAATGGCTTTTAGTTCTCTTTTTTCTTTTTTTCTTTTTCATTTGAATATATCAGTAGCTATTATAATTTTCAACATAGCGTCAGTGTTGGGAGAGTTAATGTCCAATGCCGGAATTTAAATAGTTCTGATCTGATTTCATTTGTCTTTTCTCTTTTCATTCACAGGACAAGTTGCTATAACTTTTCTTTCAAGTATCAATCCTTTGATCAACATTTGTTGATCTAAATAATTTGACTTATCCAACCCTACAGTATAATTTAGAAAATTATTTACTAACTAATGTACTAGGCTTTTTCTTTTCTTGTTTTTTTTTTTAATAATAAAGAAAAGAGGGTTATAAGGATATAGAGATTATATCCAAATAATCTGAGGAGTGGATATCTATCCGCGTGATATATGTATCCCTCATGAATGGATTGTCCTTATATCCTATCTAATATGATATAGATGACTCGAATCTAAATATTTAACGTGTAGGATGAATACCCTATCAACACACTATAGGCTAAATCAAACACATCATTAAGGGTCATACATATATATATAAATATATATATATGTATGCATAGGTAACATATCATAATTAGGCAGAATCAAAACACAAAAGCTATCATAAGTTTTTGTCAAACCAAACTTCAACTCGATGAACAAGGGACAAATAATTTGTTTCCAACAAAATACGGAAAAGAAGTGAAATAGCTCTCAAGCCGAGATTCTAGCTAGGTGCTGAGGTACATGTTATCCAAACTGCATCATCCCAAAATGGTGGTCCTCCCATCATAATTCCAGTCCCACCATGAACAAAAATACATGATATTTATCTTCCTGCAAAAGGTGGCTAGCTATTTGCTATCACTCAAAGCATATATACAATATAAATATATATACATATATATTGAGAGATACGGCACCCCTCCCATACGCCACTTGTAACTTTGTTTTTCTTATATAATATCAATCAAGTGATTCATATATAATATTTTTTAGTAATATATGTCTTTTATACCAATATTCAAATAATAAAATGTTTTAAGTTTCTAAATAAAAAGTCACAAGTGCTGTATTATTTGCAATATCTCATAAAAGATATTTTAATATCACCTAATATCCTACGTAAGATTAAGTAGGAGTGTATAATTTATATATTGATTGATAAATCGCATTAAAATAAATAAATAAATAAATTTAAAAAACTCTGATACGGATATTATGATTACAAACATAACTATTTTGTAGGATATTTTTTGATACCTATTGCCAAATCCTTTATAACTTATTTCAATTTGTAAAGAATGAGAATTTAATTAAGATAATAAAAAGATAAATAATATTTTTAATGATCAACTATATGCATACATTTGAATAATTTTTTTTATATACATAGGTTAGTTTAATATTATTTTGGATAGATTTGATGTTAAAAAGATGTACATATCCTTTATACAATCAAAATATAATTAAAAATAAAAGAAAAATATGTTAAAAAACCTATTAAAAAAGAAAAAGAAAACAACCTAAAAGACAGAAAACAAGAAAGAAACAACCAAATAGTAATTGTTGAGGTTTTCTCTATTTAAAACATTCCTCCTTACAAGTTTTGAACTTATAAAAAGGTCTTGCTCTCCTTTTCTTCAATATGTTTCTAAAATAATCCAACTGTGTTAAATATTTTAAGAACCTCAAATGATAGGCCCCGTTTGTTATTATTTTATAAACATTTTGGAAAATAATCTTACGGTTCTGAATATAGGTATTTTGAACTGATTCTAAAATAACGTTTGTTTTGCATAAAATCATAAAATATAAACGAAAAAACAACTGTTTTTTTTTCTTGTACTCAAATAATTTTTCTAAAAACAGACAATTTTAAAAAATACCTTAATATCATTATTCTTATTTTTTTAATACAAAAAATAAAATCATTTTTAAAATGCTTTCAAATGGCACATAATTTGTCTCTGAGCATAAAAGGCAATGAACTGCATATAATACACACAACAAATTGCACAAGTGGGTCATCACCCAGCTGGTCTTGTCAAGTCAATGGGACAATACAAAAAAATTAAAGTTTGGTGGAAAAATATGCACGCGCAGGTGGGAGAGAAGAGGACTAGCTACTTTGTGACTTATCATGTACGTGTGGGACATATTCCAGATGTTTGGTGCATGTTCAACCAACGAATAATAATAAGTTATAGATCAGTATTTGATATAGTCACCTTCTGGTGATTCTAATTAACAATCCACCCCCCGCCCCTTTTTTTGGTACATTTTCAGTAATTTAAAGTGAAATATAAGGCGAGTAATTGCTTTAGTAAATGTTAGTCTAAAAAAACTTTTCTAATATCTATTATCTTTTTTGTCAATTTATGTTATGTTTGGTAGGGTGAGAAAGAGAGAGAAAAAAAAAAAGTGGGATGAGAGTGGATGAAAAATGATGGAGTTAATTGATTGTTTGGTAAGAAGAAAAAAAAAAAAAAGGAGAAATTAAAGGGAAATAAGAGGGATAAAATTTTTGGCAGGCCAACTAATCTTAATCCTTCCAAAATTCGATGGAAAACCTTAATCCACTCAATTAAGATTATTTTTTATCTTGCTTTTAGTATCAAATTATATTTACAAAGAATATAAAATAGTAAGTTTACAAATACTATATTTTCTTTCCTTACAATATATCAAACAACCTAAAGAAAATATAATTTCCTTTCTATGATTTCAATTTTTCATCTTTTATTAGTTTTCTCTCCATCTTGTTTTTTTTTTTTTCTTCCTACCAAACAAAGTTTTAGTGGTGGAGCTACTTTAGGTACCCCTTGAGTCCAAGGGCTCATTCAAGTTTTTAGTCTCATACAAAATTTTTTAAACTTCTTTCCTTGTTTTGCCATTTTGAAATATTTTTAGTTATAACATCTACATAATTAAACCCTAAGTTTCAATTTATAAGTTATCATATTTTAAACATAAAATCTCAAATAACTAAATAAAAAATTTCAACTATGTTACTATTAAAATTCTAATTTTTGGGACTCTTAACTTGACATATTGAACTAAAACATTTCACAATGTTAGTTTATTAATTTAGAAGAAAAATCAATAACACAAATAGATAAACAAATGTAATAAAAGATTCTTGTATTGAACTTTTAGTTCAAAAATTTTGATTTAGTTTACATTATTCCTTAAAAAAAAATTTATACGCCATCATTGTCACCTTCTTGAAGGGCTTCTCAATCATCTCTAGATACTCTGAATTCTTCCAACATGTAAGATTTAAACTCGAAATTTTCTTATACGGCTCCACCCTCTACTTCTTTCAAATACTTTACTGAGACACACACTAGTGATCATGAACCATAATGGTCATACTCGACTTGTGCCAATTTCATTTTCTCAATCATTTAATAGGTCCTATGTGTTTCTTCCCATATTTAAGATTGTTAGTTTACCAATCCATCCTAAAAACTTAAGCTGTATTACTAGTCTGTCAATTCATCCTAAAAACTTAACCTATTAGAAGGTAAGCTAATAATAGTTTAATATTATAACACTCCTCCTCATTTGCAAGACAAACAATGAGCAAAAGTACGATCAAATATTGATTAAAAAAATCTAACACAAATATTAAAAAAAAAAGTCCAAAGTTAATTAAAACTTGTTGCCTCACATTTTACCAGTTTAGGCTTTTTGGATAGATTGGTAAACTAACAAAAATAAACTCAAAATCAATTTCGCTTATACACTTTCTATAAGCCATGGCGGAGCTAGCCTTATAGTTCTGTGGAGGCGTAAACTAAAATTGAATCCCTTAGGATAATTCTATTTTCAATATGATAAAAAATGACCAATGAGCTTATATATAAAAGAGTAGAGTTTAAGTAATTTTAAATGTGGAAAAAAGAAAAAACCACAAAATTTTAGACTAAATTTATAAATAAAAAAATTTCAGTACAATTAACGTAGCTCCACCCCGATCTATAAGTACTTCTTTCTAATACAACGGAGTTATGATCATAAATCATAATGGTCAAGCTTAACCCCCTTTTTTTTTTTTTTTTTGTGGGGTTTGGTGGGGTGGGGTGGCCGGTGGGGGGACATGGGAGTTGGAAGACCAGGCTTGAGTTGTATCCAATTTCAATTTGGCACTTTCCCTTATTGTAAACTCAATAAGAATCTTACTGTTGAACATATATATATATATATATATATAAACTTTTTTAGGGGATCTAGTAGCTAGGTTCTTCTAGTACGATAAAGTTGAGCATATATGCAATCATCTTCATGTAATAGTCACGTGCGTAATGTGCGTATTGCTTTTAGCTTTAAGATTAAAGTGATGTCATAGATGTGTTTATATACATATATATATACACACACACACACACATACACACACATATATGTAATACTTTGTTTGTGAACATGTGTGTCAAGTTCTAACATGCCGCAAGCTTGCAGAGAATATAGATTTGTCATATGAAATTAAAATCCTCGTTCAAAACGTGAGGATTTCAGTTTGCAACAAGTTACTAGAGGTTTTTTTCTATTGAAGAGAGAGAGTAACTATAGTATCAGAGGATATTAATTGAAAGCTGAGAGTTTCACTAGGAGAAATTACTGGTTCAATGTGATTATGCGCTTTATGTTGTCACTCCTTTTCAAAACAAGTTCGTTTTAATATTGAAGGTTCAGAAATAAAAATCTTCGCACTTTGCAAACTGCCAATCATCTCACGATTTAGGTTTCTCATATTTTTAGAGAGGAGAATATTGCATTTGCGGACAAGCTGACATCCACTGCCCTCAGTTAGAGGATTTTTACGAGTGATGTACTGTGCCAGAATTTATGTCTTTTACGATTGATAAGGATATATCCCCTCTTCCCATTCTATTTTTCATGGTAGATATATTTTGTTGGGAGGCTACTTTTTTTTTTTTTTTTTTTAGTTGATCTTCTAGAATATACATTCTTTTTTCCCTTATTTAAGTTTTCCTTTTGATTTTACTAATAGGGTTTTTAATGAGATCTATAATAAGTTTTTTTTTTTCAAAAGGTGTAGTTTCGATTTAACCTTCTAGTTGAGGTTGGTCTTAGCTTCCTAGAGCTGCAGTTTTAGTTTTATGGCCTTTAAGGTTGCATTCTTATCTTTACTTCTTATATTTTTCATTTAATAAAATTGAATCGGGAAGTTGGTGCGAGATGAGAATGCTAGTGGATGCTAATTTAGTTAGGATGTACTGGTCTTTTCTTATGCCAATTGTCTCTTCTCACAATTTATCTTAAAAAAATATATATATAAAATAAAAAAAGCATTGGATAATATTAACAAATCCCTATTAAGTTGACACCAACTTAAAACCCCATCACACACCAAGCTCCACTACTAAATAATTATAACAATACCAATATTACGGGCAATAACCCCTAAAAGAAATAACAAACCATTGAAAGCAATATCAGCGGAAACAATGACATGCAATAACTAGTGTCGAAACGACACTTTTAATCAAATAGACTTAATTAAAATCTTATTAGTAAAATCCAATAAAAAAAATCTGTCAAGATAAAAAGAGTATATACACTCAAAGAGAAAATACTTCTATCACTCAAACTTGAGGAATAATGGCAAATTTTCTAAGAGAAAAACTTGAGGACTAAACTTCTATCACTCAAAGCCTTCTCATAAGGAAAATTGTCAAAAATTCTGCAAAGAAGTCGAAAGTATGTAGTTTTAAAGCCCCCTGAGAAAGAAGTCCATATAATAAAACGGGTTCCAACACTAATAGGAGAATTGTAGAGATAATCAAATAAGCTGCAAGGAGAAAACCTACCATCAAGAGATTACAAGTTGCAAGCTCATTATATTGGATGAATAATATATGTGTATATATGCATAATGCAACGTGAACTAGAGTAAGCAGGAAAGAAAAATTTGTTAATGTTAATAAAGAGTAATCTTTTCTTATTTGCTACATATTGAAAGAGTGAATAATGCTTTTATAGTGTCATTCGTCCATATCTCTAAAAACATCACGTGACGCTTTCAACATTCGTTATGTGACGGTTTTTTTTTTTCCCTTGCTTGCCTATTCCGACTAATGACGTAGAAAAGATTCATAACTCTTACATCTCAACTAAAATCGCACTATAATTTTTTTTAAAGAAACAGAGATTTGTGAGAAAATAATTATGGCAATAAAAAGAACAAAGCCATCAATCATTATATTACAATATTTCATGTTCCATTGACACACTCGACGCACTCACAAACCATGTGCATCGAAAGAATAAAAAACAAATTGTCAAATAACATCGCCCATTGAATCAAAACTATTCAAAGTTTTTGGCTTTTAAATATCGAAGGCCAAAAGCCATGATATTCGCCACCTCGTACTACATTCGACTCTCCTAAAATGAAAATAAATTGACCAAGTACCAAAACAAATACTCCTTTATTCTAAATATATATTACAATTACTTGTATATATGCTAAGTAAGCCACGTATTTTTCACATATATTATATAGCTAGCCAAGCATTTTACGTCGAAGAAAAAAAATTCTCACGTACTGGATTAACAGAATAAAACAAGGGCCAATATTACAGAAAGACTGTGCATGTGAAAGTGTGAGGAATCCGCCGACCAAACTATGTATTGGCTCTGATGTCCGTCCACGTTTCAACATACAAGCTCTGCCTTCCATCCACGTGTCTTGGGAATTTGAGAGTTAATTTTGGCTGATGCCATTTTGGAAAAGTGATGTAAATATGTAAATATGTATTGTGAGATTGTGTGTGTTATTGTTCGTATGAATAAACAAAATGATAATCATTATGAGGAGTTTCTAACTTATAATATTTATTTATAAACCTATTACATTTATTTTCGTAAAATTCTTTGTAATCGATCTATCTCGTGATATTACGTATATTTTTACTTGTGTGAATATTAAAAAATATATATTTCGACCTCGGATTTTTCTCAAAAAGTAAGTGTATATATTATTTTTACAATAGTTCTTGAGTTAGATTACTAGTTTTAAGTTGGTACTGATTTTTAGTTTTACACGTCATATTATCTCGAATATATGTATATATATATATATATTGTTGGTAAAAAAAAAAATGACTCCATATTCCATAAAAAAAAACTCATGAACGGAAAATAAATATTTTCAAATCACATGACCTTTAACTAAAATTAAAAATCGTCATTAAAGTGTTTTTTTTTTTTTTTTAAATTAAGCTAAACCTTCAAAATAGTTCTATAATATAATATATATTTGATAAAAATAAGGTTTCGCTATATGTTTTTTTCTAAATACAATTTTTTTTTTTAAATATCTTTGAATGGAATACAATTTCCTTCTAAAAAATGTTTATTTTATGACTTTATCTGTAAATAAAGTTCATGTAATCAAAACATATTTAACTTTTTATCTATACTTTTACAAAATCTTGACAAAGGAATTGTTGACGTAATAAAAAAATTCAAAGATTTGATGTGTAAAATTTAAAATATCGTATATAACTTTATTACATGTATAATATGCGGGTGAGAACACACGTGTGGTGTCGGGGGATCGAATAGAACAGCGGTGCATGGCTATTGTCCCCTACAAGAGTTAGGGCCTACTTATAGAAGCACAAGACTCGTCGGTCCTAATTAGATTCGGTGTATTAGGATTTGTTGAATCTTTCATTTTTTATTTTTTTTATTTTTTTCGATTGAAGGTTGGATGTTTCTTGTTGGGTAAAAGGCAAGCACTTAAGTCATCTTATTGTTTCTGAGATGCAGTCTTTGTTTATAAATTTTCCATGTTAAAAGAGTGAAAAGGAAATTAATTTGTGAAGAGTAGAATTTGCTTCGTAAATTAAATAGATATACGTGAAATCTATCAGATTAGCACTCAAGTAGAAACTAATAAGATTGCTATCCCAAAAACTTGAGGTAACTTTACACAACTCAATAATTTACGAAAAAACATGATCATTGATTCTGAAAAGATTAGAAATTTTATAAACTTCGTATTGAAAAGGAAAAATGTTTTCAAGAAATAGATGAATCCTATTTTCGATTTGTTTATCCTTTTAGAAGGGTTGTTTTTCAATATTTTATTGTTTGTTTAGTTTGCTTTTAAGCTGAATATAAATTTTTAAACGAGAGTTGCTAAACTCAACACAACGTTAAACTCAAAATATGTTGCCCATAATTAAGATTTGTATTTATAATTCTCGCAAGTAATAGTACAATATTTGTATCGATCGACTATGTAAAATCTTATGGTATTTACTAATGAAAGGCTTAATTACTTACTATAGTTTAAGTGTGATCCATCCTCTATTATTTTTGCCATCTCTTTAGAGTTGATGTATTCTTGCTTTTTCTTCGATCATAATAGAGAATTTTTTGTTTGAATACTATTGGGATAGTGAAAGATTTAGTATAAGATTGATTTTTTTTTTTTTAATTTATGGGTGAATTAACTTTTACTTACTGGATACACTTGATGTTATTATCATATGTCTCGTCATTTAAAGATATATATATATATATATATATATATTTATCTCTCCAAATGGGAATCTCAAAACAGCAATCAAAACTTCTTTTTGCATTAAATAACATTTTGTTTAGTACGATAAAAGAGTGGGTGGAAGAAGAGGGATGGAGGGATGAAACTAACAATTCGATTATGCAATTATATATATATATATATATATATTGTATGATGTTACGTTTGATAAGAGAGATGAAAAATAGAATAGAAGAAAGAATAAAATACCTAGGTGAAGAAAAATAAAAGGAAAGATGAAGATTTTTCTTCACATTCTTTGGTAGAAGAAAAAGAAAACATATAATCTGGTTTATTTTTCAACTAATACCCTTATATAAATGAAAAGATGTGTAATAATTAAGATCATAATAGTTATTTTAAACATTAGTTAATTTTCTTTGTCAAAATTTTCCCTCCACTTTTATCTTCAACGTTAGAAGGATTAAAATTGTTGGGTTCTATGGACTTACAATTTTTTTCATTTTTAATTTCTTCTTTACCAAACAACCTAAGATCCTTTTTTCCTCTCCAAAATCCCTCCTCCAATTTTCTTTCTTTCTCTTTTCCACTATACCAACATAGAGCTTATAGTTTTTTGGTAGGAGAGAAAAGAGGAAAAAAGGGATTAAGGGTGACTCAAAAATCCTTCAAAACACTCTAATTTTGATCTATCCTATATTAGAGAGATTATTAAGGATTTCACACTAAACTTCATAAGAGAAAGGGCATCTCCCTCTTTTATTTCTCGCATTTAGGTGATCTACCCCTATCTCCTTCATGTTTTCTCTCCTTTCTAGGTAGGGTGGAAAAAGAGAAGAATGAAGTTGAGGAGGGATTTTAGAGAGGAAAATGAAATCTTAATTGTTGGGTAAAGTGAAAAATGGGAAGGTGAGCAATTATAAATCCATGAGACTCAACATAATTTAATTCCTCCGATTGAAAAGAAAATAAGAGGAAAAAATTTGACAAAAAAAGTGATTAGTAAAATCACTATTTTGACCTTAACCCATTATAATTTTCTAATTTATATAAGGGTATATTTATAAAATATATCAGATTTAACATAAATTTTTTTTTTTCACTTTTCTTTGTTATCTACGGAAAAAACATAAAGAAAAAACCCCTCCTTAATTTTTATTTCCCTCACCTACATATCTTACTATTGCTTTCTTTTTATTTTCCATCCTTCTTATCAAAACATAATATAAAAGTACTAGAATTGAGTTGAGTCCATGTTCAAGATTTGTTTTTCCTTATATAATCTAGGTCGAGTGCATTAAAAGAAACCAATATTGCTAATATATGGCTGCCACAGAAGCAAAAGATTAATGAAGAGACAGTAGGCTAATTCAGAGTGTTTGATAAGAGAGAAAAGTGAAGAATAGAGAGATGAAGGGATTAATGATGGATTTTGATATTTGTAGTTGTTTGATAGTAGATAAAAGACAATGAAATCAATTAGGAAGGGACTCTAAATTCTTTAAAAACATCTCAATTTTAATATTTTCTAAACTTGAGAAATTAATAGACATTTTATACCGAACAAAATAAAGTAAGAGATATCTCTCTTTCTCATTTTCACTGCTTAAATAGTCTCTCTCCTTCCTACCAAACATGCCCAGAGACAATGGTATACAAAGTATGTAAACAATAAGGATTATACATAAAGCGTAGATTTAGGCGAAGAACACGGGATCACTTTTTGATTAAAAAAAAGTTTATTTATACTTGCTTTCTCTTCACTTTTAGTATTCCTTTGTTTTTATATTTTATACCTACTTCTTTTTTTTTTTTTTTTTGGCTCCTTAAAACAATTTTTGCTCTGAAACCAGTGATTGCAGAGCATCTCCAACTCCAGTGCCTCCGGTTTTGACTAGTAAAGTAGGAAAGATCTCTGCATCCCAATAAAAACATAATGTGAACATGTATATAAATAATAATATTACATGGGATACCCACCAAATACAAACTCAATTAAACAATGCCCGCCTGTACATGTGGGAATGCTGAACCTTGTATATAATTGTCATGCCCTCTATCTTTGCATAGAATCTCTTTCTTATATATATAAATATATATATATATATATATAGTGTGTGTGTGTGTGTATAATATCATATATAAGGACATAGTTAACTGAAACTCATAAGATTCAAATCCCCAAAATCACCATTGTTTACTCTAGGAATCTCTCTCTTTCTCATAATAAACATACGCACTATATTTTATGACGTAAAGATACATGAATTGAGACGACTAGCTAGGTCTCCCTTTTTTCTTTTATGAGAATATATTTTATTCACATTCTTCGCACTCAAATTGGCTGGTTGAATTTTTATCTTTTTTTTTTTTTTTCGAATTTTTAATAGACATAGAGCATCTCTAATTCAATGTTAAATTGTTTTATCCATTGTAAATTTTAACATTTGGATTAAAAAAATGCTTTCTAATAAATGTTATATTTGATCTCAAATTTGTCATAGGCTATATTTTGTGACCTTTTGTATAAGGCATAGTCAATAATATTGAATTTAACATTTGATTCTTATAGATTTTTGTTAATTATTACATCATTTTATATCCAATAATTTAAAATAAAACTATAGTTTAATTTTACAAGTTCTAAACCATAATAACAACAACAACAATAATAATAATAATAATAATAATAATGAAGTATATATTATGTTAGAAATAATATTATACATCGGAGTATAAAATAATTTAAAGTTTGTTTTCGTACTTTTTTTTTTTTAAATAAATATTGATTTGGCATAGAGGAATACATTGGTTAATATTATGCATGTACTCTTTGACTCTCTGTCCCCCTCTTTCACATTATGGTGAGAAAGATCTGCCGAATAAGAATACAATGTAAAAAAAAAAAAAAATGTTATTTATTACAAATTGTGCATAAAAAGAACTAAAACATAATTAACAATCTCTAGTTCCAAGAGTAGATATTGAAGGGAACCATATGTAAGGTAAAAGACGATTGTCATGTTTGTTTCTTAACCAAGACAATCTGTATATGTCTGTTTTAGGTTCTGACTCATGCCTAGTTTTCCTTTTGCTCTATCTTCTTTTAATCCTTGGGAGGACAACCAACAGGTAGTGACTCCTGGTCTTGGCCTTGGTCAAGTAAAATAAAACAAAATCTTATATTTTCAAGTAAAATAATATTTTAATAGTATCATTTCAAAAGTCAAATATTTATATTTCACTGTAGTATATTAATGACATGCTTTTAGTGGTTAGTTTAAAATATATATTATATTTCGAATCGGGATAAATAACAGAACTCATTATAGTTTTAAACCAAGTGAGTACTCCACTTTCTTTCTTGTCCAATACTAAATTATTATCCACATACACATGTAAGATTGTTAGTTGATTTTGTTCTAACTCTCTAATTAAGGAGGTTTTTTTTTTTTTTTTTTTTGGTCATTGAATAGTGAGAGGACAACTAATAGATCAGGGGTTTTAGTATATGCTAACTAGGTTGATACCCCTCTAATTAAGCAGATCAAATTGTATACAGGTTGATACCGCCTGTATAATTTTATACATTAGGTAATAAAGATAATTTAATTAGCTTCTTGTTGGTATGGTTCAGTATATATTAGCTTTCTTACACAACCAACCATGCATCCCACCAATAATGACAAATAATTACATCGTAACTTAAATTTACTTCTTTTATTTTATTTTTTATATATATACTTTATAGATAAGAGAATTAAACTTCATGTTTAATCTTATAGTTAGATGTAAAATTATTATTAAATTACGTGCAATCACACTTTATTTTTTACTCAGAGGTGTAAATTGATGGTGAAATCAGTGTCCCAGAGTTCGCGAACTTACACAGCGAAATAATGCATGCAAAAAAGGAACTGAACTGTCCTCAACTTTTTTCAATTACGGCTAAAAAAGGGAAGGAAAAAAAAATGTAGAACTTTAGCTGCTGGTTTTGTCAGGTGGTAAAATAGGTAGGGGTCCAAAGCTGCTAGTTTTTAAGTCACTCACAACAACATTACAAGGGGCGTTATAACAGACAGAGAGGCTAGGCAGGGTCTATTTCCCTTTGCTAAAATTGGTAACTTCTCTGACCAAATCTGGTTTTTAATTTGAAAGGCCAATATTTCTGCTCTGATTTTGTTTAATCTATAAACAAATCCCCAATTAGGTGTTATTTTAAACTAAATTTTATTTGGAAGACACATCCATTGTTTATAGTAAACGTACTCATTTTATTATTTAACCATTTTCTTTTTCTACGTACTTTTGTTAATCACATCATCATCATCATATACTCTCTATCTCTCTTCAATACATATTAAAAATTATTATTCAAACACAAACAAATCAATTTGAATTCAATATATCAAAAGAATATCCATACATATATTATATTTAAATATATATAAAATAAATGTGTGATTGAATTTATCAAATTGAAATATATATTTATTTATTTAAAAAATAAAAAAGAAAACAGCTCCGAGAAACTATCAAGAGTATATATATGTCTCAACTCAAGACTGTGACGGGTTTATACACGTGGCAGAAGCCCAAAAACGGTGGAGCCATAAGACCAAAGGATGTCGGCCACGTGGAGAAAACTATTACCGTGACGGCGGCGGGGGGGAGTTACGGCGTTCCAGCGCATCACGGTAACGATGATGGTGATGGTGCGTGGTGGGGACCACAGTCATCTGGAGGGCCCCACTCTTGGGATTTTCGGAGAAAAAAGTGTGGGGCCCACCAAGTTCAATTTGGGTCCCACTTTGGGATGTATAATGTGGGAGCCATCGGTTCTGTCCGTCAGTGACCGGTTGCAACTATAAATTGGACCATTCGGGGCCTCAGTCTCTCTCACACCCCATCCCATAACCATACACACGCACACACTTTCTCTCTCTTCTTTCTTACAATCTCTCTCTCTCTCTCTCTCTCTCTGGTTTTTCTTCTTTTTGTCTCTCCATTAAACTCCCTCAATAATATATATATATATATATATACACTCACGATACATATCCCAAATACTCTGTATCTTGCCTGCTTCTTCTTGTTCTTGTTCTATAGGTAATATTGCGCTTCTCTTCTCTTTAACAATAATACCTTATTTTCGTCAAAAACATGTTTTCCAGTTTGCTTTCCTTTCAAAATTTTGCTGGACAACCCAGAATCAAAACAGACAAATACTAAACCTTGTCATAACTTATTACAAACGTTTTCTGTCTTGTTATGTGTTGAGCAGAGAGGCAACGATGACGAACCAAAATGTGGTTGTCGCCGACGAACAGCAAGCCACCATGAAAATGGCGGCTCCCGGCGGCTGCGAAGGCGGCGGTCGCTCTATCTCCACTAATATGAAGAAGGTCGACATGATCAACGGCGGAGCTAAAATCAACTCCTGGGTCGACTCCATGAGAGCTTCTTCTCCGACCCGTACTTCTTCCATGTCTGGTTCTCTCACTGAGGAGGAGAAATCTTGGGCTGTGAGTATTACCAGAAAATAAAAAAACATGCACTGTTTTTCAAACACCGAGTTCGGAAGAAACTATGAAACGGAATCTGATTCTCCTTCTTCTTCTTCTGTTGGTCGTTTTTTTTTTTTTTTTTTTTTCCTGGTTGTGAAAAACAGCTACAATACCCGTCGGCTCTGGCCATGTTTGACAAGATTGTGGAAGCTTCAAAAGGGAAGAAGATCGTCATGTTCCTCGACTACGACGGCACTCTTTCGCCGATCGTCAAGAACCCCGACCGAGCTTTCATGTCCGACGCGGTTAGTTTTTTCATTTTTTATTTTTTTATTTTTTTATTTTTTAGTTTGGTAATATTAATTTTTTGATGTTACTTTTTTTTTTTTTTTTTTTCTTTTTGGTTATATAAAAAAACAGATGAGAAGCACGGTGAAAAGTCTGGCTCAGTGTTTTCCCACTGCTATTGTGAGTGGGAGGTGCAGGGATAAGGTACATTTGATTTAGTCCTAATTACCAAAATATTATTAATAGCTTTATCTGTCCTTTTGTTTTGTTTTGTTTTGTTTTTATATTGTTTTCCTTTTATTAACTTTTTTGTAACAATAATATTGTACTACTCTCTGTCCTGTTTGTATAGGTGTATAACTTTGTACAATTGGCGGAGTTGTACTACGCTGGTAGCCATGGCATGGACATCAAAGGACCAGAGAAAGGCTCAAAATACATCAAAGTAAGTTTATTAATAATTAATTAACTAATTAATAGAGCACAATTTTAACTCTTACCCATAAATAGATTTAAAATATATCTTCCTTTTATGTTCTTTAGGGTGATGCAAAAGGAATTTTGTTCCAACCAGCCGCAAAATATCTTCCGATGATGGACGAGGTAATTTGTTAGATATTCAGTTTAATATTACATTTTGTTTAGAGAAGTAGACTTTAAAATGAAAATAAATAAATGAAAGGAAAAAAAAAAAAAAAAACCAACTCTTTTTTTTTGGCTGATTTTCAGGTATACAAAACCCTGGTCTACAAGACCAAGTCTACTAGAGGTGCTATGGTGGAACATAACAAGTTTTGTCTTTCTGTTCACTACCGGTGCGTTGATGAAAAGGTAAATTAATTAATTATGTAATAATTAGTTCTAGTAGTATCTTCTAGCAGTTTCTTACTGTTTACGGACTCATATATATATATATATATATATATATATATGGGTGTGTGTGTTTAGTTCAAGTATGGTACATATTTACGTTGTGTGTAACACGTAGAGAAAACAAGTCTAATCCGAAATCCATGATATGAAATCCACAGAACTGGGATCTTGTGGCCCAACAAGTAAAATCAGTGCTGAAAGAGTACCCAAAGCTGAAACTTACACAAGGAAGGAAGGTATGACGTGGCACCTAGCTATTCGTCCTACTCAATATCTTACTATTTTTTTATTTATTATTTATATATATATATTTATTTTTTAACTTTCCTTCATCTTTTTTCAGTGAATTTATTATATCTCACTTTCGATTGTACTTGTAATACACAGGTGTTAGAGATCCGTCCCACAATCAAATGGGACAAAGGCAAGGCTCTTGAGTTTCTGTTGAAGGCACTCGGTGAGTTTTTTAAAATTAATTAATTATTACTAATCTTTTTTAATTTTAATATTAAATTTACTTTAATCATTATTGGGAACCCATGATCCATCCAAATAAAGTCATAAATAGTTAAAGACCTTTGTTGGGTTTCGGGGAATATGAGTAAATTCTAAATATTGCTTAAAAAGAAGCCTGGCAGATCCTCTCCTCTGATTATTTATTTATTTTTTTTCCTTTTAAAGTAATTAGAAAAGACAAAGAGTGAATAATACTTGCATTTTTTTTAATATTTTTTACATTTTTTATTTTGGTTGAAAAAATAGTACTTGCAATTTATATCTAATTGATCTCTAACTATTATTCTAAATCTTATTTGAAATATAGGATACGCCAACTGTAGAGATGTTTTTCCTGTTTACATTGGTGATGATCGAACCGATGAAGATGCATTCAAGGTATCCAATGTTTCATAATAAGGAATCTTTTACTATTATTTTTTTTATTTTGCAATAATTAACAAAATAATTTGTTATATATTATTCTCTTTAAATCTTGAGGATTAAAGTTTTTTAAAAAGAAAATTTTTTATTGTGTCATTAGATATTGAAAGCAAGAGGACAAGGTTTTGGTATTCTAGTGTCAAAATGTCCAAAGGACACCAGTGCTTCTTATTCCTTGCAGGAACCAACTGAGGTAAAGTGCCCAAAAAGAAGCCCTTTTGTACTTAAAATTCTTTATTCTTCTTTATTGGTATATTTAATTTTGAACAATTTTTTAATTAATTTTTTGTGTTGATTCTTTTTCTTTTTTTTTTTTTTAAACAGGTTATGACTTTCCTGCAGAAATTAGTAGATTGGAAACTACAGTCCGTAAGGGGACAGGCAATGCTGTAAATTAATCGTGTATAATTATATATATATATATATATAGGATATTTTATTATTTTCCACCCTTTCCCAAAAATGTTTTAAGGGTGTCTTAATCGGCTTATATGTAATTTCTTATTATGTTAATTGTTAGGAAATCGGATTATGTACAAGCTCTTATTTTATATTACTTAGGACTTGTAAGAGAGTAGAAAGAGGGGGGACAAAGGACAAGAAAAGGGGAAAAGAGAATACATTTCCAACTTTTTTCTTGGTCTAAGACCTTGTACATTTCTTCTAACCATCTTTGTACAAGTTAATTTGTTAATGCAAAGATCTCTCTTTCTCATCTCATGTGTTTGTACTTTTATATATTTATTATGTCTATATACGTATATTGAATACACACACACACACACACACACACATTCATATAAGACAAGCAAAAAAAAGTAAATCTAGTATAGGCATAAATATTTAAATCAAGTAATGAATAAAATGTAAATATTATCTTTTTTTAACCATGATGTGACCATTCTTAGGCTCCTTCCATCTGACTAGGAAAATTTACTAACTTCTTCACCAAAAAGACACTTTTCGCCATTTCAAAAATTGAACTAAAAAATCAATAAGGTTTTACCCCCTTCTTTCAACAGTTCAAATAAGATATTTAATTAGATAACGTTATATCAGGGAATAAATTGGTAGTTGTTTGAGAAGTAAAATGGGAAAACAGTTAAATACAACTAAATTTGTATTTCTCTCAAGTGTCTAGTCTACACCTGAACTTTAGGGTACTATTCTATAAAGTTCTGTCTGCAATGTTTTTAGGTACATAGGGACTATGGTGTAAATAAAGTAACAAGCTTTTCACCCAAAAAAGAAAGGAAAAAAAAAACAAAAAAAAAAAAAAGAGATAAAGTTACAAGCAACATTATTATAAAAAAAAGAAAAAAGAAAATACTTTTCTAAGCTTTAATATAGGGGTTTTTGAGAAATATCCCTAAAATATTGCTCTATTTACGACAGTAACAGATTTTTATCCTCTTATAATGTTAAATAAAAAAGTTCATTAGGACAAAAATCTGAACTAATAATTAAGTAAGGCAAATATTCTAAACATATGCTCTAAATGAGTTATTCTCACAACTTTCTCTTTATTATATGTATTGTGTAAAATATCTTCTTGCTCTACTTGGGATATATATTGTTTTATTATATGTATACACACAGTCAATATATATATCTATATAAATATATACATATAGATATATGTATATATGTTGCGTATAGTTGGTGTTTTTCAGACAATGACCTTTGGGAAGAGCTAGCTGATATATAGCTGCTGCAATGGAAGTCCGAGAAATCGTCTTCTTTCACTTCACCATAAGGTGAGTTTTGCCATAAATAACGGCCTCAGCACTCATATCAAAAGTCATTGTTTTATTTTTCAGTCAAAACATATCACCATAAATAGAAGTGACTTGCATAACTTTTGTCTTCACATATATGATTGTCGTCAACAAACTTTCACTTTTTTTTTTTAGTTTTCTTCACCATTATATTTAAATCCTTTTGATCTATCCAATATTCAATGAACCATGTGGTGATATATATATCTTTCATGCATTAAGGTATAACAGTTAAGCCATAACAGAACTCAAAAAACGTCTCATGCTCATTTTAAAACATACAAACAAAGCTATTAATTAGGTCTCACCCTGTTGAAGCTAACTCTACGAGTGAGTATGAGGGGTTTTGAAAGCTTTCATATTCAAAATATGAGAGTTTTTTCATTTTTTTTTTTTAATAAGTGAGAGTTATAAACTCCATACTCTTAACAAGGAAATTAAAATTGAATATTTTGAGGACCTATTAAGGTTGACAATGAGGAAGTCCCTCTAATATTGATCAATAATTAATTATCTTTAATTTTGTGGCATCCAATACAAATTAACAGTGTTTCAAACAGAACAATAATTAATACTAAGCTAGATATATTCAATAGTTTTAAAAAGATTAATTGATTATACGTAATGCGTTAAGTGGTTGCAATTCCGTGGTTATTTTTATTTTCTTTTTTAGTACTTAAAAACTCCACGCAGTACAAGATGAATTCTTTATGAGATGTTTTAAAAAATACATGGATATTTCAGACAACTTTAGTAAATTCCCATGAAAAGGATATATAATATTTTACATTCCTTTCTTTTGCATTATGGATTCACTAAGAGTGGTAATAATAATGGATCAATGATAAAGGACAAAAGCTAAATGGAGACCTATATTCATGCGATTTACACTGTTGGAAATAACTTTTTCACCGATAATGACTGACCAAAATAACAGTGCCTTTTCCTTTTACATCTTTTATTGTTCTGCTTGATCAATAATTGGGATCCATCACCTTTTTCCCGTCAGTTTTTCTATGATTTATTAAGGGCCAAGTTCTGCTGAAATTTAATACACTATTTGTGATTCCCTAATTACTTCTATATATCAGATTGCAAACCAACTTGCTATTATTTATTGAAGCCCTAGCTAGGATTGATTTTATTATTTAAATATTCTTTGTTAGTAGTATGTACTTAATATATATATGTGTGTGTGTGTGCATGTTTCATAGTATTCAGGTTGAACAAGTATAACTGTGGTTTGTCGCCTATCTAGTTATGTTTACCTGCCTCCTTTTTCACATACCAGAGATCTACAAACAACCTTTTCTCAGACAAGAGAGAGGGGAAAAAAAAAAAAGATTTGAAAGAAACCATAAACAATAATAATATGCTTTTCAGATACCCTTTTTTAATACGCCAACTTCACTTTTTTCTCACTATGTATAAGTAGAGAAATGAGTTGGCAAACATAAACCAAACATACGCCAACTTCACATACATTGACTGGATATTTTATTACACTCACTCAAAATTTAAAAAGTAGCGTCATTGTTCCTTACTTAGAACAATATATATATATATATATATATATATATATATATTGTCCAAAACTAGTTATATTGGACGGGTAATTAACAAAATTGCTTCTTGGTGTATTCATACATCCTCGTGATTAATAAATAAACATGAAAAAAGAAAAAAGAAAAAACTATCATATAGTTTGGTGTCAAACTTTGACCTATAGCTTATGGGTCAAAAACAAAATACCAAGTCTCACCATTGGGTGCCGAGATTTGAAGAAACCACACACTAAACAAGAAAATAATGTCTATATATATATAATGCCATTCTTTTTTCTCTTTTTTATGTTTTGATTTTGATTTTGATTTTCTTTTATAGTTTTTTTTTTTTACAAGGAGAGGGGAAGAGTGACCTTTTAGGTTAGGTTTGTGAAAGTGAAACCCACCACCACTTAGAGAAAGGGAATCTAATATGGTTGAATGAGGAGTTGGAATCCACTTCAAAGATGGTGTTTTTTTTTTTTTTTTTTTTTCTTTTTGATGTGAAGAAAAAACGCATGGATTTTTGGAATAGGGACACTAAGATGGCTCCAAATCTTTGACAACCTCGGCTCACTTTCGGACGTGGAAAGATTGAGTCCACTAGATATTACAATCCCCTCCCACACATCACCATTCCCCCTCACCCCCCACACCCACACCCACATCATTGGTGCCTTAACAGAATTAAACTATGTTCTTGTTAGCTTCAATTATTGGTCGAAAGCCAAAGTAAAAATCCCCTTTCACTATTATATCCTAAACTATATCACTATTAATAACAATCTCAAAAATCTTCGCCTACTTCTCCTCAATTGCTTCCTCTCCATACACAAATTATATTTATATATATATATATATATACACAACTTTAGAAAAAGAGCGAACCTTTCTAGATCTTGTTTGTATATTTTATTTTCACCAATACAAAGGAGTGTTCTAGTTAAATTCATTTAAGATATGATAGTAGTGCATATAGATGCCTCTTGTTCCCACCAACCCAAACCTCCAAAGTCCAAAATAAATGTGTCTCTTTTATTATTATTTTTTTTAAAACTTTCCTTTTATATTGATATCTCTTTTTTCGTGCAACAAATCAAACCATACACATATTTTAAGCTATATGATGCCTTCAAATGCGGGGACTACAGAAATGGAGTTATAAAATAGCATGGGAGAGGGAAAACTTTGGCATGCATTTGGGGGCGTCAGAGTTTCCAAGTTGGCAATAGTTGGCCCTATGTATACGTGTTGATCTTTTATCAGTTGGATGCATTAGATCTTTTACACGTGTGCTTCCCTAGGCAATGGTCCCGGCATTGAGGGTCGAGCCCAAACGAATCATCATGTAGTGCTCTTTTTTTCTTTTCTTTTTTTTTTTTTTTGGCTTTTTTGCACAGACGCCCCTAAACTTTTCAAATTTGATATTTTAGACCTTGAACTTATTTTTCTTGACAATCAATCTTCTGAACTTATAATTTTTAGTGCGGTCAATCCTTCTTATTCAAATAATTTAAAATTTGGACGGTTTTTTGCACATGACTCGCACATTATAGCCTAAGAAGGACATTATTGATTATTTTTACTTAATTTCAACACAAATATCTTTAAAAACACTTAATTCAACTATAACTCAAACTTGAATCTAAATTTTAAAAGGAACTTGTATTGAAATTTAAGTAAAAATTGTCAACAGTGCATCTCTTGGCTATAATGTCCAAGTCATGTGGAAAAAAATGTCCAAATTTTAATGGATATGAGTAGGATTGACAATGTAAAAAATCTTAAGTTCAAGGGATTAATTATCAAGAAAAAATGATTAGGAACTAAATTGTGAATTTTGAGGGAGTGTCCGTAAAAAATGGCTTTTTTTTTTTTGGGGGGGGGGGGGGGGGGGGTTTCTGTTATAAATATAACATGTAAGTATGAATTGGTGGGTACATGTACTTTTATTGGGGTTGTTTAATTCTTGTATATTGGCTAATTGGATGTACCCTAAAACTTTTGGTAACATGGATTCCCCCATGTGACCCAGATGCCCTTGTGATGGGGAACAAATGAATAGTGCCTTATGTGGAAATGGGTCATTGGTCGGCTCCTGCCAGAATCTCCCTCTGCTGCTGACTTTGTATGAAAGAGATTGGTGAAGGGTAAACGGAAAAAATATATATATATAAATATATATATAAATATATAAACACATATATAGCAAATAATAATTGGCTGTGTATGAAATAATTGGTGTGTGTTGTTTACTTGCCATTGGTTGGACGCTGTACTTTCATGCATATGAATGCAAAATTCGCCTCGATTAACGTTCCATGTCATAATTGATACCTACAAAAACACCAATATCACGGACAATATATATGTGTGTATATGTATTCTGTACATTTTTGTGAATGTCGAGTGTTCTCTCTATTATCCATTTGCATTTTGTGAGATTCCTACAATTATAAATTTGAATAAATAACGTTAAAGGTGAAGAAATTAATGAAGCCCATATATTATATATATGTGTGTGTGTGTAGATGTTTACGTGTTTCCTCTCCTTTCCATGCCAGGGAATTGCCCTTTCTGTAATATCTACAACTATTCGTACCCAAGTGATTATAAAACTAAAACAAAGACAATGATATAACATAACATAACATACAAATTAAAAACTAACCTGAGTCAGCTTTGCATCAGTCAATATTGCTTTCCGTTATATTTATGTGGTGTATTGTCTTGAAATTTGCGCGTGAGATACATGGCTAAAGAAACGAATAATGTAAATCTTTTCTTTAATAAATAAAGATTAGTCATAGAAATGGGTTTCCAGGGACATGGCACATTTCCCTTGCTATAGATTTTATAAGCAACCTATCTTTTGATAAATATGAACTCTTTTTTTTTTTTTTTTTTTTCCTTTAGTTTTTTCCCTCTGAGTTTTGATGAGGCATATTTGATCCCAGATTTCAAAATGCAAGTCACGGTGATACTGCGTACACGGGGGTTTTCTCTCCTGTTTATTGTTGGCCTACGTTAGGGTTGTCTATTTTTCTTTTACATTTCCTTTTTAAGGAACCTTTTTTTCATTATCTTTTTTCTTACTAATAATATTAAAGCAGAGATAAAGGATGATGGTGTTAGAGGGGTGCCGACTTAGTCAGGATATTTTAGTGTACTTATTGATATATATTACCATCATTTACAAAAAAAAAAACAAAAAAAAAAAAAAAAAAGATTTCAATAGACACACAAAGATGATAACGGAGAAATATTATAACATCGAATCCCGTTATGTTTTCCAACTAATTAACATTTGCATGTGCGAGCGCATGAAATTTAAGGGGAGAAAAAGAGGTGGGAATCCTTCTCATACAAAGTTGTAAAGCTAGTACAAGTGAAAAAGAAAGTATTCTCCTGGCCTGTTTCTAAGGTGCCCAGTGTCTATTGTTTGAAAAAAAATATTAATTCTTTCGCGCACACACACACACACACAAAAGAAAAAGAAAAAGAAAAAGAAAAAGAAAAAGAAATAATATTAATGTGCAGTTCACCATTAAAGTTTCCCTCCTTTTGCCCAACACTCATTTTAAGTACCACCTGCTAAAGCAACTTGCTTTATGTTCAGAGAGAGGGGGGAAGTAAAGGAAGAGTTTGTACAATAATTGCTCTACTTTCTTGCACTCGCGAAGTAAGATCTTTTGAAAGAAAATTTAAATGAAAATTGTAGCTACGTATTTGAAAATGGATCCACCCATCTTTAGGTGCATGATACATATGGCCAATAATAAAGACATGCGTGCTTCGTCAAAATATACTCATATATATATATATATATATACACACACACACTCTATTATTGTAACACTAGTGTTACCAATAATATGCTCCTAATCATTTATATTTTACTCCATCGGACGCTGTCAAACAAACAATATTAAACTGAAACTAAATATTTTATTAGGCCACTTTATATTGAAAAAGAAACAATGTATATTGCCTAAAAAGACAGCTTCTATCATTTAAATTAATCTCCCATTTTGTTCAATATGTATTCAAAACAAATTACGCGACATGTTCTTGCTTTAGAATGACATACACAAATCGGGAAGAAAACACACACACACACACACAACGGGTAGATTGCCACAACCAAATCCTGTTGTGATTAAATAGTACTCTATTGAACTTTTAAAAATAAATTATGGTAATAGAAACAGTACGCCGACTAGGTCGGCACGTCTTCAGCATCTTCTTTACTTTCCCATCCAATCGAAATTTTACTAAAATATAAAAGAAAAAGGACTACAAATGAACAGAAAGAAACAAAGGGGACAATGCACATGCAAGTGCTCAAAAAGAAATACTGCATGCAGACAGCCTACAAAGAAGAATAAAAATAAACAGATGAAAATAACATAAAAGAGAATGACCAGCACAGATAATCCCAAATTAACTGGAGATGATCCCAAAAGCTAGAGTCAAAACTCTTGCTTTGTTAGTGTCTTCAAATATGTCTCGTTAAAATTTTTTAGCCAAAACCCACTGCGAACAATACTAAAAGGAAAAAAGAGTGCATATTTATCAAGAAAGTTGAAATCGATCAGAAGTTCAAGAGTTATGTGAGATTGCGATGAATCTCACTAGTGCAAAATCTGGGTAATTGAAACCACCAATGTATACTGCTTAGGTGAATTCCATGTGACACCAGCTTAACTACGACTGTATTTCCTTCACGAAAGATGTACGGTGCCATGTAATTGATTGTGCAGAGAAAGTACTCCTCTATTTCCAACGGACCAAAATACTTTTTTTTTCTGCAAAATATAAACAATATTTAGGTTAAGCACCATAAATTATTTTCTTCAAGCCCTGCTGTGAACAAACAGTACTCCTTTGAGCTTAATTTTCTTGCGCTATAGTAAGTTAAGCACCAAATAAAATAAAATAAAAATAAGCTAAAAAAAAAGTCAGCGTCAAATAGGATATTCAAGCTAATTGTACCAAAATGTGAAAAATAAATATATATGTATATATATATATATTTATTGATGTACAATTATCTCTTAGAATATTCTCTGCTCCAGACTATAGTTTCTCACGGGTTGTTCTAAGTTATTGACCTTCTGTTCTCCACACATATATGCACAATAACGTACTAGTTTGTCACATGTTTACTTCTTGATTTTGTCTTCTAAAAAATAATCATTTATTCCAAACCTGCCAACTTTTTGAAGGCATGAAAATCTAGTCAAGCTTTAGATTGAAAATTTTTTTCAGAGTAAATTAAAAAAAAAAAAAAAAGTTTGTAACTTGATAAAAATAACTAATAAATAAAACTTTGTTTTAACAATACAAATAGTATTGTAATCATCATTAAACTCTAAAAATAGTATTTTTTAAATAATTTAGAAATGGCCATATTACAATAATTAAATGAAAAAGATAAGATGACAACTAAAACAATCAAATGTCAAAAATACTTGATGGCTCATTTACCATCAATTTCCATCAAGTATAGCAATTGCCAAATTGAAATTAAAATAACATATTTAAAGTACTGGTTTTCTTAACCATATGCCAAATTTTGGCTTTGGCACTACATTAGCCCATCCCCAATAGAAATGCCAATGCCAATGTCCGAAAAGTGTGAAATGTGAAAAGGGCAATTTGGCATGCTATACTATATTGTTCTCCAATATATAATGCTATTTCAAATGCTATATATTTATTTTTGTTATAATTATGAAGTTTTGAAACTTGTATAAGTAAACATTTACTATTAAAATAACTTAATAATGACAATATAGTAATGAGTGAACGAAAAATATGCCAATCAAATATTAAAATATGACATTTGCTAGACTTGATGTCAAATTTGCCACTAAATATGACATTTATCAAATTTAACAAATAATAGCATTTAATTACAGAATGATTTTTCTACTCCAATGCCAAAATTTGGCATTCACGAACTATATGTTTTTACTATATGTCAATATGACTAATAAGATAATGCTCTAATTGTACAGGACTTGTCATGGAGTATAATTATCCACAGAGAAGGAAGAATTTTTGCAATTGATATGAAGTAGTTTGGACGTTTATAGCTTAGCTACTGCATTTTCATTCATAATTTACAAAATGAAAAATTAAAATTAAAATTAAAAAAAATAGTCGATGATAATCATAATCTACTTCCTTTTTTTTTTTTTTTTTTTAAACAAAGCTATGGTACAGAAGTATAAAAATGATCGAACGTGCACAGTAATTTATAATAATCTTCCTTACGGGCCTAATCGGGTATGAATGTGATCTGGGCCAGCCGAGACTGATAATAACTTGTGAGATGTTTGAGTATAGTGATTCCTTTGGCAGAAGTTGTAGTCATTTTTATGAAAATAACTAAAGTAAATAATTAAGTTTTAAAAATATTTGAAGTAAATTTATTAAGTAAGTAGAAAAATTACTAGTAAATAGTAAATTTATTCGATAAATGATATATTGACAACAAGGAAATAAATCATTTTTCAGATAAATTTATTATTTACAGTTATTTACATCAATTGTCTATAAAAAAATATAAATAAAAATAAAAGTTATTTATTTCTTTCTCCATTTTTTGGATATTGATTGGCACTCGGGCTGATTTAATTACTACGTCAAATCTAAAGGCATTTTTGATATCATTGTCGATACTCAAAAAACTGGTATCATACTAGGCTACTTCTGATAACCTGGTAACTATTTTTGAATAGGTTATTAGTCTTCCGTGTTACTCATGGTAACCTACTTTCTTACTCAAGGTAATCTAATTATTGTTGAAGGTATATGATTATTATTGTGTAAGTGGGTAGTCCAATGTTTCACGGGTGTTTTCCTATTTGAATAATCAGGAAAAAAAAAAAAAAGACACAAAATTGAAAGTAAATCTTGCTAAGAAACTTTTATCAGATTGGATCTTACTAGATCGAGCTAAAAAGACTCACGGTAGCACTAGATCTTGCCGGAGATTTGTTCGCTTGCGTTGATATTGGTGACCAACAAGTTCCATAGCAAGTATCACGTGGAACAGGAACACAACATCACTATCAATTTCTCCGAAAACGAGCACGTAATGGAATTGACAACATCGCATGGCGGTGAGAACATTGCGACGCTCCTCACTTGGAGGGTGCTTGGCGCAACACCAACAAAATTTACTTGTGTGGTTTTCGAAGCATGGGTGCCAATGTTGTTGCTCTATGGTTGTCGTTGTATGTAGTTAGAGCGCCAAGATAAGGGGAGGGTGAAAGGTAGAGGGGAGAGATAATGTGTGCCAAGGGGTCAGGTCTTTTTTACAATATTGTAGCCACGTACTAATGACTAATGAGTAAGGCGCGTGGACCTAATCAGAATTTAAAAAGAAAAATTATCCTAAATATTTTTCTAAATTTTAGTTGTGCTTCACTTTATAAGGAAAATTAAAATTGTGCCCCACTAAATAATTTGTGTATCTAACACGTTAATTTGAAAAACATTTCTATTTCATATTGTCCTTAAAAAAAAAAATTTGTAACTCCATCAATGCTTGTTCAAAATATTTAGGAACAAATTTTTCTTCAGAACCTCCTTTTTTTTTTTTTAGGAGAGACATGAAAATTTGTGCTTGAAAATTCTTCTATTATTTTTTTTTTCCCTGTATTTTTGTTTTCAATCTTACTCTTAGGTGAAAATTAAATTAACTAAAAAAAATTCAGTGGTCAAAAGTCACCAAAGACATCATAGTAATTAGGTAACCAGCGTGAGTGACCCAGTAAGTGACCGGTGGGTGACTTGGATGACCATTTTCTATATTTGAAGTCACCCACTGGGTTATCACAAATCGTTCAGTCGTCCTTCAATGGGTGATGCTTGAATGAGTTAGACCAATTAGAGTCACCTAGTGGGTTATGACGCTAGATGTTGGGAACTTTAGAGAAATACCACAAAATCATGCTTGGATTGATTTCTTCCATAAGAGAAAAACTTCTACAAAAAATACCATAAGATAACAATATAAAGTACTAATTAGTTAATTTATTAATTAATTTTAGAATACAAATTATACCCTTAAGTTACTAATTAGTATCTATGATGATACAGACCCACCTACTGATTCCCAGTTGATTACTATCCGGTATCTACCAAGATACTAACCGATAACTATCGCCGGATATTACCGATCGGTTACCCGTTGGTTATTGATTGGTAACCACTACCTCTAACAGAATATATAGTTATCGACTGATAATCACCACCTCCGGTGGAATAATGGATGATTAACGACATGATACCGAATAGTTACTAACTATTAATCACCACTTCCGGCAATATACCACCTCCCGTGGGATACCGGATGGTTACCGACCTAATACTAGATGGTAACCAACCGGTAACCACTACCTCCAACTGGATATCGGATGGTTACTAATTGATAACAATATCCTCTGACAGGATATAGCGTTGTTACTGATCGGTAACCACATCCATCGATAAGATACCAGTTAGTTATCAATCGGTTACCATCAAATCTATCGCCAAAAAAAAAATAAGTATATATATATATATATATCTATGTTTAGCAAATCCCCTTTACACCTCAAAAATCGTTTTATTCACTGAATAAATTCAAACAATCCACAATCCAAACACCAAAAATAGACAAATTTCAGAAGTTGACATTAACTTCGAATCATAAAAAGCTAAAATCCACCACATGTAATAAACATAAACAATTTTTTTCAGAAAAGAAAATGCATCAAGTCAGATCACTCATCAAAATATTCAATCCAAACAACAGACTAATCTGGTTCAACAAAAATAAAAATAAAAATAAAAAATAAAAAGACTAATCCAGATTGGTCGACAAAACGATCACCGCTATAAAATGATCGAAAGGTAAAATGGAACTTAGCTTCAAGTAGATCATGAATAACTTATAGGATGTTACATAAATGATGTACAGTGGACAAGATTATTTAGATCATTCATAAATATATAATATATAATCAAAAGTGCAGTTTTGGGTTTTTGGTAGAATAATACTGAAATAAATAATTAAGTAGTTGATTTGACCATAAATATTGAATCTTGATTATACACGTCCAACGGGTGTCTTTACTAGCTTAAAAACTCCTTATGAAAACGAGTTGTCTTTGTGTTAATATGGTAAGTGGAAGGATTGCACAATAGTATGCGATCATGCCTTGTTTGATCAATCGGTGGTGCATGTCTGGTCAACCGGTGGTACGGATCCGGTCAACCGGTGGTATGGGTCCGGTCAATTGGACAGTACTGTAACTTGTCCATACGAACTCGGATTTTTTATTTTTTATTTTTATTTTTGGCTTAGTTAAATTATTTAATTCTGGAAAATAAATTTGAATAATAACTAAAGTGTTTTAAATAGTTATTTAAATTTAAATCATTTAAAGTATTTTTGATTTTTTTTTTCCAAACACATTTCAAGTTTTTACACGTTTTAACTCTGACAATTCATCTTTAACAATTAAGTGTTCTTGGTGCCCTTGTGGTTGGAAGGAGAATGTCATTAACGGATTAATTGAAGAGGCATTGAATGTGTGCCCGGTTCAGCAAGATGAAAATAATAAAGATGACCAGTTGGTTGTAAGATCTCATGGTGTCGTTCTAAAGGAAAATTCTGCTAGAAGTGTAATTCCTATTTTAAAAAGGCACGGTGATAATAAATTAATTTATTGTATATAACTATATGAGTTTGATTCATGAAATTGTTTGAAAAATGTTGCCTTTGCGCAATCATTTTTTGTGAACTCCATTTTGAGGGGGTAATAATAAGAAAAATGAATCAAATAAAATTATATGATTTCTAAATTATAATTAATTGTAAATATTCTCCTTTCTACTGTTTTCGGATTGTATAGATTTGTATTAGTTTCCTTTTTAGCTTAACATATAGATTGTATAAAATTGCATTCTGCATATAAAGGGCCGTTTGAGACATTAAGTCCAGACGGAGTTTCCCAAAAAAAAAAAAAAAAAAATTGGTCTTTTTTTTTCATTTTTTTTAAATTAAATAAATTTTACAATTCATATCCTTAAAATCTCACTTTTTCATTTTCAAAAAATTCAAACTTTAAAGTTCATAACTTTCTTACTTTAAATAAATTGTATAGAATGACAAAAGTAATAATATAAAATTCATATTGTTATTTTTCCCTTAATACATTTCAATATTTTACACCTATTAATCCCAAACAGTATATTTTTAACCAAACACAAATTCTCAAAACTCAACTCATTTTTATCAAAACATTTTTAAACCTTCAACTCCAATTGATATTCCAAAACTAGCCATAATCATTTATTTTAAACAGAAACATATAAGTCGGATGGTTCTTAAATATCGTTTTGATGAGTTTCTTGGTTTTCTAGTCAACATAACACACCCATCATAAGTGAATCACTCTTTGGCACAAAGGCCGTGGAGAATTACATGCGTGACCTGAGATCTCCTCCATGCGCCAAGGAGATCTTGTTTGGCAGGGCACAGGTGGCAACAGGGGAAAAGGTGGAGTCGGCGGCAGGGCAATGTGGGGAAGAGAGAGAGAAATAGAGATATAAGTGAGAGAAGGAATAAAACAACATGATAAAAATTACAAGAGTTTTTAGGTCGTTGGGAGCGTTTTAATAATGATTTTATTTTCGGTATGAAATATAAATGAGAATGTTTAGAAAATTACTATTTCATAGTTTTTTGAAATTGTGTTTGATTGTGTTAATAGAGAAATTGATTTGAGTACAAGAAAGATAAAATTGTGTTTGAGTACGTTTCTGAAGAGTCCAGATATACTGTCTTATTTTCCTGTCTTAATGACTATCTCCTCAATAGTATTTTTGATAACTCATCAATTTGTTTAAAAATTTTCAGTATTTAACTTTTCTATTAAAGTTTTAAATTCAAATTATATGATATAATACTATTGAGGAATAACCAATAATACATAAAATCCAGAATAACATGATTTAACTCGTTTCTGAAAATATTTATATGTAAGCTTTAGAAAATGAATATCATTTTCTCATTCCTTAACAAAAAATGAAAACGGGTTTTTGTTTTTGTTTCTGTCTTTCTATTTTGTGCAAAGTAAACATTATTATTCAAAACCATTTTAAAAATAATTTTATTGGAAACTATGAAATTTTTTTCAAAACAATTTGAAAACAATACCAAGAAGTAGGAGCATCCA
This sequence comes from Ficus carica, assembly GCA_009761775.1. Classification (NCBI taxonomy): domain Eukaryota; kingdom Viridiplantae; phylum Streptophyta; class Magnoliopsida; order Rosales; family Moraceae; genus Ficus; species Ficus carica. The sequence goes on along the minus strand of CM019743.1, from coordinate 30,276,569 downwards.
CTTTAATTACTTTTCTTTTTTTTTTTTTCTTGAAAAAGTAGAGATTAATAGTGTTATCTTCTCTTTTATTTTATTCATCTTAAAAAAAATTTTGGGTCTCGTCTATGAAATAGAAAAACCATGATTCAACTCTATATGAAAGGTATGCTAACCAATTTTTACTCTCATCATCATAAATCTATTTTTGAACAATTTATTAATCGAACAAGACCTTCTTTAGTTATAGAGTATCATATTTATTACCCATTTGGATATATATATATATATATATATATAAACTCTCCAAGCCGAGGTAGTAGTTCCATTAGTTCTCTGTTCTCATTGTCCTCATGTGCATAACGTGCAACCTTCTCTCTCTTATCCTCATTTTAAACATTTTTAATTTCCATATTGATACCTACCACATGTTTCCCTAATTCACTGTGTACCTTTATGGTACGCCACTAGAATATGCTTCGTCCGCTCCCACATTTCTCTAGAGCTTTCTACTTATATGCATTGATGTCCCTGAACTTCCAGCGTATTGAACTAAAAGCTTCATAATTAATCGCTCAAACATATTAATCCGATGCTTTTAACCTCAAATGAAACATGGTTAAATTTTGATCGTTTTCTTACATGTGATTCATAGTGATCTACTATTGAAAGCATCTTAAGTCTTTTTTACTCCAATTGAACCTTATATTAACAAAATTCCATCACTTACAGGATAGGTTATCCTTGGATTTAGGGATCATGCAAAAAACCAAAAGATTATTCTTGGTTTACCCTAAAATTTTATATCATTTTTTCTTCCCGATCTTTACCATATTCCCAACTATTACAAATTTTAAAATTTGTCTCGCATAATCCTCTTTGTTAGTATTCCATGAAAAATAAATGATATGAGTAGTAGAATTTCAATGAGAAATTTTGATATTTTGTCTTCGTGGAATAGAAGATATTTAATATCTAGAGTAAATTACAATGATACCTTTGTGTTTTCTCAAAATTACAAAGACACCCCCTTGATCGAAACTAATAACACTAAGACCCATGACTTTAAAAAAATTACATAGATACCCTTCTGTTAGTTGATCGTTAGTTTGACCGTTAATTATACTCAAAATACCGAAAATGCGAAAAAAACAATTTTACTCTTCTTTTTTGACACAAAAAATTATTTCTAATTGATTTTTGAACATTTACAATCATAATTTGAACTTTTGTTATTTCTTTTTGAGAATCTTTTTTTTTTTTATAATTATTTTGATGAACAATTTACACTTCTTACAGATATTCAAAAATGTTAAGTCGTATATAGTTATAAAAATGACCACACGTGCAACTCGGGCTCCAGTGAAAGCGGATTCTGGTGTAGGCCAACTCCACCGCAGGCACGGTGGCGTGGGCGACTCTGGCTCCAGTGAAGGCGGACTCCAGTGCAAGTGAACTCCGGCTCAAGCACGGTGGCGTGGGATGCTAGATCCGCCAAGGAGAGGGATGGGAGGTTGCTGTGCCCGATTCTTCTTCTAAGAAACTTTTTTTTTTTTTTTTTTTTTTTTTTTTGACTCTTTCAAGTTAGAATAAAAAATTTAAGGGTTGTGATCTACTATGATAAGATTAATGACTAAGATTTTATAGGGTATTTTAGTCATTTCGACTATAAAATTAATGTAGTTAAGAAGAGGGGTCTTGGTGTTATTTAGTTTTGATCAAGCGGATGTCTCTATAATTTTGAAAAAACACATGAGGTATTAGTGTAATTCACTCTAATATCTATTAAACACTACGCCAAAGCTTTATGGACAATGCTAACTGTCCGTAAGAATCCTTCCTCTTGCTCTCTCTAATATTAAATTAATGTTTAACCACTTTGTTTGGGCATATCTTGTCTGTAATTAATGAAAATTCTAACAGGGTGGGTCACTCTATTAAAATTTGAACTACCAAAATGAGAGTTCTAACGATAATTAAGACTTAATAAAAGCAAAGTGTAAAGTTGGGGCTATGAGAAGTTGCTGTCACATATTAATTGAATAATAATGGATGCATCAACCAGCTGCTTATTAGAATTACTTGTATAAGGAACATGTGAGTCCAGATATGTTATTTCATTTTCCTGTCTCAAAAACTATCTTCTCAATAGGCTTTTGATAACTCATTAATTTGTTTAAGAATTTTCAATATTTAACATTTTTTATGTGGCTAAATTCTTAAATTCAGATAATATGACATGCATTATTCGAAGGACATCCAATAAGACAGAAAATCTGGGACAACAGATATTAATTCGGAACGTGCCTCCTCTTAGTGATAATAAATATTTTTCCCCTTGTATATTTTCTTGCACAAAAAAAAATTTTATTTAAAATAATATATTAAGTATGCTTATCAATGTTTGAAGACAACCACCAATTTTTTTTTTTTTTTTTTTTTTTTTTTTTTGTAATTATTTCACATAACGAAAATATGCAAATATTTGCGTAAATTCAGCTTACAATTAGGCTAAATTTGAACATATGTAGTATTTGTATCTTCAAGTATGGATATACAAATATGGGTAAATATAACTAACCTATAGCTGCATTACAAATTAAATTATAAGATATACGAATTTCAAAATAATAGTTCATATTTATTAGAAAGTAAAGAAATATAAAATATATATTTATTTCCGTTAATGGTAAAATAAAATATTTAGAAGGATAGTTGAATAATTATATAAATCAACAAATTGATATTAAATTTACTGATGGTTAAACAATAAATTGAAAAAGACTATTTTCTATATGTAATATAGATATATTTTGAACTTAGGACAAGTGATTCGAATTCTACACTTAATAATAGAGTCAAGTGTGGAATTACTACTAAATTATGTATGCAATCACTTATAGATATATAGGACTGTACAATATAGATATTTACAAATTGAAATATTTATGAAAATAAAAAGGAGGCATAGGCAACGCTCTAGTTTCCAACATAAAAGGGAGTGTATTCAAAAGATCATATCAATCCCGTCTGATATTGTCTCAGTATTCTACACCACATTACAAAAACAAAATCATAAATTTCCTTAGACGCAGTCCTTAAATAAGAAATATAAAATTTCGATAAATACTTTCAACACATAAAACTATCTTAAGTTGGCAATTATTTTGTTTTGGGGGGGGGGGGGGGGGGGGGGGGGGGGGTTTGGAGCATTGAGTAACGTTGTTTTTTTTGGGGGAAAAAAAGTAAATAAGTACGTATGTGTTCAAATCCAAAACCTAAAATAAAAAAGCTATGGGTTTTGGTCGAAACACAGAAACAACAAATATTAGATCTAAAAAAAATAAGTGACATTTGAATAAAGTTATCTCAATGGAGTATTTGATTAAAAAAGGTATTTATCAGGATCATATTTGAAAAAAATAATAGTAATATTTTAGAAGACTGCACAAAAAAAAAAATGTTTGAATTGGTACATATTTGAAAAAATAAATAAAAAGGAAAATTTTGAACACACATACTTTTTTAGAAAGATTCAAAATACTAGATAAAAAAAAAAAAAAAAAAAAAGTAACAAAATGACAAAATAGAGGATGAGGAACGAAATTTTTACCCCATTTTCTCTTCTATATTTTTATAGCAGATTTTATATTATGGTCAATGAATACGTTAGCGGACGGATCAATCGATTGGGGTCGATCGCTTTCAGTCAATGTAACATGAGAAGGATAAAGTGCATAAAAATAAATAAAAGTCATATTTACAGAGGTTAATCATTAATTTATGAGCTACATCTTTTGGGTTTCACTATTTTTGATAATTGTGTCACAATGGTATTTGAGAGCAAGAATAGAAAGAAAGAAGAAGGAGAATTCGGGAAAGGTAGAAAATAGAAAGAGAACGGGAAAATTTTGCATAATTCGTGCGCGTGAGGATACCGCCTATTTATATATAGGTTGATAATCACCCTAGGTTCCTAATCTGGTGCAACTAATTTATCTTGAATTTTGAATGATAGTTGTCTTATTTCGTTTCGTGGACTTTTCTTCTCAAACACATCTCCTTGAGACAAGGATATCTCCTTATTAATATTGATATCGACTTGTTTCATATGTGATTTTGGTCATGATATTTCAGATTGATTAAATTAGAGATTACCATTTTACAGAATTATTGCTTATTGATTAATTGAATTTGGAGTCAATTGATGCAAGACCATGTTTTAATTTGGGAGACCGCTTACATGGCTTGGGCCTCGAAAAAGAGTTTGAGTCCGTTTGTTAGGTGCGCCCATAGATTCGTAAGGGACTACTCGAAATAAGGTCCAAACGAATAGTATTTGGGGTGGATTCCCGAGTCTAGTAGTGAGTGATGTGTTTAAAAGAGTTGATTACATATCTTCCATCAATTATAATTTTTGAGAGAGATGATTACATCATTCCTACATCGTCAATCATATTTCTACTGGAAACTTGATTTAGCTAATCTATTTAAGATGTCAGTTCGGGAGTCGATCTGACTTGTTCTTGTGCTTTGATGACAAGTGTTGTCACGTGTATGACACAAGATATGGTACAAAATATTGCATAAGCACCTTCCAACTAGAGAATTTAATTAGAGTAAGTCCTCCAATATTTATTTTATTTTATTTTTTGTTGTCTGCCTCAAGTGAAACCGGAGGAGCATCAGCAAAAGATAAGCATTCGGGGAAATTTTTCATGAAAATTGTCTCAACGTTCGGCAATCTGCTAATGTTACATATGATACGTTTTGGTGCTGGCACAAGGGCAAGTTTCAATTAATAAGGAAAACTGGAAAGTATGGCCAACGACATGTCCTATCTCTCTCTCTCTCTCTCTCTCTCTCTATATATATATATATATATATGTACATGTATACATATATGCATGCATGTGAGCTTCATCCTAAATTATTAGTTTCAGTAGCATACAATTATTTGAATCTTATATTAGAGTGAGACAAATTTTTTATTTTCCAAACAATCTGACTTCAATTTGAAATTCACGTGTTGTGCATTTCTCCCCTAAAGTGCCACTTCAAATTTAAACCCTCAACCAAAAAATAAGAAAATAAAAAAAAAAATAAAAACCACTTAAAATTACATTGAAATAAAGTTTTGGGATTGAGAATATATTCACAGATATGTAGCTAAGGAATGTTAAGTACCTTTAAGAAAATGCACAGGCTAGTTAAACTTTTATAACACAAAAATGTCTGAAATTAACTTAATCTGGATATTAGCAATGTGTGAATGAGCTTCTAATTAAGCTATTTGTTGTAGTACCTTTTTATTCTTATTTTAAACCATTTCAAGATTTCTTTCTTTTTTTAGGACTCCACTAGAGTCCTTCAAAAGTTTGTAGACTTCTTACATGTATCGGATTGTCAAATGAATTGGGTTTTTTTTTTTTTTTTTTGGGTAAATTATTACTGTGGTCTTCAATCTTTTTAAAAACTTGCGATTTAGTCCTTTAATTATTTTTTCTTTGTGACTAAAAGGACCTAAATTCTTTAAAAGGGTGCAATTTACTCTTTTTTACCAAAAAAATGTTAAAAAAAGAATCGAATAGAATATTGCATGTATAACACATGTAAGTTAAATCATGTAAATTTTTTCTTAATTACCTTTTAATAATAATTCATGTGTGATTAATGTGATTTTTTTTTTGTTAAATTTTAATTTTTTTTAGTAATTAGGATCATGTTGCACCATTTCAAATAGTTTATGAATCTTTTAGTTACAAAAAAAAAAAAAAAAAAAAAAAAAAAAAAAGGGAATGGGAGTCAAATTGTAACTTTGTAAAAAAGTTAGGGACCAACAAGCAATTTATCTTTTTTTTTTTTTTTAATCACGGTATTACGGGGTATAATGAGTTTCATATTACTGTATATGATTGACTTGTGGACATATGGCGGTCTATTAGGGAATTCAATGTGATTGGCGGGTATTTTAAAATTTTTTTAATCTACTATGATCGTAATATTGTGGGTTGTTAATGGCATTGCGGTAAATGGGAATGGTGGAGTAACATGACGTTGTGAAAAACAATAACTTGCCATGGCCAAGCATTTTTTTGCTTGCGACAAGGTGCGAGAGCAATGGTTAGCAACTTGATGTAAGTCTAAATTAAGAAAAATAATTCAAGGGACATTGCAGCTAACGGCGAAGCCAACCTTTAAATTTAGTACCGGTGTATATTTTTTTATATAAAAAATAAATACAATGAAAAATAATAAAAAAATTAGAAAACAAATTTATATTACAGTTTTTTTTTTTTCCTTTCCAAAAGTTACTTGAGAATTCTAAACTAGGGTATGGAAAATTATCATATTAATAAGATCATATACTGTCATATCTTTTATATAAGTTATTTACTTTATATTTGTTTTAATATTTAATGTGATGTTGATCAAATCTAAACGTTAAACGTATTTTTTAAAATAAGTAAATAAATAAATGTGCACTATTAGTAGGATACCCTAATCTAAATAGTTTTCATGCATAAATAAATAAATAATTTGTATGTATAAGGGGGGAAAAATACTACAATAGCTCACAAGTTAAAAGAGTAAAGTAAATAATATAGAAAATAGTAATATAAATTTAAAACGATAAAACTTAGTGGGACAAAAAAAAACAGAAATTATAAACTTTTAAAGTTCTAAATTTAATTTTTCAGAAAGTTTGTGAGGGTGGCCGCCCCCTACTCAGCCCTTCATAACTCCACTTTTGATCAGCGATCATGTGAATAATTAGTTTAAATGGGGAACAAGATTGTGATCTAAACATTACCCTCTTTTTTTTTTTTCTTTTTTTTTTTTAAAAAAAATATATACAAAAGCGAACTATTCAATGTTTGTTGACTAAAATAAAGTAATTCATAAAGAGCATATCTCACGGAATATCCAAGGATACACATATCTTGATCTACATTTCAGTTTAACTGCTATTCTAACAGAATTTATTGGGATATTCGTCGGTTTTTTAAACTCTTTCTGGATGAAATGGCCTTATCTACCATTTTGTTTAGATTTTTTTTTTTAATACAATTATCCTAAACATATAAAAGAACAGATACGTTTCTAAAATTGAAAAAAAAAAAAAAAAAAAAAAAGTATGTAGCCACTATTCAATATTTGGTAGTCTAGAATGCACGCTTTGGTGCTAACACTTTTTAACAATTTTCTCCCCTTTTAACTCTATATTTTATTCTTTTTCTTCTGGGGTATTTGCACGTTGGTCCTTGAATTTTTCGTGTTATAAAGGTCTGATCCTTAAATTCTAATTTTAGCAAGTCAATCCTTAAATTATTGATTTAGTTGCAATCTTGGTAAAATTATAAATTGTCATAGAATTTTTTACGAAATTCGACATGTGTGCAGAGCATAATTTAGCATGGCTTAATTTCCTCTCCATTCTATCATCTCTAGTGTGACGTCAAATTTATGTGCCAAAGTCAAATTTTGAAATTTGATTATGCAAATCACTCTCCAATGTTATGTTCTTTCTCAAGCAGAATTTTCCACTAAATACAACAATTTTCAAATTTAATTTTGACATTTGATTGATATGAATTAATCCGTTAACCTTTTCATTTAATCATTAAAATATTATAATTATTTTCTATATTAAAAATTTATTTTTACGAATTTCAGAGCTTAACAATGATGTAATAAAAAAAATATGAAATTAGAAATAACATTATATATTAAAACACAAAATAGGAACATTAAAAAAAACACACACACACACAACGTAGGATAAACGTACTAAATAGTCTTTCTTTTTTTTTCTTTTTTTTTTTATGACAAATATAGCATCACTGTTTGCATTGGCGATGGTCTTAAAAAACTCATTTGATCATTCTCTCTTTCAGTGATTTCTTCTCAAATATCTAAACTTAATTTCGTCACTGAAAATTTTAATCTCTTTACTTGAGATTGAGACTGATTTCTGATTGTGGTGAGTTTTCTTTCATCCTTTTCAAAAGTAAATTTGTGTGGCCTGTCATGTCTGTGTGTGTGTTTGTTCAACCTAGATATTATCATTGTTTTATCTCTTTGAATCTCTAAGTAAAATTTATCTTTTGTTTTTTTTTTTTTTTTTCCCTACTTACATATTATATGTTCGTATTCTACATTACAAATAAAAGTCTTAATTACAAGTTAAGAAGAAAAGATCCCCTGTCAATCAATCTTTTTTGGCACACTTTATATGTCAAGCATCATTACTCTTATTTTTTCCCCCTCTTTTTTAGATGTCTAGTATTATTTTGGACATGTTTATCAAACGAAGAGGGAACTTTAATAATCTTATTAGCTACCATTTTGATGTTTATTAAATCCTTAAGAATAAGATTGTTTTGTAATACATAAGGTGTATAATAAATAAATGTAATTATTTTAAAGTTAAAAACGATATGTAGTTAGAAAAGAGTGATTCTAATAACTATCAGTGATAGTGATGCGGTGGTGATAAAATTATTTTTTAAATTTTCGCTTCTACTAGCTCTAAGGTTCAAGCTGTGATTTATGCAATGTCTAGTCCTTTGGTAAAAAAATACAGTGTAGCTTACTCTTAAAGTTTGAGAGTTCGAAGTTGTTAAAAACTTAGAGTCATGATTCTCGTAATCTCACGTATGATTCTAGTAGAGTTTTTAAAGGTACTTGATGGGAACAAGATGTTATGGTCTATTGTTTATATGGGAGAATAAGGGGGGGAAACAAAGATATACCAATAGAACTTATTAAAATTGTATAAGTAAATTTGAGACACACTTCTTTGATCGACATTAATTAGTAAAAAAAGGTAAAAATATTTACTTTTTTCTCGTTTTATGTATCACACACAAAAAAAATAAAGAAAAAACGCTCATCTTTTTTTTTTTTTTTTTCCCTCCTCCTCCTCTTTTTCTTTTTTCCTTTCACTTGAAGAAAACATGTTTTAAATCCAGAAAATTCCACATCTCTACGTGTCCAACTCGTGTATTTTTCTTTTTTCCCTCGTCCTACCTAACCACCTTTTTTTTTTTTTTTTTTTTTTTTTTTTGAGGTATCATCCTGTCCAACTTTGTTGAATAATAATATCAACTTTTTTAACAATATAGTAATTAAATATCCACTAAAATACCAAATCAATCAAATTCCTTTTTCACACACAACGTGTCAAGCTGCGGCCTTAGTTTAATGAACAAAACGTATGTCCAAACGGGTAAGGACGCACACACCAGTTCTAGCAACAAAAAAACAAAAAAAAACAAAAAAACAAAAAAAAAAAAAAAATATATATATATATATATATATATACACACACACACACATACGCGCACCACATCATCACGCCCTAAATTAGATAATTTATCAATTTAATTTCTGAATTATGAATATTCTATTATGAACTTTTGATTTTAAAAATTGATCCATGCTTTTATTTTTTAGACAATTTTGATCCCTCACATTAAATTTGTCGGATGATTTCTAAAATTTAACATATATAATAATATTCTTGTCACATGATAACTAAAAATTTTAAAGAAATTATAGCATTAAGTTCAAAAGGTTTTTTAAGGGTTTTAAACTTAAAGTGAGTTTGGTTCACCAACTTGAACTTAAATTTTTTAACTCAATTTTTATCTTTTTCTGAAATTTTTTTTTGTCTTTTCTGAAAAAGTCAACAAATATTACTATTAAAACTTAAAAATCTTCACTCAAACTTAAACACCAAACACCCCCTTAGTTTGATTATTTTTGGAAAATTTCATGTTAATATTAAGTTGAAACGTGATTTTTTACACTAAACTAAAAAAATATTTCATCAATTTTCATATCAAGGATTAAAATAGTCAAAAATAAAAAATAAATAGACTAAGGGCATGTTTGGTGCACAAGTTCGATTTGAGTTGAGTTAAAATTTTTAAGTTTGAATAGTAATTTTTGTTAACTTTTTCAGAAAAGATAAAAAAAAATTTCAAAAAAAAACAAAAAACATGATAAAAAAAATACAGTTTAAATTGAGTTAACGAACCAAACGGACCCTAATTTATTAAAATTAAAATTAAAGAGACCAAATTAAAATAATATACATAATTCAAAACCTAAACAAATAAATTTTTCCAAAAAAAATAAATTTACCTCCGAAAAAGACCGTGAACTATTTGTTATAATTACAAAACCCCAATAAAGTCAGCACAAAATATTATATTTATTGCCATATATATATATATATATATATATAGATACACACACATATCTAATCAATTATAAAAAGGAGTGTACGAACACAACGAAGCTGCACTCTTGACAATAGCCACAAAAATGGAGATCGGAAGCACTCTCATTTTCTCTCTCTTCCTCCTCTCTCTCTCCGTCCTCGTCGCCTCCGACCCTGTAAGCTCTTAATCTCTCTCCAGATCTCTTTCTTCTTTGACTACATTTCTAAGTTTTTTTTTTTTTTTTTTCAGGATCTGGATTGCGTGTACACGGTCTACATTAGGACCGGATCGATCATAAAGGGAGGAACGGACTCGAAGATCAGCACGACTTTCTACGCATCCGACGGCTACGGGATCTTGATCAAGGATCTGGAGGCCTGGGGTGGGCTGATGGGCCCAGGCTACAATTACTTCGAGAGGGGTAATTTGGACATTTTCAGTGGCCGAGGACCCTGTTTGGACAAGCCGATATGCAAGCTTAACCTGACTTCCGATGGGACTGGCTCTCACCACGGTTGGTACGTCAACTACGTGGAGGTCACCTCCACTGGGGTCCACACCGCCTGCCGACAGCAGCAGTTCGAGATCGAGCAGTGGCTCGCAACCGACACGTCGCCCTACGAGCTCACCGCTATCCGAGACTACTGTCCCAAACACGATCATGACGACCACGACAACGACCACGATCTTGAAGGCGAGGTCAAGACGGTTTCGGTTCCTAGTATTGGACGCTTGAGGTATGTCGTAGAATGAGTAACGGATTTAGTTTATTGTGTGGTATTTTATGTCGTTTTGTGGGAGAAAAGAAATAAAGGAGTGTTTGGACATGGGGTTAGTGAAGCCCATGTTAGGGGTTTGTTGTCTTGTTCTCCTTTGGTATGTTATTGTAATGAGGAAGAACTTGTGAGCTTTGTTGTACCGAATTGAACCTATGTAAGAGAATTATTCTGGGTCTAAAATATGTAGAATAATAGAGATTATATATATATATATATAGTGAGGCAAGTGAGACAGTTTTGGATTTACTTGAAAATTGAAGATTTTTTTGTTTAACTTAGAACTTAAATGTGATATTATGTTAGATTATATATGTAGATATATTTAAAAACCTTTTTATTTTTGAATTTGAGATGAAAAGATTCAATTTCTATATTTGATAATTGATAACGAAGTTAAATGTAAAATTACAGTTATAATCTATTTGCTAGCATAGATATTTATTTTTTACTGAAAAATTATTGTTATTTGAATTAGGTGGGGGTGTTCCCTTAAATAATAAAAATAAAAAAATATAAGGAAATCGGTGGAGATGGGGTATGGGGTATGGGGGTTTAGATATTCTTCACAATTTTGTCGTCACAATCATTAACGTGGCATTGAATGGCCTTTGTTGATTCCCATGCCAACATGGAATTCCAGAAAGTGAATTATTTTTGTGTTTTTTTTTTTTTTTTGACCTATTCAATTTTTTATTCTAACTATTGAGATTTAGCCGTTTGCGTGGTTGTACAGATAATACGTTTGATTCATTAGTTAAAGATAAATTTTTTTAAGTTAAAATTTATTAATTTTTTAAAAATTAATTATAAATTTTATTATTTTTTTAAAAAAATTAAGATAAAAAAATATATTTTAATTAATTTAACAAAGATTTGTATACATCAAAAAGTATAAAAATTAAATTCCTACTTACAAAAGTTCAAAATTAGGTAAAAAGAAAATAGTTTGCTTTGTTTTATAACTTCTATATGGTGCTTTGTTTTAAATTCTTATTGTACTTATAGAAAATGGATGAGGCGGCACTTTTTTATTTTAAATCTCAGCTATCTGTACCGTTTTCAAATTGATGTCCTTAAATAGCTTTCCAGAGAAAATTAGAAAAATAACAAAGTAAAAAATAGAAGAAATTATTCTGTTAGTAATATATGTTCTATCACTTTAATATATCTTTATCTTTTTTTGTGAATTATTATATCTTACCTTATCATCTTGAGAATTTCAACATCTCTCACAATAAATGTGGTTCCTTCATCCTAACAATGATATCATTAGGCAGTTGGTCCAAGTATAGATGTACAGCTAAATTATATTTGTAATCGCGAAAACAAATATTTTTTGAATCCCAATTATATCTTAAAGATTGGACCCAGTAGAGACTTATAATTAGATATAGAGTCTTTAATCATCCAACAAAAAATATTTAAATATGTGTCTATAGGTCACCTCTAAACTTCATATATATATATATATATATATATAGTCACCTCTACACTAAACTATCCTCTCAAACAAATTGGATCATTGTCTTAATCAATGTTTTTTATGTGCTCGATTGAAATAGAGTTTTCAACTAATGAGCAAATTTTAATATAAGAAACATAAGACTAAGAGTAATGCCATTTATTTTATTTTATTTTTTTCTTTTTTGGATTTTGGTTACAGGTACCTCTTCAATCTTCAATTTTTTTTTTCTCTCTTTTTCTTCAATTCAAAACTACTTGTTACTATTCACATTTCCAAATGTCTACAGTAAACTCAGACTTTAAAAGTTCATAACTTTATTACTTCAAGTCCAAATGAGATTATTTTTTTAAATTGCATAAATTTCGATATGAACGAAATAAGATCTATATTGATTTTTTCTTTTCTAAACACATTTTAAGTTTTTACACTTTTTTACTATAAACAGTTTTTTTCAACCAAACACACATTTGCAAAACTTATCTCAACTCCATCTCTAAAACCAACTCCATCTCTAAAACCTCCTCAAACGAACCCTAAGTGTTTAGGAGTCTTTTAGCCAAACCATACTTTAGGATTCAAATTGGGACGTTTATCTCGATTTTAAAGAATAAAGTTGTGATATCAGAAAATGAAATGTTTTTTAAATTATTGAAACATCTTGGGATACTTTTGTAATTATCCTAGAGCTAAGGTAAATTTTAGAGAGTCGCTTAAGATTGAAGTGATTTGCCATCTTCGATCGTTGGATCAATTGGGAGGGCTTCGTCATGGAAAAATAAACCGTTAATTGGAGGGGCCAACATATTTACGAGCTTTATTTTTACTTTCCTTTTCCTTTCCTTTTCTTTCTATTTTTTTTTTTTAACAACTAGAGAAAGTTAATTTAAATTATATCAAATTTTCTACCATAAAAACATATCTACAAAAGATGATCTGTAAAAGGAGGAATTGTAAAGGTTGGACCTTTAATAACTTCTTCTTTTTTTTTTTGGGTTGACTCAAGCCTCAGATTGGATGGAAGCAATTAAGCAAATATGGGATAATATCACCGAAAAATTTGTGATTTTTCACTTGTGTTTCTATAAATCTCTTACCAATATATAAAAGAGTGAATGTTGATCTTTTATCTGACCTCCAATGATCACCATGTGGCGTCCTCAATGAGCGTCATGTGGCAATTTTTTGGCATTTGCTTTGTTTTTTCTTTTCCCTTTACTTTGCTTGTATCTCTTAATCTCTTAACACTATATATAAAATAATAATAATAATAATAATAATAATAATAATAATAAATTTCTTTACTTGTCTATTCTATATTCGTGCAACAAAACTAGTATATTGAAAAACACTAATCAATATATTAGAAGAAAACAATAGTTCAATACTTCGCATTTGAAAGAGAACATTTGATACCCCAACGTAAACAAATTAAATTATGATTCAACCAGTCATTCGAATTGCGCATCCTACAAACTTTGAGTAATGGCTGAAATTTCATACCATAGAGTCCCGCTTAACAAAAATCTCAAGAATAGTGAGTGTATAAAGATAGATTTATAAGAAGTACTTATGGGTACTGTTAAAATTAATAGAGGTATGTAATAAACAAATTTAATTAAGTGACATGTGTATTCAGAATGAGAGTGTGAAGAGTTAAAAGAGTGTGTCAATAGAACCACATTTATCCTAGATGTAAGGTAATTTTTAGAAACTTGCTTGTGATTGAAGTGATTTGCCATCGTTAGATCAATTAGGTTTGGAAGGGCTTCATGGTGCAAAGTCAAACCGTTATTTGGTGGGGTCAACAAATTTAAGATCTTTTTTTCTTTTTCTTTTTTGTTTTTCTTTTTTGGTGAATTTTGTTGTGCTGTAAAGTCATTTGGAGGGCACCAGTCATTGGAAAAAGTTTTTTTTTTTTTTTTTTTTTTTTTCTGTTTTTTTACACAACTAGAGAAAGTTAAAATAAAAGAAATAACCAAATTATCAACTAGTAACTTCTCTCAAGAAATTTTTTTTTAATCAACCAGTGGCATGTCTATAAAAAGATGATCAGTAAGAAATAGGAATTGCAAAAGTTGGACTAATATACAATTTCTGTTTTACTTTTTATTTTTAATATTTTTATTATTATTATTTTTTTTTTTTTTGACTAAAGCCTCATTAGATGAAAGCAGAGATGGGATAATATCACCGAGAAATTTGTGATTTTTTTTTTTTTTCAGTTGTGTTTCTACAAATACTAGTATTTGGGAACGTGCCTATGGCACGTTCGCCAAAAGGATTTACATTCATATGAATATCTACTAATATATATGAAAATATATTTTTCAAGAATGTGTCAGTACAAAATGTATACACATTTTCTTTATGATTTCTTATTATGAAGATATATATACTAATATAATTTATAGTTTGACTTCAATTTTGAACAATTATGAACTTACATCTGCCAACATAATATATGAGATTTTTTTCCTTATTGTACTGTGCTGTAACGCTTGTACTTGGAACGTATAGAAAATAATTTATTAACTATAATTTTTAAGATTTTTCTTTGATCTTTTGTGAAATACTTCTCCATACATATTTATAAAATTTTTGAACTGCAAAAACTCAAAGGGATTATTCTCCCTTCCATATATGTTATAGATATATAGATATTGAAAAACGCTACTCAATATATTGGGAGAAAAACAATAGTTCCACTTGAAAGAGAGAATGAGAAGTTTAGCACCAGTTAGTTTACGCATCCTATATGTATTTTTGGACTTTGATTAATAATGGTTAAAATTTCTTATCGTGCAATCCCGTTAAACAAAATCAACTCAAATTTTAATGGTTCAATTTAATTTACCCATCATCCAATTATAATCAAAGAAGATTGGTTGTTACAGCGTAAAGTAGGAATTGCTAGATAATTTTAATAATTGGACCCATCATCATGATATTAAATGGGAAATAACTCCGAAATGTTACCCTTTAAGCTTGTGAAAAAGTGAGTCCCATAATTTACACTTGATTATATCATACTAAAGTAGGGATTTTTTCCCCCTTCTTAAGTAAAGCTATTGAACGAAGTTAGCAACCAACAAAAAAAAAAAAAAAAAAGATCTATCAACCACAGTGACATACGTACAAATATGATCGGAAAGAAAGAGAAATTTCAAAACTTGAACCTATTGTAATGAAGTTTGAACATGTACGTTCTCAAATTATTAAGGCTCTATTTGGAGCTCAAGTTCAAACCTCAAGTTTGAATTCAAATTTTTTTTTTTTTGGAAAAAGTTTTTTATCTTTTTTAAAAAAAAATTTTGTCTTTTCTGAAAAAGTTTTTATCTTTTCTGCAAAGTCAACAAAATTTACTATTTAAACTTAAAAACTTAACTCAAACTCAAACACCAAACGGACTCTAAAGGTTGAAAGCAAACAAAGGAGAAAATTATAGAGAGATTTGTTTCGTTTTGTTCTGTTTATTTTTTCGGAAAAATTCTAAAGTACCACTTAAATATTCGTTAAATATCACATTTGTTTCTATATTTTTGATGATCCAAAAAGGACCACCTGAATTTTGAAACAATCCCAAAATTATCTCTTAAGTTTTTGAAAGAAAGATAATCCATTAACTGGTGAAGTTGTTAAAAATATCATAAATACACTTAATATTTACTGCTTAAGCACTATCTTAAATATTAGGATAAATTGTGTGTTTGTTCCCTAATCTTTTTACCAAGTTGCAAATTTGATCCTCAATCTTTTTTCTTTTTTTTTGGGTAAAAGCTCCCCAAACTCTCTGAGGGTGCAAAATAGTCATATTAGTTAAACAGACGTTAAAAATTTAACACAAAATGTCACATGAATCGCACATGGTTTACTATTTAAGGGTAATTAAGAGAAAAAATAAATAAATGATTCAACATAAATGTGCAATACACAAAATTTGTTTCATCTAATTTTTAGCAGATAAAAGGACAATTTCCCACCTTTAAAGAGTTCAGTGAGTGCTTTAAAAATAAAAAAAAGGTTTAGGACCAAATCGTAATTTATTCAAAAATAAAACGTAAAGATTCAATAAAAGAAGTTCTAAACAAATAATAATAATAATAACAATAATAATAAATTAAAAAACTTTTGAAAATTAAACAAAAATTCTATAAAAGAAAAACTCTATTTATCCATATTTTTGCCGAACAATTTGGCTGCCACATAAAAGGTTAACACCTTGTCGATGATATTTGCTACACGTTAGAACCCCCTCCATACAAAATGATAATAATAATAATAATAAAAGTTGCGCACTACTAGCTCAACCTTCACAAAAGATGTCATCCGGCTGGTTCATGGGAAAGAGAGAGATCCATTTTTTGCTTTAGGATTTTTTTTAGTTTATTTTCTTTTTGTAATTAATGCTTAAGATGGTATTTTTTGGCATTTTAACAACTGTAACCAACTGTAGGGTTATTTTTTAAAAAAACTATTAGAAACCTTGGGGGATAATGAAAGACAGTGGCAAATGTAACATTTAGCAAAAACTTATGAGATATATTTTGGATTTTCCCTTTGTTAATTATTTGTTACTTCCGTGTGTGCAAGTATAACGAAAAACGTTGCTCAAACAAATCTATTGGGAGGAAAACAATAGTCCTACACTTCATTTTGCCTCTGAAAGAGAAAGGAGAAGTTTAGCACCAGTCATTA
The DNA here is from genome assembly GCA_009761775.1 of Ficus carica. Taxonomy (NCBI): domain Eukaryota; kingdom Viridiplantae; phylum Streptophyta; class Magnoliopsida; order Rosales; family Moraceae; genus Ficus; species Ficus carica. Next base: position 30,259,422 of record CM019743.1, on the reverse strand, counting down.
CATTAACGAATCGAATCGAACTACGATTTGACCAGTCATTTCTAGTAGCACCATGCAACGCATTTTCTAGCGTTAGATGATGGTTGAATTTATTATCATGGATTCCCACCTCGTAAAACAGCTCAAATTTCAACGGTACATATCAATCTACTCGTCATCCAACAGTTGAAATCACCTGCATGACAGGATAATTTCTGAAGTTGGATCCGTCATGTGCTTGTCTTTCCTTTTTTTCCTCTCGAAAAGTCACACAAGGCTGCGTAATCATAAGCAAAATTGAATTCCATGAATTTCTTGTCATGTTTGTATCGAAAACATGAGATTTGTTTCGCACGTAAAGCGCACCAAACAAGAGTTAGACTCTTAACTTTGGGTTCTCTTCAGTTCCTTTAATATCGAATCACCTAGTTCATCCTCGTTATACTCTATTCCAAAGCATCTAACAACTTCCATGTTCGGATTCAAAAGATACCTAATTATGTTAAAACGGGTTGTGAGAACTCTTAGCTCAACTAAAAAGTAGAAAAGTGAAATATATATATATATATATATATATAAATAAATTAAAAAAAAAAAAAAAAAGTTTAGCTTCTTGTGCTTACATGTTGTGAGAAGACTCCACAAGATAATCATCCCCCTCTTCTTCAACCTTCTTAAAATAAACACGGTACTCCTGTGCAATATGCCTTATTGCTGAAACAGGTCCTGTTAAACCTACAATTCTCGGGTCAAATTCTGAAAATTGAAAAATGTTTCCATCAAAACGGTTAGCTTATACAGAAAACATACAATCCAAATATATTCAGCTGTTGGGAAGGCCTGACCTTGAAGGTAAGCACAGAGTTGTAATGGCGTATCACGCTGCGGGTCAATAGTAACAAACACCGGGAGAACCTTGACATTGTGTCTTGACTCTTGCTCCAAGTAAAACGAAACAACGTAAGCAGTGAAACCATAGTAACATTACGTGAGATTATGGTCGAAATAAGTGGCAAACCTAGTTTATCTATGGTCTTGGCCATAATCCGGACTTGCTCTGGCCCTACATCAGGAGAAGATGTGTATCCAAAGTAAAGGAGAACCCAGTTTCCGCGAAGGTTCCTCTCCGTAATTGTCCGATTCTCTGTATCTATTAAAGTGAATGGGCCACCAATTATAGGACCCTTCGTAGTATTTGCAGTAGAATGGTTACCCTGCCCTGATTCAACAGAAGGAAATAAGATGAGCAAAGCAAATTGGTTTTAGACGATATAGGTCTTTCATTAACGGACTAATCTGGAGCCAGCTCTGAAATCAGAATTGAGTGTAGTTAGGTAGTTGACGTTGCTTTTAAATTATGATCGGTATGCAACAGTCTAATGAAGAACTAATATCCATTCTTTGGCTGCAAACTATAAAACATTATACATGACGGAGTAATACCGAGAGGGCTCTTATTTCCCTAATTTGTATATATGCATGGGGTAGTACATGCCGAATCCTATCATGTACGTAGTTATGGGTCACAACACAGCAAACAAAATTTAAGCAATATTAGTTGAGAGGACAGAAACAAACTTTCAACTGAATGACTCACACTGTCGCAACATAGCAAGATGCGGTTGTACGTAATGTGCAAAGAACAAAATATCCAAATTCTAAATAAACACTTTCTTCTTGTGAAGATCAAAATGGGACATGGGTTAACAGCACAGTCATACTAGTTACGCATATGCACGGACACTAGTCGTAACAGATCTCACCGAAGTCGGATACTTTAACATGATATATCAAGATCAAAACCCTCTCTGAATAAACTGACTATTGTCTCACTTAATTTTTGCATTCAAATGGGCTTTTCACACTTGACGGAAAGCTTAGAACATATTAAACAGTGACACCGAAAACTGATATCAACTTCTATAATAACTCTCTCCCTAAATACTGTGCAATTTAAATGTAGCATGTTTATTCCACTTACAAGTCATCATGGCTCGTATTCCAAGTTTTTGTACTTGTGCTACCTAATTTAACAACCACACTACCAACATGCCTCAAGCTCATATAAAACAATTAGAAATTTGCACAGAAAAAAGAACGGGGAAAAATCCTAGGATAGATAGTACGAGACCATTGATTTCAAATGTGCAGGGTACGATATGTTCGAACAAACTGCTCAATGCTTGGAGTCCACTTCATTCATGACAGATTTTTCAATAATACAATCAGCAACCCTAACCTTAACTTACAGGAGATTATCGTTTTTTCCTCTTTAATGATCCTTATCAGACCTAGTCTAAACATCGCATTCCCAAGTCACTATATCCACCTCAGATCTGAAAACCTCACACTATTTTACCATTTAGTGGAATAACATAAACTGAAAACAGACCTGAAAATAAATCATCAGCAACTAATACATGGCTAATAGTCGTGAAGAAACCTTGTAAGTTTCATACCTGAAGGAAGAAACTGTGAAGTATGAAATTCTGAAATTTTACTACAGCAGTACAGCTTCAAACTTATAACCCATAAAATACAATCAGATATGGACAATATCAAAGAAGCCAAACACACATAGGGCTGCGGTTCAGCAGAAGGTAAACTATCATCTATCAAACATCATCAAACCATCTTACCGTGCTGCCAATTTGTCATTGCAACGTCGTTTGTTTCAATAATGTAAATAAAAGACAGGCACAACATATTATCTGTTTATACATTACATTGTTATTTTTTTTCAACTTAGCATTCAAGAATTAACAAGCATACACAATACAACTGCAAAGAAAATCTTGTTTAAAAGGAGCATAGAGCATCTCAAGGAAGAAACAATAGCCAAAATTCACCATCTGAGGTTCAAACTTCATCCCAGACAACAAGATTACAATTCAAAATGGAAGTCTTTAACCCATGAATAGTTAGACACCACATTAAGCTAATCGTTTGTTTTCGTAGTCAATTTTTTGGAAAAGAATGAGTGTTTACTTATTTAATAGAAAGTGGAATATTGGAACAAGTTTTCAGAACCACTGATTCATCGTATTCCAACTTCCAAGATGAGAAGATAAAGTTGATAATAAAATGGTAGGGAATAAAGTACCTTTTGGAATTGCTCTTCTCTCGTCATTGTAATGAACAAAAGCAGCCAGACCGGCAAAACCCAGTAGAGCAGCTGGCTGTAGAAAAGATGAACAAACAAACATAAAAGAGAGAACCCTATTATAAGGCTTCGTCCAAGAATCTGATTAAAACTTGGATATTTGGTAATCTGCCCCCTGAACTTCTTACAATCGACAAGTTAACACCCTAAACTTTTATTTTTTGATAAATTACCCTTGAGTTTAACAAAGTGTTGTAGAGTATCGAAAATCAATTATGGGGCTATAAAAGTTTGGACAGACATGCACTCGTACACTGTTATGTGAGCTCGTGCGCGTTACATGATTGACTCGGAGCACATCATGATACATACAAGGGAATTTCCTTCCATATTTTAACATCATTCATCGATTTCGGGGGCACTAAGCAACATTTTTATTGAATTCAGGAGTTATTTGCTAGAATTAAAACTTTAGCGGACAACTTGCCAATTCAGTCAAAGTTCAAAGAGCTAAAGCGCCAAAACTCCCACCTCCAAAATAAAATATGATACATTGCATAAACATAATTTTGGCATTAAAAGATGTTATGGTAGCGATAAGAAATAGAAGATAGAGGAGGAAGGTAGCATACAATGACATAAGTACCCCAAGATCGAGGAGCTTGTATATCTACATTCATTATACGATTACTCTCTGGCTTTCCATTACCGTTTCTTGACGATTTCACATAGTTACATGACTGAATCCTCTTAGATGGACCAAACCTACAAGAGACTCAAAGTTGTTCAATGTACATTTAGATGTCTATCAAAAAATACCATTAGAGCATCTCCAATCAAACGCCAAACTTCTATACCAAGGTCACAATTTGACGTCTGAGCAATGAAATTTTTTCCAAATACAGTGCTATTCTTAATGTCAAATTTGACTATGCTATACTAGGTGCCAAATTTAACATCAAGATAGTATATCTCAAATTATGGCATTTGGTTTCTTAATATTTAATGTGTTTGGCTTTTCATTTAGTAATTGCAAAATCATAAAATTTCGTTTAGTAATCCAAAGCTCAAAATTTACAACAAAAGGTAAATATAACATTTGAATTAACATTATACAAATTAACTCTCAATTCCAAATTCTAATCTAACTAAAAAGTGTTCATTTATTAGCACGGAATTGAAAAGACAACCAAAAAAAAAGGAAGCTAAATTTATTCATATATAAATCTCAGACAAAAACCAAGTATAAATAAAATAATCAAATAGAACAACAAGGTCAAGTTGAGCAATCTAAAAGGACAACCCATAAATCGAACGAAGTAAAGGAAGAAGGAAAAGGGGTTTTGGAGAGTACCTCCGAAGTAGACTAAAAGTCTCACGAGAGTGGCGTTTGGAAGAAAAGAAAAGAAAACGAGAAATGGGCATGGTTGTCTGAGAAAAAGATCTCATGGGTTTCTCGGAAGGAGCTCTTTTAAGCTAAAATCTATGTCGGTATAGAACCGCCGAGATCAGAGGAAGCGCTTATTTCGCCTCTCTGGCATTGCCTTCTTGCCCAAGCTTATTTCCCTCTATTGTTATCCTTTTTTTTTTTTTTTTCCTCTTTGGTTTCTTCTTTCTTCCTTAGAACGCTTTTAACATCGACTGCGCTTAAAAGGATACAAGTTAGTCCCTCAATTTTTTCTTGCAAAAGGATATAAGTCCGCCTTTGTTTAGTTCGACAGTTTGAATTGAAATTTTTAAATTGAAGTTGATTTATTTTATAAAACTAATTATATATATTTTTTTTTAATTTTTCAGAAAAGAAATCGGCAGTCTTATAAGCACAGGAACAACATTCTTTCAAACAGTTGCTATTGCATTTGGTCTCGCTATGCTAGGCTAGCTTGGTGAAGAACGCGCTTAAAGCTCTAGGGTTTGGTGAGGAGCACTATTGCCCTGTCGTATTGTTCCTTATAACCCTGTGCCAAACTAAGGCACGGGGCTCTACTACGTCATATTTGGAATAACTCTTAATCTGAGCCCCCACTCTTGTTAAAAACTGAATTGAAAATTTTGAGTTGGAATTAAGATACCAAATAAAGGCTTAGCTTGCGTTTGGTTCGTCAGTTGAAAATGAAATTTTTAAGTTGAAATAGGTTTATTTTTCAAAAACTAGTTATAAATTTTATCGATTTTTCATAAAAAAAATGACAAAAGGTGAGATGAAAAAGTATAATTTAGTAAGAGTTAAACTTAAATGCTTAACAAAACTTTAGTTCTTTTTACTCACGGACATCTATTGTTTTGTTAATTGATCTAAATTTACTTTGAAAATACTAAAACTATCCCTAATATATCAATTAACCACTTTTTCAAAACTAAATAATAATTAAAAAATGATTAATTTTATGAATGCCTTCTGAATTATGTACCATATTTCATTTTGTCCCTGAATTATCAAAATCATTCATTGTGCCCCCTAATATATACAAAGTATATATTTAACAGAAATGCTGACATGACACACCATTAAAGTTTAAACAAATATGTTTTTAGATATAAATCTTGATTATAAAAATAAAGACCAATTTATAATTAAAAAAAAACATAACTTCTGTAAAATATTTTTTTTTCTCCCTCACTTCTGTCTGGTTTTTATTTTTATTTTTCATTTATTTGTAAATGGATTCTCTTTCTCTCTCTTGTTTTTGAAGATGGACTCTCGCTCTCTGAAAATGGATCAGAGAGTTCACGAAGATAAGGAAAGAAAAAGAACAATAATTATTGAGAGAAAGACACACACAAAGTGAAATAGAGAGAATTTTAGAAAGTAAAACAACTCGTAATTAAATGAATGGAACTAAATCAAATAAGATATATAATTAATTAAATTAGATTATTACAATAAGTAAAATGAGGTTCGGAGAGGCAAATTCTTTTCATTTTTCCGTATGTTTTTAACAAAAATTTTAATAAAGAGATTAAATGTAACTAATATTTAAAATTCATGAAATAAAGTGAGAGTTTTTAAAAAAAAAATTTAAGAATAAAATAAGAATGATATAGAAATTCAAAGGATGCAGATGAGATAGATAAAAAAGACAATATGGAATACACAATTTGGTGGCAAATTCATTGAGCAATATGACTGAACACACTGTTAATATTGTTGATTGTGCGAACAGAATGAAAATGGCACATTTCACAAAAAGTCTCAAGAGTAAAATATAATTGCTAAAGATAAAAAAATGTGAGGATAAAATAATCATTTCAACTTTAAATATTTACAAATCATGATGATTCCAAATTACAACTTGGACATAGCCGACACGTAACACACGTGTAGCAAAAGGGCTTGTACTAGTTATCAATCCAGCACGTGCATCTATAAAATAAAGAGATACAAGTGATACAACTGAGATGAGATAGAAGATCAGTCCGTATAGTCCGTATAGTGTCAGTAATTCAAATAAGTGTACAAGACATTGTCAACTAAATTATTGGATAATTTAATTTGGAAAATGAAATACATAATCTACAATTTGCTATCTTTAGCCAAAAAATTTTTTTTTTTTTTGCCATAGCGCAGACAACCACCAAAATCAAAATATATATATATATATATATATATTTCAAATAAATGACAGGATAAGTTGCTGAAGCCAAAAATTGCACTTAAATTTTTTAAAATAGTGTCATCAAATTGAATTAATGAATCTAAATGCAAAATTTAAATTGTGTTTTTAAATTAAATATGTGTTTGGATAATCTTATTAAAAATAATATACAAATAGTGTTAATTTATAAATATGAGTATGATACGGATTTTTAAAAAATGAAAAATTTATATTTAGATTTGAGTTGAGCTGTTGTCAATAGAGAAATCACTTGAATGTTTCACTACCAACCAAACACCCATTGCTTTTAGGTATAAAAAATTTAAATTGAGATGGTGATCTAAACAAGAGCCTAAATAAGTAAACAATGACATTAAAAGCTTCTATAAAAAAATTGATGTTAAAAGCATTACAGCCAAGAGCATCATAGGTGTGAAATCCGAGCATAGAGATAGATCAAATTAGGAGTGTCTATCTTGATCAATGATCATCATGAATCCATATGTGTTCTGAAATCCAACGATAATTAAGGATCTGTTTAAAATATCGATTAAAAAAATCCAACATCATACTTATATTTTTAACGCCTAGCATATTTAGATTCTCAATTCGAATCAACATGTAAAACAAACCTAACTACACCCATGGGTCAACAAACCTAACTCAAAACCCGAATTGCCACCTTACTCTAAGAGATTGGGGCTCGTGGGATCTATCATGAACAGGACGAACATAGAGTGAGGGTGGGATCGGGAGACGCACTCCACCCCGCCTCTATCTTGATATACATATCTTTCACCTTTCTCAATAGATGTTGATTAATCTTTAAACATGATTATATTGGATTTGCACATGTTTTTTAGAGGCAAGTCATTTTTTTTTTAATGTGAATTTCATTCAACAAAAAGCACCAAAACCAAACAAGGAGCAACGCCTCCACAGAGAGAAAAAAGGGAAAATGCCATAGGATCTCCAAAGACAGACCAAAACATAGTCAACACTAGAAAACACAAATCAACGGTGAAAAAATAGAGACTTGGAGGCCAATTTTCTCTCTGTTTCTCCATTTCTTGCCTCACCACTTTCTCTCTCCTCACTCACAGAGTTTCTTCGAAGCCAAGATAATTTGAATAATTTACCATTGGGATATTTGGATCTGTCTATAAAATAGTGTTGGGCTTTCTTCTTCGTCTCTCGGTCCTCTCTCATGGTCACGAGGTTTCTTTCTGAGTAGCCATGTTTGGGGTTTTTGATTTCTCTGCCTGCAGAGATTTCTCTCCTCTTATCTTTTCTCTCTCACTCACTCTCTCAAAAGAAAGGCATTTCGTTGGGTTTTGGTATGACTTTAAAAATCCCCAGGTACGACCGATTCTCTGAAATTGATTTTCTCCAAGTTAATTTTTTTTTTTTCATGTTTTGTGAATTTTTGGTTTCGTGAGTGTATGGTTTTTGTAAACTCTTAGATGATTCTAGTCGGCTTTTGTAAATATTGATGATTTTTTTCTTCTACTCAAAGGCGTATTATTTGTCAGAAGTTTGCATCAAGGTCTGAATTTTGATTTTCTTACTAATATATATATATATATATATATCTATGTGTGTGTGTTTTATTTGTTTGATAATCTATAATTTCAATCTCAAACTTTTAGAAATTGAAATCACCCTTTCGTGTTTGTCCCCGGATTTTAGTTCTGAAGACTTATTCAAGGTTGGGTGCTTTTTTTTTTTTTTTTTTTTTTGGTTGGTTTCAAGAATGAGTTGGGAAGTGCGTTGATTCGCTTTCCATTTTTCTCCTGATTTGAGGTCTGAAGACTTGTTGAAGGTTTTCTTTTTTATTTTTATTTTGAATAAAGTTTTTGACGTGGAAAACCATAGTTAACTTGTTATCAAGTTTATGTCTCGTTTTCTACTTTTTACTATAAAAGCCCTACAATTTGGCATGTTGCACGATTGCATTCAATTCAAGGCATGTTTTCTAACTTGGAATTGCTAACAAAATTATTAAAAAAAAAAAAAATTTGTGATAGTGACACTAAACAGTTGGTCTTCTCTTTGCTGCCTATTTTTTGTTGATTCCGGGCTTTATCAAATACTAACAGTAAGCAGTATGATAATGAAAAGAATTTATTACAAGTGAAACAATGGTAACAACTTCCTAAACTACTCCTTCTTTATATGTTTTTATTTTTTTTCCTCTACCTTTTGACTGTTTTTGTTTCTCAGCTATATGTTGATATAAGATAGAGCTATCTCAGTTGATGGAAAGGCTTTCAAATTATGCTGCTTCAAGTAGAAGAAGCTTTTTCTCAGCCATTGTTGAATGATGATCACAGGTAATACTACAGAAAAATTGTTAAATTCTTCCTTTTTGTTTTAAAAGAGGCAAAATCATCATTACCATATAATTTCTTTCCTGATCTACTACTTTAACCATTCACATACTCACTAAAATAGTTTACCAATTTTGTTGTTGCTTGGGATGGCATGTTCTTGATAGTACAGTTTTTTTGAAGGGAAACACTTGCCCTTTTCATGTACATCATGGAAATGTTGAGCCGATAGACAGACAAATTTTGGTAAATGAATCTGGATGACTTTGTTTCCTCTTATCTTTTTATGTTATCGTTATTTGCTTAAGTATCATTTTCTATTCTCTTATTAATTTATATTCATTCTTGACTTCTGGATATATAAATTTGTTGGTAACTTATTTTCATTTCCTTGAGTGTTTTTATCCACCGAAATGAGGGGGCTACACAAACATCAAATGCATTGTCAAATGATAACAATAAGTAATAATGAGAAGTGGCCACAAAATTTCTTCCTTTCTGTTTAGATGATTGGTCTCAATATTGACAAATCTTTTGTTTTTTTTTTTTTTTTTTCCTCTTCTTTTGTTCAATAGAGGCAAAATCATCATTGTCGTGTAAAATATTTTCCTGGTTTATGTTTATTTACCAACCCATATATTCACTAAATTAGTTCTACAAGTTCAGTTTATTGATTGGAATGACATTTTCTTGGTTGTACAATTTTTTTGAGTGGAGATACTTACCCTTTTCATTGAACATCATGGAAAATGTTGAACCAAAGAAGGGAAAAGAAATGAGGAGATATCGTGCAATCCCGTTAATTAGGAAAGTTAACATTTATATCGATTATCTTTTTCAGTAGTTTTTTGTTTATTATATTTATTTCATGTTAGAAAATCTCTTGATTTGTAGAGATTTGTTAATTATCGGTAATTTACCTGATTATGTAATTGTAATTTGTATGTATTTGGAGTCTCAAAGCTTTTTAATAATGAATCTTCTCTCTTTTCCTAATCATTTGATCTCGGTATATTATCCAATAACGTTAAACCTATATGTTCACTTCTTTCATTTATTTTCTTATTTAATTTTCTTTTATGGTATCAGATAGCCTTTTAGCTCAAACGAGTAAAGCTCCTGGTCACCATCACAATGATTGTCATCCATGCACCCTCCCGACAATGGCACTCCATGCGCCTCTCTGCCTTTTCTCGATGATTGATGTCTCTATGCTTCTCCATTTCTTGCACTGTTTAGACGATTGTCATATATGTGCATCTGCACCCTCCCTTGACGATTGTCATCCATGCACCTCTTCGCCCTCTCTCACTGTTCGTTTTCCCATCTATGTGCCTGGCCCTTGACATTTTGTCATCCCTTCTCTGTCCTCAATGATTGACATCCGTTTCATGCACCCATGCGCTTTTGATGATTTCCATCCCCACTCCCAAGTCTTTATTTTAGCAGAAAGCAAATTTTAAAAGTATAGAGATAAATATAATGAAAAAAAATTAAAAAAAAAAAAAAAAAAAACTTCCATTATCCATGATGATTTCTTTATTACAGTTCAGGATTGGAGTATCCTATCAAAGCTCCATCTTGTGAGGCCATATTAAATAAGCTAACAGTTGTATAATGTCACCTTATCAGGAGTTTTGTATTTATTGTATTTTTCATATTAGGAAATATCTTAATTTAAGGAGATTTGTTAGTCCTTAGTAGCTTATCTGATTATGTACTTGTAATTTGTACTTATATGAAGCCCTGTTTGTAACACTTTTTATAATTGAATGTTCTTTCTTCTTTTTTTTTTTTTTTTTTTTTTTTTTTTTTCCCTTTAGTTTCTTATTCATTTATTATTATTCTTTTTACGCTGGCCTCTTTTTTTTTATCTCCGTCCTCTCCATCGAGTCCACATGATGGCATGCTCTCCATTAACTACTAATTCTCTTCACAGTCCTTGATATCTCAAGGCGTACATCAACGACGATGATCCGAGGATTTTTAGCAATTTAACAAATTAATTATCGCCTGTAAGGATGTAGTGTCATGATGAAAGCAATGGCCAATGCTTTCGAGACCAGCTCGCAAGCACTACGATGAGCCTCTTTGCATGGGTTGGCCAGTTCTGCGACAATGCTCCTTTGCGCCGGCTGCAGAGTAAACCTGCAATGCCATTACGACCTCAAGATGAGGAGATATATGTGGTCCTCAAGCAATTCGATGAGCCACTTGGCACGGGCTCACAACGCTACAAGCGGTAAACCTGCGACGCCATTGTAACATCGAGATGAAGGGATATGTGTGGCCCTCAAGATGCTGCAAAGAGGGGACCTACGCAACCCTTATGGCATCGCGAGGAGCATGCTTACGCTACCCTCTCAACACTGCATGGAATGGATGCACGCGACACTTAAAATGTTGCGAGGGAAACTATGCAGGCCTCACGGTGCCTCAAGCCCGACTGGTGCCACTTTTATTGCATCATTGCCTACCACAAGCTCATGTTGCCGTATTATCTTTCCAGAAAATTGCATTTTTGTTTTAGAAATCGAGTACAATACGGCTAGTAGCATGGTAGATTACCACTTATAGTACAGTAGACTACCACCTGTAGTATCATAAACTACGGTCGGTAATACGGTAGTGGCTGGGTATTTCCAGTTGCACGATAGACTATCTTCTGTATCACGGCAGCGGATGAGCAGTAGTACGGTGGACTACTTACATCACGAAGTTGTCGGTTGGCTATTACCGGTATATATCCCGTTATGATGCTGTGAAGAGTAGATTTTCGATTTTATATCTTTATCATCGTGACATTCTGTGTAAGAATTCTTTTCTCGAAGCAAATGTGATTATGGCATTCGTGAAGAGTGCCCAATTCTAATTCCGAATTTGGGCCTGGGCCTGGGCCTGACTCTGTCATCAGTGCGCTCGCTAGAAGAAAAACAATGCCTCTGCTTTTCAGCATCAAAAATAGCAGGAAAAGCATTATCATGCAAAGAGCAACAAACATGAGCAACGTGAAATTTATTCGACCCATATTCTCTCACATTCAAAGCTGTAACACATGTGGTCGCCACAGTGCGAAGAAATTAGAATAGATTCATATAAAGATCTTTAGTGGAATGGAAGCACTAGTAATCCACTTCCAAAACGTGATTGCAGATATAACCTAAACAATAATTATGTATCTAATTATATTATAAGATATAAAATTCAAATCTTCACAATGTTAAATAATAATAATAATAATAATAATAAACCTTATGTGGCGTCCATATCTGTATTTTTTTTTTTTTTTTTCCTTTGAATTTTGAAAACTTTTGCTAGTTTGGTGAGAAATGTGGGAGATAGTGATACATGCCAAACATGTGGAGGATCCCAAAGACAAGTCAGTTGTCAAATTCCTTCACTTTATTTATTTATTATAATTATTTTTATTTTTTTAATCTAAACAGGCTCTTTCTAATATGTCCCACAAATTGTCGTCTTCTTCTTCTTCTGGCCGAACTAAGGTAACACAGGACCACATTGACCTCCACAACTCACACCTTGTAATGTTTTGAAAAATCCAAATGACAATGCCGTTTTGAACTTATAACCAATGCAAGAGGCCAAGGTCATGCTCTGATCAGGGACATAATTGTACCATTTTTGTACGATCTCCTTAGCATACGATACATCTCTCTAGACAATATTTTAATAGGGGACTTATATAATTAGGGCGGTGACTTTCATTATTAATGCTCCTCCTACAACTGTCCCATATCTTTAACTAATTCATCTACTTTCTTAGCCTGCCATATACATGGTAATCTTGTTCATTAAATTTGTCACGTAACGACTTTTTTTATCTTATTATTATTATTTTTTACAGTAAGTGTATCAAGACATGTCAGATTGCATGTAACATAATCTTATAACTAATTAAGATTAGTACAATTATGTACTGAGATATAAAAAAAGAATCGATTGCTCATTTATTCCTTAACCTTTTAATGAAATTATGATTTGGTCCTCATTTATATTGTGGGTAAGAGGTCTCTAAACTTTTTAAAAGGATGTAATTTGTTCTCTCTCTCTTATCAATAAAGGTTAAAATTGGATGTATTAGATCATGTGTATAACACATGTAAGTTGAACCACGTAAATTTTTTTCTTAATTACCTTAAATAATAAATCATTTGTGATTACGTAACATTTTATGTTAAATTTTAACATTTGTTAACAAAAAAGACCATTTTGTACCCTATAAGATTTTAAGGAATTTTTAGCAACAAAAAAGTGGGAAGGGGACCAAATTACAATAGAAAGGTTAGGGACTAAACGAACAATTTACTGTATGAAAAACACTTTATGATTAAGGCACAATTTTAACTCTAAAATTACATTAAAATATTAGGTTTTAGATTTCACTATATATATATATATATAATTTAACAAACTTGATACAATATAATGATTCAAAATTATGTCCATCACTACATTCTTTTTTTCCATTTTTCCATACCCTCTTCTAAAGTTCAAGTTTTACCGCTTTATAAAACGAATTTATACATGAACTATAGGTGAAATTATACATGAACTAGGTGTGTATTGATTTTTTTTTTTTTTTTTTAAATCAGTTGTATTGACAATTAGTCACGAACTAATGAAATCTAAAGATTAAATAACATACTTTAGAGTTTAAGAACTAAATTGGGGACATATTTGTTTGTGATTTTCTTTTTGTTTGTGCAGAAAAATCAACTTTATTCTAGCATAAAATATGTGGTCCTAATCCTGATTAGATCCTTATCTAAATAATTGTTTAGCTGTATACATCAGTGCTTACATATCACTTCTATTGAAAGGGAATTTGAGGCTCAAAACAGGACGAAGAGGTTGGTCTAGCTATTCGTAGATTAGGACCATATATAAAGAATAGATTAAATTCAAATTAACAGGATGTATAAATGTAAATCTATCTTAAATCAAGAGAAATTCATGCATATATATATATATATATATGTAGATATACCTTACAATGAACAGATTACTGGTCGCAACTTTATAGGAATATTAGTTACGAAGGGTGGCCATATATATACTATAAATATACCGATAAAGTACCATAATGATCGTATTTGAGATTTAAGGTTTGAATGCTAGCTAGGTGACTCTCTCAGGTATTTAAATAAGGTTTGGATATTAATTACGAGGGGCCTCACTCTCCTTTGCATTTTAATGTTCTGATTTATGATTTTTGACATATTTGGTTAAAATAACGATTTCTTTTACCCCTATTAGTTTAGGTTATTATCCTTTTTTTTATATATAATATTTGGTTTTGTTGGTTTTGTTTTTCGTCCGTAAGATCAGCTTCTTTATAGTTGTTTGTGCAATCTTTGTACTATAGATTTCTTGTCATCGGTTGATCGGATATTTCTATCAACTATCAAGATTTGTTAAAGAACCATATGTGTACTAAATATTTTATGTATTTTTTTGGATGTCTTTTATTTTGACATTCAGTACATGCTATTTTTTTCTTGTGTGTGTTTTGATTTTACAGATCGAACCAATTATATATCGATGTCAAGTTTTTTTTATTTTAAGAGACTTCAAGTGTGAATTGATGATTTTGTATTACTTTTTTCATGTTTGAAATATAATTTTATTACAGAAAAAAATATATCATGTTAACTAAACCCCTAAAATAAATTGTAGGAACAAAACAAAGGGAAAATGTTCTTATAAACCTTGGGAAATGACCCAAAATTTTACTTTATTTCAGATAAAAGACAACACAAGAATCTCATACACAGAAATAATTCAGAAACTGTCATTGTACACTTGGCCATAAATCCATGGAAGAACGATAAAGCCTACAATATAGCTAGAGATAATAATAATGCTATAATATATATTTAGGGAGGGCCAGCAGCCCTTATACTGCATTTGTAATTTTTTTTTATGATACGTTGTACTAATCATATAATATTAATGTAATATTTTTAATTTATACGTACCATGTAATAAGGTTTTAAATAAGAAGTTCTATAACAAAATTTTATATAAAAAATTAAATATAAATCAATTAATTATTATAAATTTTTAAATAAAAAGTTACAACTATCGAATGTTATCTGATACTGATATAAGACACTTCATATATATATATATATATATATATATATTGGGTTCCGTTTTATTTGTGCTCTTGAATGTTTTGGTTGTGCAAGAATAGTATGCCTTCTTGGTGTGTACTCCTATACGCCGGCACAAAGGAATGGTCTTCATTACGTTACGCATCCCACTGATATGAAGTCGTCCCTTTTAGGAGTGGTTCACAATATGCCACACTAACCATTTATATCGTCTTTAAAATAATGACCAAAAACTATGTGGATTTTAATAATTTTATTTAAACTTTTGCTCAACTAATAATATTTTGAGCTGTAAAAAATAGGTATACTTTTAGGAATATCTTTGGTAAAGGACAAAAAGACCAAATATATTAGATTCTATCAATTTTATATATGTTTTTATGTTATTTAATTGAATTTAAATATGTTCATAACGAGATATTATACTACTAAAAATTTAAAAAAACTATTATCAAATAATACAAATTAACAAGATATTTTTTTTTTTTTTTTTTTTTTTTTTTTTGCCTTTAAACAATATGAGTTCATTATCAATTAAATTACCCCAAAAAAGAAAAAAGGTTAGTTAGAATTTAGAACATACGACAGTGAGGAATGCACCTGCTTCAAGGATAAGACTATTATAATTTAGACTATGATGTTGAAACCTATTCCAATCTCTAATCCTTACCCCCCCCAAAAAAAAAAGTACTTAATTTCTCATTATAAAAATTAATGGTGTAATTTTAAATATAATCCGCAATAATGAAAACTTTGACTTTATATGATTCGTGAAAAGCATGTTTAAACAGAAATTTTGCAAATCCCTAAACCATATACAGCTTTACACTAAACAGCCGTAGCTAAATTTTTATTTACTTCAAGAAAAAAATCCTGAAAAACACTTTTTGAAGTGTTCACTAGCCCCCATGAACTTGTCCTTCATCAGAATTACTATTTAATTAAAAAATTATAAAATGGCAACTTCATACAGAAATCAACCAATAATATGCCTATAGCCAAAATAATAATAATAATAATAATAATAGAAATAAAAAATAAAAAATAAAAATAACCAATAGTATGTTTACATATTCGTGCAGAATTTACCCTTTCTTAATGCATAAATACATAAGGAAAATATCAAAAACGCCTCTTATATTAATCTAGATATCACTTTTGTCCCTTTTCTTATACAACTGCCTAAACATCCTCCTATATTTGTGATGTCAGTAAAGAAAATACCCCTAAAGTGATTAAATTTTAGAAAACACTAATATTATCTTCCCTAATTATCTATTATTTTAAATATGAATTAACTAAAAAGTTAAATAATTTTTTTAAACTGATCAAATTAATATTTCAATTATTTTTAGAATATTAGTTTAGTTTTAGGATTTATTTTATTTAATACTTTTGTGTAATTAATGTTTTAAATTGTATTGAATATAGGTTGGGAGGGGTAATCTTGATATTTTCAATAATTCAATTACTAAAGTGTATATTGTGATTAATTTTACAAAAACAGGGGTGTGTTCCGTATTTGAATAATAAAATGGCAAATTTTGTAATAAAGCTAATACAAAGGGTGTTTTGAGTTTTTAAATGGCGGGCAAAGCGGCCCCTTATTTCAGTTATCTTAATTTGACTTGAAATCCTGTAGATCTAAAACTAGTAAAATCAACAATTTAAAAATGTATAAAATTTCGAGATAACAAAA
This sequence comes from Ficus carica, assembly GCA_009761775.1. Classification (NCBI taxonomy): domain Eukaryota; kingdom Viridiplantae; phylum Streptophyta; class Magnoliopsida; order Rosales; family Moraceae; genus Ficus; species Ficus carica. The sequence goes on along the minus strand of CM019743.1, from coordinate 30,242,578 downwards.
GAAGATCCATAATGATTTTTTTTTTTCGGATAACAATTCAAGTTTTTACACTTTTAACTCCAATCAGTCAAACCATGCACAACTCAACTCCAACTCAAAATTTTCAACTCAAGTGAACCAACCAAACACATGCTTTTTTTTTTTTTGGTTATAACCTTCTAATGTTAACACTATAATGGAGATTTGTAACAATAAAATAGGATAATCAAATTTTTTGGTGTTAAATCCTTTCAACGTCAGTATTATTTTGAATAAATGCCATGTACAATAAAAACTAATGTAAATAATGTCTCATTTTATTTAATATCTTGATTATGAGATTTGAACCAGTTTTGACTATGTTTGCCCTGAAAACTAATTCGTCGATTTGGTTGTGCTCTATGACAAAAAGCCGATTTAACTGACCGATGCTCAATCCTAATCCAACTGTTACTTTAAGCTTTATAAATCCAACTTCTTTGATTATTTACTTACTTAAACGAATAATATATTGAAATTTGAAAGGAAGAAGAAGAAGGAAGAAGAAGAAGAACGAATAATATATTGAAATTTGAAAGGAAGAGGAAGATATTGAAAACAGCAAGTAGTCATTAACAGAACTAGGCAAAGATGTTTTCATAGACACGGCATTTGGTGGAAAATTGTTGCAGCCCACGGTAGGGTCATAGTAATTTGATTTTTGATGCACAGTGTTCCAAAGTCCAAATCCCCAACTGATCTCTTAATATAAATGTACAATTTGTCCCCAGTCTCGCGGACTCTACAAGATAAATTTGGTCAAATATTGATCTGGTTTTATCTTCCTCGGACTCTATATATGTTGTACCATGATAGACATAGATTGATTGCAAGCTACATATTAACGATAAAAAATTTGGTGGGTTGCATATTTTCGAGGGCAAAGCAAGGACGAACTTTGTTTTTTATCTGATTCAAAGCTTCTCCCAAAAATAGGAAAGGTACTATAAATTAAAAAAAGAAAACTTCTCCATTTGAATCTGTTATGATTTAAAATCCCGAACTTTCTTTCTACCCGTTGAGATAATCGTTAAAGATACGAATCATTCCTTCAAAATATATTTTCAGTCATTAAATTAATAGTAAAATATATACTGAATTTTCTTGATAATGTTTTTCTCATCATAAAGCAATTATATAGAATTGTCCACTATCAATCCTTGATAATTGCAGACCAGAAAAGGACTAATAGTTTGGATATAGTAACTATAAATAGCCAAGTAATCTGTGAGCTCTTTCACTTGCAATTTTCTATACATGATGAAAAAGAGTCGCTTGATTTGTTCGTATTAGCCAGTTTGGGCCTCGCCGCATGGAGTGTTCTGTTATATATATATATATATATATATATATATATATGTTCGGAAAGTACGGATTTCATGGGATATACATACATAATCACACGTGAATTTCGTTTTCTATTGATATATGATCAAACTTGCGTATTCCTGATTGGATAGGATAACGCAATCCTATGAAGTAAGCTCAAGACAAGCTGGTCAGTGGTGAATAAAAAAAGAACGTTATTTAATTTGAAGAGCAACATAACTTTTTTTTTTTTTTTTTTTGGCCATGAACACTTAAAGGACCCGTTTGAGAAAATATCTGGAGATAATATTTTAAAGATTGTGTTGAAAATGTGTATTTGGGGGGGGATATTTTTTTGAAAAGTTATGTTATATAGAAAAAATCCAAAAATTTGAAATGTGTTCAGAAAATATGCAAAATGGATCTTGTCTTGTTCTCTCGTCGTTATGAGCATTTTGACATAAAAAATCATCTCTTCCGATTTGAAATGAAAAGGTTATGGATTTTAAAGTTTGAGTTTTTTAAAATAGAAAAGAGAAAAAGTTTGATATGAAGTTGTGATTTTAAAATCCAGATGGTGTTTTGTTATCTCGAAATGACACCCTAAACGGGCCCTTTATCTTATGAATTTGCCACAAATCTTTATAAAAAAAAACTTTTAAGATTTATAACTCTCATTCATATCCGTTAACTTAGTCCCACGGAGAACTGAAAATCCTCTTAATACATTCATCCTTTCGTTCGTTCCCTTAATTTTGTAAGTCTACAAATAATAAATACATAAATATATGTGTATAAATATACTTATATGTTAAGTGAAACTTCACATACTCAGTAAAAGGATATCGTGGCTTCGGTTTAGCCTCAAGATGGTCACTTTGATCTCATATATTGTGATCCACGGTCAAAACATTGAATAAAAAACTTTTAAAAAATTAAAAAGAAAGAAAAAGTGATTACCATGCACATATGCATTAATACTTTAAGGGCCGTTTGAGGGAAACATCTGGATATAGTGTTTTGGAGGTGAGGATGAAAATGTGTATTAGGGGAAAAAAGTTTTTGAAAAAGTATGTGATATAGAAAATAATGTAAAAATTTAAAATGTGTTTAGAAAAAAATATGCATAATGAATCTGGTCTTATTCGTCTTGTCATTGTGAGTATTTTGACACAAGAATCATCTCATTTCGATTTAAAATTAGAAAGTAATTATATATTTATAAAGTTTGAGTTTAAAAAATAGAAGAAAGAGAAAGTTTAATATAAACTGAAAAATTTTGAATCGTTTATCTAGATGACAAAATACCATACGGAGTTGTTGCTCCAAATGGGACCTAAAGTACGATCAGCAACCCTTTATTTTTATTTTTATTTTTTATTTTTTTCATTTTTAAACTCTCGTAGTTCCCAAATATATAATAATGAGTACGCGCTAAATTTACTATTATTAATTAAAGCGGAAATTTTCAGCCACAATTTCATTCTTTGGAGCGAGACAGTTCTACTAATGCTTGGTAGAATATAAGTTATCACTTACCGCATTAAATTTTGTAACTTAAATTTATAACATAAAAGGAGGCCAATAAAAGAAATGGTACATTCATATATAGTGGTCTTATATGACGGGGGTATGGTATATAATTAGAGAATAATTAGCTTTTATTGTAATGAAAAGTCTACAATAGAATATGAAAAAATATATTATATATATCCTAACAATAAAATTCTAAATGAAACTGTTAGATATCTATCTAAGTTTCTTGTAAAATTGTCTGAAAGTTATAATTTAGTTGAATTCACTTGTAAATCCATTAATATTTCTCCTTCTAAAGGTCATGTGGTCGATCTGTATTGTGAGATACGTATATGTTATTTTACTTGGATAAATACCAAAAAAACCAATAGCCACAATGACGAGTCTCATATTGACACGAGTGAGAACTTTAAGTGACTTATAAAAACAGAATTATATTTAACCAAAGAAATTTTTTTTTTCTTCTTCTTCTTTTAACTCTTTTGTTATATATTAATTATATGACACGCGTTTTACGCGTACGGAATAGACAAATAAATTAATTAAAAAAAATTAATATGGTAATGACGTGATCATCACATGGTGATAACATAATTATCATATAGGAAACATAACCAAAAGAGCGATTAACTTTTTTAAAGAGTAGTGTGTGTGTGTATATATATATATATTTCCCTACCAATATATCTATGGGGGGTTTGGTGTATAAGTTGAGTTGAAATTGATAAGTTTAAATAGTAAATTTGTTGATTTTTAAAAAAGATAAAAAACTTTTTGAAAAAAAAGACAAATTTTTGAAAAAAAGATAAAAAAAAATTTAAGCAGGACGGTTACCAAACATGACCTATATATATATATATTTCCCCTGCCACGGAGACATAACTGGTGCAATGAGCATCGTCTCTGAGATGCGTGTAATAATGGAAGGCTCATTGTAAGATTATGAGGGGCCCCTCTCACTATCCCCCCCACCCCCCTCTCCCTTCTTTTTTTTTTTTTTTTTTTTTTTTAACTTTTTGGGTAGCAGTTTTCTGAGGCGAAATAATTATGGCCATCAATGAAAATCCCATCAATCCAACGGTCCAAATCAAAATAATAAAAATAATTATAGTAATATAGTTTGTGTTTATGTGCAACATGTGTGTACGGTACACGTTCATTGAAAATGATAGAGGTCCCATCATCAATCTCAAATTTTTATATTTTATTTATTTTATTTATTTTTATTGTTTTTTTAATGATTTTTTCATTATCTTTGTAGTTGGCGAAACAGCGCCCACATATGGTTAAAAGCCCAAGCAGTTTTACAAGCTCAAGCAACTTAAATCCGACATGATTAGGTAATTGATTCCTCCATATTTAATACCAAATGAATATACTTTTATTTTTATATTTTTTATATTTTTCTTATTAAAAAAAAAAAAAGATCTCTGAATACATTCCTTTGTGTCCTTTGTTAACTGTCAAAAACGGTAAAATTTATGAGCTCTTTTACCAACTGCGTATTTCATATTTGTCCTTCAGAGTTTTCATTGTTACTTTCTAATTACAAATTAATATCCTCATTAATCTTGAGACTAAAAATAAATAATCCAAATATATAGCATGTTCAAAAAAATTTTAAAGTAAATAAAAATAAATAGTAAATTTTTTATTTTTCTTGTTATTTATTTTAAATATTTTAAATATTACTATGTACTTGTTTAGTGTTGTAAAAATGCTATTTACCTTTTTAAAAAATAATATTTATGTTAATTTCCAAGACTAATATGCCTTAAAGAATAAAGGTTGTTTGGAGGATAATTGGAGACAAACTTTCGGAGATATTTTTATTGGAGTATAATTTTATTTTGAAAATGTGCATTTGGTTGGAAAAAAAAAACTATTTAAAGTGAAAAGGTATAAAAATTGGACATGTGTTTAGAAAAAAAATCAATAATAATTTTATTTCCTTTTCTCTCGAAATTATTAATTGATTAGGTGTAAAAAAAAAAAAAAAAAAAAGAGTTGAAACAATTATTAATTTATCTTTTATAAAATTTTTACACGTACGCACTTGTGATTTTTATGATAAAATTTTTTTCCTTTAAGAATTGGCTTCTCGTGTTTTAATTTTTTTTTTTATAAATTTTTTAGAGGAGAAGGCCTCTCATGGTTAAAGGGATATTTATTCAATTGCCTGGAGATTTTTATGCTAGATTAATCATGTTGTTCACTTTCAAACTTGTTTTTCATTCTAATTCATTTTATTATATTGTAGATTAATAAACATGTCATTAAGGTGAAATGTTGCTTTTCATAGTCAAAGCGTCTTTATAAAAGAGCTAAATACTTTTAAAAAAAAATGTACTTGATCTCTTTGTTTAAATATATGAAAGTGGGAATTAGGAACCGTATTGCTAATAATAACAATACTGATCTTGAAATAAGAGTAGGAAAATCAAAAAATGTTAGGATATCAACTCTATCCCCCCCCCCCCCCCCCTCCCCTTTTTTTTTTTTTTTGTATTCTTTGAATTTGTCATTTTTTTATTGGTAATATTGGCATTCATGAATGACTAACAAGAAATTGTATTTGCTAATAACGAAAAGGTGACGACTCAAGATTAGTACAAAAATTGAGATTAGAATTACTATTGTAGCACTACTTTATGAAGGTCTATGCCATCAATTTTAAACTTTGGTAAGTTGTTATCTTTTATTTATATGCAATCTCTTTATTTCAATGGATTTGAGAAAATTTAAACACCTATTAATAAAAAATGATATTAATACGTGCAATACATTTCGAGCATTAAAAAATTGTAATAAAAATTGGGATTGTAGTAAGTATCGCTGCATTATTCATATATACATAACTTGTAGATATGATAGACGTGAGAATTGGGATGTTAGGGCTAGCCCGTTAGGGTTTGGTTTTTGTGGGGCAAAAAAAGGGACCAGAGGCCAGTGGTAATATGAGGGAAAAGAATGTAGAATGACACGTAGAATGATAATGATGTGTATATATATATTATCTATAACTTAAAGATGTTTTAATATAATTAAATATGGTTATTTAATGTTCAAAAAAGAGGTAGTAAAGAGGGGAAGAAAAAAAATAATATTGGTTCCTTTTATAGTTGTGATGGTTGCAGCGAAAGTTAGATATATGTTGTTGAACTGATCTATCCAAACTCAGATTTGAGATATCCTTTGTTCGAATTCTTTCTTTTCCCAACAGTGATTTGCATTTAAGAAAAAAGGAAAAGAGAAAGTGGAAAGAACTAGCAGAAACATATGCATATATAAAGAAGTTTTGTGCAAGATATCTGTAAAAGAAGTATATAGACCAACATGAGAAATATCATGATTTTCCATATATATTTTTTAGCACAACAAGACTCTGAAAGATTCTCTGATGTTCTATAGTAATCACCAAAGACTAAGATTTTCCCCTTTTTTTTTTTGTTTTTTTCTGTTTTTTTCGTATTACACAAAAAAAAAAAAAAATATATATATATATATATATATACCAAACGAATAAACAATGTTTTAAACTGTAATATTTTTATCAAATTATGTTAAATAATCACATTTTATATAATCTAATAATATTCTAATACATGATTTTACTGTAATAAACCGTACCTAAGTATTGCGATAGACTATTTTTTTCATACCATACCATAAGTTTTTTTTTTTTTTCCCCTTTTAATTTTCTTCACTCGGGGTCTTTTACCCGGGTCTCTGACTTGGTCAAATTAAGAGTGGGTTAAAAATTTTTGTTTATTTATTTTTAAAATAAATAATTCAAAAAACAAGATAAGTACTCACTGTGCATGGTAAAGTTACGAAACCTAACCCTGAAAACGAGAGACAAAACTATAAATAATGCAACATGAAATTGTTTCCTCATTTAAGTATGATAATTATATTCCAGTTCTATATACAAATATCTTTCATTTTGATTTTTCTCAAAGTCTTTGAAAGTAATGTAGGCTTTGGTGGTTCTAGTTCCCCCTTTATACAATTCAACTACCATGTTCCCCAAATTTGGTTGCTTGCCCACCTTATTAGTCCAAAAAAAAAAACAAAAACAAAAACAAAAACAAAAAAATAAATAAAAAGAACCCCAAAAGTTGTAAAATGACCCTATATATCTAATCTAGTAAATTTATTAACACCCAATGAACTATAACTCTATTTAAACATCTCTTTTTTACACACAAACACACACACACACACACAAAAACCCATCATTATATATATATATATATTTTTTTTTTCTTGGTTTCACACTGCAAATCAAAACCACAAATCTTACATACTTTGACCAATAGCCTCCCCCATGTGTATATGTATATGTATATGTAGATATTCATCTCTCTCTCTCTCTCTAAATGGCTACCCCACACTTGATCTTTTTGAGTGGGAACCGCCGAGCAGAAGCAGCCTCTCTTTTAGAGAAGAAAAAGGCTAGAGAACAACCCCAGAGCCCCTTTCTTTCTTTCTTTCTTTCTTTCTTTTCCCTTTTCTCTCTCTCCGTTCTCTTGGCTACTGTTTGCTAAAATCTCCTCGAACAAACCCTAATTCAGCTTTAACCCAGATTTAGTGTTAAAAAAAAAAGAAAAAAAAAAAAAGACAATACACCAAAATTAAGCTGTTTTCAGTTCTCTATTTCTATCTCTGCAAGATCAAAAAGAAAAACAAAAAAATCCATCAATTTCATGAACTGTGCCTAGCTAGCTTGCTTATTGTCTTCTCTTGTTACTCTTCTTTCATACCACTTTCTGCTCAAAGACAAACCCAAACTACTTGCAGATCAGAAAACCAAAAAAAAAAAAAAAAAGGTCTTTTTATTAAGACATGGGTTCTGGTACTTCTCCTTCCAGAAAGCCAGAAATAAACCTCTCTCTCTTCTCATAAATGACTCTGTTGTCTGTGTAAGTAATAAGCGAAGCCAATCTCTCTCAACTCTGAAATCTCTCTGTCTCTCTCTAGAATATGGATTCCGGGAATACCAGTGGGAGTATGCAATCCTCCAGCGGCGGCGACGAGGAGTACGACTCACGCGCCGCCGAGTCGATCTCCGCCCTCTTGACCACCAACAACAACCACCACACACAAAACGACGTCGTTCATCACTTGCCCAACCACCACCACCACCACCAGTCTGCCATGTTCGACCCTCTCTCCAACTTCTTCGACCCGGTCTCGTCGTCGTCGTCTCCGTCTCGGCCTCTCAACCCAAACCCATTCCTCAATCTCGACATAGTCTGGCCCAAACCCGTCAGATCCGACCCGAATTCCGCCGATCTTGTCTCCTTCATACCCTCATCCCAACCTAATTTCTTACCCAACAACCACCAACTCGGTCAAAACTCCACCTCCGCCGCCGCCAGATCATCAGTCCTCGCCGGAGCTAATTCTTTTCCGGCGATGCAGATCCAGCCGGAGATTCACACCACTCGCCCTCCTCCTCCCCCTCTCGGACCGTCGTCGTCGTCCTCCGCCGACCGTACCGAGGCCGTCGCTGCTCCCAACGGCGGGACACGGAACCCGAAGAAGCGGTCCAGGGCCTCCCGGCGAGCTCCGACGACGGTGCTGACGACGGACACCACCAATTTCCGAGCCATGGTCCAGGAGTTCACCGGCATCCCCGCGCCGCCGTTCACGTCCTCGCCGTTCCCCAGGACCCGGTTGGATCTGTTCGGGTCGGGTTCCGTCCTCAGATCAGGACCGTTGGATCCTCCTCCTCCTCATCATCATAATCTCCTACGACCTTTTGCTCAGAAGTTTCAGCAAACGACGCCGTTTGTCAACGCCGCTTCTTCAACTTCTTCTCCGCCGCCTCAGAACAGTCTTCTCAATATCAATCAGAATAACCCGGTTCTGAGCTTCCATTCTCTTCTCCAAAACGCTCCGCCGAAATTCCCGATTCTGCCGAAAAACATGCTCGAACAAGATCAGTTCGGATTGAGCCATGGAAATATCAATGTCAATGTTAATAATGTCAACGCTTCTCAGCTCGGCGGGCTTCCGAATCATCATCCTCCGACGACGGCCACGACGACGACGATACCGGCGGCGTCGGTGCCGGTAACGACGTCGGCTAACTGGGGCTCGACTGATCAACATGGAATCATGGGCTCAAACGACAACAACAACAACAATGGAAACAACGGGAATGACGGTAACGTTGACGAAGGTCTACTTTTTAGGTCCATTAATGGCGGTTATACTAGCACTTCTACTAGTGCTGCTGCTACGAATGGGCATAAATTGAACTACTCGGCTTCTTCGTCGACGGATTTTCATGGGAGTAAAACGGAGATTAATTTATCGGCTAGAAGTGAAGGTATGGTGGAATCATGGATTTGTTCTTCAGATTAGGCATATATATATAATTTATATATGTTATATATATATATATATATATAAAACGAAAGAAGAGAGAAGAAAAATCATAGACAGGAATGAATGAAGCATGGTGAGTATGATGATGCATGAAAGAGGGGGTGTTTTGTCTTTAGTCCATCTATTTAAGCCATGGCTGCCCAACATGAGTTTAATCAAACACTTTAGTTTTTTTTGTTTTTTTGGTTCCTTAATTACATATCTATGTAAATAATAACATGATGTTTCATTTTCTTCTCACTTTTCTTTACATTACATATATGTATGTATTTTCATTCGTCCATTTATATCTATATAAACCCATCTTGCCATGATCAGTCAGGTTAATTTCATGTCTTTTTTTTGAATTTGTAGTTATATGAAAAATTATATGAAAATGCTGCTATTTCATATTTTTAGATTAACAAATATTATTGTGTTTCATGACTCACTACTACAAAATATATATATATATATATATATATATATGTATGAGTCTAGTTTGACCACTGTATAAGTAGAATACGGATTTGGATGGGTAAAACCTGCCATCAAATAACGCGTTTTCCTCGTACATTTTCTCTTTTATATACGTGTGAAAGATCAACTATGCATATAATCTGAAATTAATTGAAAAAAAAAAAAAATAGTACGTCAAAAGGCCTAGATTACCGAGTTTTTGTCCGGTTGCAATCGTCATTATTATCTACCTCGACTCTTCATTTTCTGAGCGTATATTTCTTGAGAATATTTATCTTTTTATTAATAAATCTGTTCGAATATATTTTTTCTTCTTTTTTGTATGTGATGTCTAGGAGTGATTGGTGGCGAAATTTGGGTATAGTTAGCCGCCGCAATCTCGTAATATACAATTCGAAATCTCTTTGATCATGTGTGTCTTTCTTTTTTTTTTTTTTAAATTAAATATTATGCATTTCACTTTTTTTTAGGTAGGTATTTTTTTTTAAATTAACGTATATTAGCGGGATTCTCATTGTTGAATAGTATTAGATGATATCATAAAAGCTTGTAGTTCACGCGGGTCCATGAGTTTCACAATTATGTGAAATTATTGATTAAAGACTTGACATTATGTATATGAATCTTCATCCACCTATATATATATATATATATATGCATGGTTGTACTTTATGGACAGAACAACAGCCTTTAAAAATGGTGTTTAAGGTACAAGCCTCTTTTCAGTTTATTTTTATTTTTATTTTTTTTCTGAAATACAACCCCGAAAATGAAAACTTTGGTCTTTATTTTTTTTCTACCTCAAAACCCTGAATTTTTTTTAAAGGATAAATAGTTTATTATTTTTATTATTCTCAACATTTAGTATTACTTTTGAAGGGAAAAAAAAAAAGGAGGGGGTGTTACAAGTTCTATGAGTCTTCTTTTATTTATTTATTTATTTTGTATTTGTGTAAATTTTGACTTGAATGGCGACGTCACATTAGCTAATGAACAGCTCTAAAACTCCAAATTAAAAGTAGTAGCTCTTGAGGTACAAATATATTTTCGTACAGCTAGCAAAGCACAGTTTTTATTCTTTCTATTGCTTTTCGTACCACAAATTATTTTGTTCGATTCCTAACAATTATTTTCCTTTTAATAAAATACTACACAAAGAATGTGAATCCCTCCAGCTCAAACAGCAGACAAACAAGTTTTAATTAATACTACTAGAGATATATTTGCAGTACTATTACTACTTATTTACCCAGAAAAAAAAAAACAATTTGCTAGTTTAAGGCAAAATATTTGAGTGTCCCTCTCTCTCTCTCTCTATATATATATATACATATATATTTATCTATATATCTATACATATATATATATATATACATATCATATTTATATAGGGTTCCAAAGGATTAGGATTAATGGCATTCCACGATGCAGTTGAATATGGGCAAAAGAGGAAATGGCTTTTTAACTTTCATAACTATATGTTAATGACGTTAACTTGAGAATATACATATATATGTATATTTTTATCTATTATACATATACATATGTATATATCAGTGAGCTTGTTTTAGACGAATATGTTTGAACGTGACCATTCTTCATGCAATGCTGTTAGGTTTTTAGTGTCGATTCATGCATAGAATCCATTCCATTTTAGGAAATAGAAAACTCCATGAGCATTCTATATATAAGAAGCCCTTTCTATTTCTTTTTATTTTTTTATTTTTAATTTTATAACAACATGCATCGACCTTCACCAAGTTAACTCAACTTTAATTTAATAAGCATTAATATTGAGACTATAAGCTAAGTACCAAATTAGCTTGAATTATTTTTTGTTAATTTATTTATGAAATATATACGTACAAAAAATGAATGCCAAAACAGCTATATATGTGATTCGCGTGGCGTGGAATTTGGAAGCAAAGAGCCATAATTAGAGTCCTATCTAAGTTAGAAACCGTACACGTACCTCATTATTTCAAACACATCACGGGAAAATGGAAGTGATGAGTATTTCACAATTATACTGACATTGTGTCTTCTTTTATGTAAGGCGTTAAAAAAAAAAAAAAAAAAAAAAAAAAAACATCAGTACACATGTCTAGTCTCTCTCTCTCTTTTTTTTTTTTTTTTTTTTTTTTTTTTCCTTTAGTACATCTACACCTTCATTCAAAACATATTATATAAGGGAAAGAGATGATGAAATAATAACACAAAAAAAAAAAAAAAAAAAAAGAACAATTTTTCTTTTGTCAAACATTATGTGGTGACAAAAGATCTTCCTTTTCCCTCCAAATCTCACACATGATAACCAGATATAAATGTTTCAATTTTCAAACGAAATATATTATATATAAAAAAAATGGGAAACTAAAAAATTTGAAATTCGGAGAGTGCACTCCTCAACATAAACTTATATATGCCCCTTTACAAAAGTGAGTAATCTTTTTGCATGAAACGGTGATATGTCTAAAAAGTTGGTAATCTTTTCATTTCATTGATTGATAGATCATGATCTTTTTTCCCCTCTTCAATTATACATCTTTTCACCTTTGATTTAAATTCAGAATCATGATATTAAGATATATATATGTGTGTACATATACTACAGACACATGACACTCCTTTCAAAAAATTTTGGATCCATTTGCTCAAGTAGATATATCTATATGGATATACATCGGATTTTGGAAGCAAAACACTTTTACAAAAGAGCATACAACGCACATCTCTTTCTTTTCCCAATAGAGAGGGAAAAGAACACACACACACACACACATATATATATATATATACACTAAATAAAAAACAAAGCAAATGATGGCTTGGGATTGTGGGAGATTTAAGGGCCAGAAGATGAGGACATTTGAAAAGGAAGATATATATATATCTTACATTTTAAAAAAAATCAATAGCTTTTTTTTATTATATCTTTTATATTTATCACATGATAATTACATGATCGTCACAATATTATCATATAATATCACATTATTATCACGTGATTTTTATTTTATTTTATTTTATTTATTTATTCCGAATACACAAATACGTGGTATACAATTATAATATATATATATATATATGTGTGTGTGTGTCTCATTTTAGTGGTGACACAGGCCTTCTTTTTAAGCATCATGGTGGCCCATGCCAGTGAATAATAAGCCTTTGCTCATTAGTAATGATGGCTATTCCTATCACTCACTCAGTCACACACCACTGTGCTGCTCACTCACTCACTAGTCCCTCATATTTCAGCCAATAAGGTAATGTCAAAGGCCGAGACAGTTATTAAAAAATAAATAAGTAAAAAAGAAAAAGAACTGGCAAAAGGCATTTCCATATCTCTTTTCTCCATAAAAATACCCTACATTTTTGCGCCTTATTTTAACTCAAAAGAGACCCCTCCTTTTTGGTACCCCCAAAATCCCCATTCCACCCCCACCCCCCCCCCCCCCCCCCCCCCCCACAAAAAAAAAAAAAAAAGAAAAAAAGAAAAAAGAAAAGCTGGCACCAATACCATTCTCTAGTTCCTCTAATCTAATTACTTTAAAATCATATCAAATTAGATATGACACCGAATATGACGAACTAGCAGTAATGAATTATCATTATATATTAGTATAATCAAAAGTTCGAGTGTTAGGTGACTTTATTGGGGTCTTGGAGCCTTTTTGGAGACTTTTAGAGACGGAATTTTTACCATTGAGACTTTTGAAGTTGTGATGAGTTTTTAAAATGTGAATTTAGGATAAAAACTTTTGGAAAAAAGTTGTTTGAAGTGTTGAGTTTAGTGGAAGAACAATTAAAAAAGAGATGTTTTTGTATGCGTGTTTTGTTGATTTCTATATTCAAAATTGTGAAATTGTAAATTTTTGAAAACCTAAAATTCCCCCGAACATCTATTGCAAACCGGATGGTATTCCATCGTTAGAAAAAGTACCCCCAAACGGAGCTTAAATGTTTATTTCCTGTCAGCCTAATACTTGATAGAGAGTGTCTGAAACTACGTCTCTACGTATCCTTATCGTTAGCACATTCGATAGGACTGAAGTAACAGAGCTCCTTGTTGAGGGGTAGGATCTGCCTGTAAGGTCTTCAGCGAACATTCCTATTAGCGTCTGAGGAGCCACTTTGATAACGTTTAGGGAAGATATGCTAACACTGATCGCCCGTGTCCGAACTTTTGTTTAGAACATATATATATATATCAATTTAAAATAAATGACAATTTTATATAATCCAATCAAAATCTATCGATTTAAATATTTGTCTAATAACCATTGTATTCATATCTTATCACAAAGTTTTGCTATCAAGAAAGTTTAACTTAAAGCATATATTAAAGTTACCATATGGTAGGAGAAGAAGACAAATTTTGTTCCATTTATGTAGAATACATGCTGATGTGTTGTTTCTCTAGTAATGATCAAACTCATAATCTACAGGACGGATATCTTTTTTCAGATTTTGTTGTCTGTCATTTTCCACGTAAACAACTTCTTGCTTAAACTTTTTTTTTTTTTTTTTTTGATAATCTTGCTTAAAACTTTTTTACTCAACCTTGTTGTCCATATATTTTTGGTGTCATGACCTTAAACATTTATTTATGCTAAAGTGGTTTTAGCTATTATTTACATATTTAATAACATGACCTATTGTAATATACATTACACAAAATTTAATGAGACTAAGGGATTAATTAAATTTATTCACATTAAGTTCAACACATGAGTTCTTCAATATATATAGCTATATATCTACCTATATATAGTGTAAAGCTTATATAATTATTATAATAGATACAAAAATTAACAAACTTTCCACTACTGTTTAGTGGTCCACTCTTTCAAAAAAAATTGCATTGGAAATGATGGACTTCTAGGATCAGCCAATGGCAACAAAATCATTGCGGGTTTCGAACTTTCTTTTGTGTATTTTCTTGATTTTTTGGAAATGTGTTATGGCAAACCATGACGAAATGAGAGTGACCATTAGGTGACGGAAGTGGTATAGTTTTTACTCTTTGAAGACTTAATTTAAAAAAAAAAAAATGAATTAATGCTGGTCTTTGTTATAAAGATTTGCCTTGTTAGCCACGGCATTGGCGTGAAAATGAAACCATACTGAAAATGCCCTAAGCAACGTCAATTGATCATTCGGCTATATATAGTCTTTTTTTTATTTTTTACCTAAATTAATAAATAAAGGATAACAAGGCACAATTAGGATGTGCTTAAGGACATAGACGTAGTTAATGAAAGACTAGTGGGGCTTAAGCCCCCTTCAAAAAAAAAAATTTCCCAAAAGATACCCTACAATTTTGAAGAAAGTTTCATAATAGCCCCTCTAAAATGAAAACTTGCTCATAATATCCTTTAATTATTCATTATATAGTATGAGTCCCTTGATAAAAATGTCAGACTTCGTCAATGCTTAAGGACATCCCGACTAAAGTTTCAATCATTTAGTCTTGCCTAAACTCACTCAAATTTATCAGACATAAATAAATCAATAAAAGAAAAACAACTTTTCCTTGACAAACAAGATAATAAAAAAGTAATAGAATAATAAAAAAAAAAAAAACTCGGTAAATTGACCAATGGTATATTCAGAGAATATAAAAGAAATTGTAGTAGGGATACCGGGTATTCTACTTTTCAATATAGATAGAGAACAATGCCTCATTAAAAGTACATAGAATTACATGAAAGGCCAAATTCAACCTTTTGGATTTTTTTTTTTAACAGAGGTGGATTGATTCGAACTTTATATCTAGTTATCAAATCAAATATAAAATTATCGATAAGTTATGTTATCACACATTTGATTTAGTTGATATATTCTTTTATGTGTAGTTTTTTCTTTTTGGTTATAATTGCATTTTTTTTCTTTAAAAAATAAACAATCGTTCTTCCTAACTAACCTCTACATAATTAGGGAATCAAATTCATCATGTTGGTTTAATTAATTATCTCTCATGAGTGCCGATTCACTCCATTTCATATCCAACTCAATTTATTTGATTTATTAAAAGTTGACCATGATTACTCTTTTTTCCCTTCAGTTTTTACCCACTGAGTTTTGGTTAGAGGGTTTTTAACGAGGCATATTTGAAGGTTACTTTCAAGGTGAAAGTCATGGCTTAATCCTCTAAGACTGGCTTCCTGCGTTTTGGGTTAGATTAGGCTTTTGTTATAGTTATATTTCTTCTACACGTTTTTATCTTTCCCTCCGTTTCAGATACTTTTGTAATATTTCTTTTTTTCTTCTGTTCAATTATATTATTAGACAGGGAAGGAATGTGGGTGTTAAGAGGGTATCGATCTAATCGTCATGTTTGGGTATACCTACTGATTAATATCATCACTGTTAAGATATAGTTCTCTCGCTAAAATCTCCCAAGAAGGAAAAATAGTAAAGAAAATTTAATCATTTGTGTTAATTGAGATTATCTGTAGCGATTAAGCAAATTGCATATCTTAGATTCTAAATTTGAAACCTGAATTATTTATTTAAAATTTAGAAATTAAGGTCTACATGATATCTCGTATATAAAAAAAAATGTTTAACTGAGAATTGAAAAAAAAAATGGTAACGTATATGGATTGAAAGTACTGTACCCCTAGCTAGGTACCCTGGTGTTCCGCCATCTCTTCTCCTTTGCTTTTATGGATAATAGGTTATAGCATATATATGTGTATTTATATATAAGAGGTTATATTATATTGATATTTTCTTTATGGATGGAATATGAGGGCCACATGTAGCCGACCTAACTTATATATAGGTATGGGGAAGTAGTCTCCTAAGGAGTTGTACAACTAAACAATACGTACTAATAAATAGTAATAACATTACATGCAGATAATATTATTATCTTGAAAGGAAGAATTTAAACTCTACACTTTATAATAAAGTCGGGTATATATATATTGTTAGATTAATGCTACCGAATTATTATTACTAATATTATTATTATTATTATAAGACGTCATATTATGTTATGCCACTAATTAAACAACCTTTTTCCTTACTAATGCAGCAACGTAGCATTACAATCCATCTCTAAATCGTCGGTGGGTTTTGGTGTTGAACAGAAATGTTCAGCTTTAATTTTCATTAATTAATTAATTAAGCTTCAGTGCTGAAGTAGTTTGCTTTTTTTCTTTGTTCTATCATTTCTAATTTTCTTCTGATTCTCCGTGGTAGTAGTCTAAAATATAAGTTAATTTGTGATTAATATATCTAATCCTTTTATAAAAAAAAATAACGAGAGGGGGTAATTAGTATCATAAGAAACTAAAACACTCCAACTAGATTAGCTGATTATATATCAAATATTATGCACATAAATATACATTTTTTGAAAATATGTAATTATATATTAATTTCAGCTTGATGGTGCAGAAGTTGAGATATCATATTCACACCTAAGAATATTAATGCAAATATTGGAAAAATCAAAACATTCACCACATTTTATATACGGACAGAAAGAAGAGAAAATAATTATTAGACCTTTTGTTATAGTTTCGAGTTAATATTCTCATTTTCCTCTTAATTATTACATCCCAAGATTCCTTATTTCGTAACCTCACTTTAAGATTTTTAAGTTATTAGAAGGTTGTGTGACGTTAGACATGTGATGTTGAAAATAAAAACCAGATTTATTATTTTGTTTTATGTGGAATTGAATCAAAAATTTTTTTTCAAACGGTGAACATGAGGGGAAAAAAGAAGTAGAAGAAGTAACTGAATTATGATCTTCATTGAGATTCCTGTAGATAATGTTATGAATATGATTGCAAAAATAAAATAGTAGACATTTTTTTCTATCTTTTTGCGCAATATTTGTGTAGTTATGGTTTTTATGTGTTTAATCATGGAAGCTGACAAAACATTCTGATACTAATAATGAACACATCACGGGCAATTAATTACTCTCTTTAATTTCCTCATTCACATGGTTTTTTTTTGTTTTTTTTATTTTCTTGAACTCATTCACAAGGTTGATTAACTAATCCTTTACTTAAAAGGAAAAAGAAAAAGAAAAAAATAAATAAAATGAAACTTTGTACTGAACACTTTCTTAGGGAGTCATGTCAAGAAAATAACAGAACTGATGGGATTCAGAGAAAAGGGAAGATCAGTAGTTGTAATGCCTATTTTCAATGGGTGCTTAATCTGATTTATCACTTATCTCTATCTTGTGTCTATCAAGTGGGTCAGATGTGATTTTCATGGACCCCACCTTTGTCTGCCACTGCTGTCATTTTAAAAAAATATATTTCTACTGTACACCACACCTGCAAGCTATCCAAATCTTATGATGTTTCCTCCCTCTTCTTTTTACCCTAGCCCGATCAAATTCCTACACCAGGTAAAAAAACCAAAAAAAAAAAAAAAAAAAAAAATTATCCCAACTCCCGTTAAATCCTTATCTCTTACCTATACTTAATTAAATGGTTCTTTTGACGATATCTTCCTGACTTTTTATGTGACAGTTACATGACCGTCACATTATCTTCATATAAATTTTTTTTACTTTATGTTATTTATGATCAGATGATTTAAATATTATATTTCATATGATATTTCTTTTTTTTTTCTTTTTTTTTAAATATTCCAACTCAAGTTAAATCTTATATATATATATATATATATAAAAAAGAGGGGAAAGAAAACAAAATTATGTGATAGGGTTTTTAGAAAATAATGTTGCCCGTAGGTATATTTCTGAACCGTGGATATTCATCAGGTTCCTTCAAAGTTGTTGTACTTTAAATAATTTTAATGTACTTATAAAATGATCACATAATTTAAAACATTATTTTTATAGGTTTTTATATCATAATATTTTCTTTAAAAAAATTTCCAACTCTTGTTAAATCCTTATACACACACACACACACACACATAAGAAATAGGGAAAAGAAGCAAAATTGTGTGACAGAGTTTTTTTTATTTATTTAAATAATGTTAATAGTAGGGTATATTTCTGAACCGTGGTTGTTCATGAATTCTGTCAAAGTTGTTGTACTTTAAATACTTTAATGTACTTATAAAATGATCAAATAAATAAACACAATAACTTTTTATGTCATAAATTTTGTTAAAAAAAAAATCCAATCCTTGTTAAATCCTTATATTAAAAAAAATGGAAAAAGAATCAAAATTGTGTGATAGGGTTACTAAAAAAAATAAATTTAATTTGAAGGGCAAATTTCTGAACTGTGAATATTCATCAGGTTCCGTCAAAGTTGTTGTACTTTAAATAATTTTAATGTACTTATAAAATGATCAGATAATTCAAAACATTATTTTAATAGGGTATTTTATTTTTCATATCTTATCAGTGAATTCAAACAAAGACCAAAAAAAAGAAAACAAAAAGAAACTCCAAGCCAACAGAATTTCAAAGTTCATAATACACAATTTAGGCAAGGATTTTAGTACTCATCAGTCATTGACATCCAATACCTATCAGGGTATAAGTTGGTTACTGCCATCCTAATTGGCAGATTTAAATCCCTTTTTATTACTTTCTTCTTTCACTTTCCTAATCCTTCAAAAAGAGAAAAGAACAAAAGAACAAAACATAGGCCATTTTGGTAACATTTTAGTTGTTTCAACTGTGTCTGCACATGTGCATGGCAAGTATTAATATATATATATATATATATATATATATATAAAAGCAACTGCATATGCCAATAAAAATATAACAACTTATAATTACGTGAGTTGAGAGCGGAAAGAAATAGAAAGAGGGGGGGGGGGGGGTTGGGAATAGCTGGCTAGTAGTGGTTTTGATGTGCAAGGATAGAGTGGATTTTGTCTCCCCAGTAAGGGCTCAAAGAGAGCAAAAACAGAGAAGCCCATTGACAAAATTGAGAAATCTTAATGTGCACCAATAAGAGACAAAAGGTTCAAAGGAGGCTTTTTGGGTGGGCCCTTTCACAAGCAAGAGTGGAACTGTCCTCTTCTTCATCATGTTTGGTCCCCCTTCATCATGGCAGCTCCTTTCTTTGGCCCATATTCATGAAATCATGGCTACTGACTCACCTCTTTTCCCCCACATCACTTTTTGGGTCCCATTTGCCTTCTTTTTTTTTTTTTCTTTTTTTATTTTATTATTAAACCCAAGTATCCACCTTTATTCCATCAATTAACTGACACATCACAAATTCTCTTATTAATATGGTATAAATTTTAGTTTTATTTTTGTAACTTGTTTGTGTATTAATCTTAAATTTACATGTGCTTTCCTTTTTCCTTTTTCTTTTTTTTTTTTCATTTGTTTTACACTCAGCCAAAGATCAAAATTAGTTTTAAGTACTATGATATTAGGGGTTATTCATAACAAAAATAATGTGAGGGACGTAGTGATGAAAATATTTTTAATTATGTGTTCTGTTTGCAAAAATTAATACGAAATTATTGAGGACAATTAATATATTTCAATGCAAAAATATTACTTCCACACAATGGTATGTAAATAGCCTTAGTTTGGTTGATGAGTTTAAACTCATCACCATCAACTTAATTTTTGTCTTTTTCCTCAAAATTTTTTTGTCTTTTCTGAAAAAGTCAACCAAAATCACTATTTAAACTTATAAATCTTAACTCAAACTCATACACCAAACGGGCTACTCATCTTATAATAATTGGAGTTGAATTTGACTATGTATAGCATTTACATAGAGATGCAAACATATGAATAAAGCTAACCAGTTATAGACAAAAAAGAAAAAAAAAATTCTTTATATATATATAGATGGTTGAACAAACACATAGATTAAACAAATGGATTTTTTTTATTGATAATTGAACAAAATTAAAGCATCTTTTGTTCCATATATAGTATAGATATACAATATAGAATAAAGGTTTACAGATTGAAATAGTATGAAAACTAAATAAATAAAAAAGAAGACATTAACCCTGTTTTAGACACCACTACTATAGGATTCTTATCGGAAAGGGAGAAGACATGAACTCAAATAAGGCTTAAGTAATCTAAAACTCGTTACAAGTTAAGTTTTGGACGTATTAGCAATTAAATAGTTAGCATAAGATTAAGAGAAAATACTTTGGTCGCATATGGAAAAAATTATCTTAATTAATAGAACAATTAGGAGAAAAGGTATTTATGAGGTCATATTCGATAAAGTTAATATTTCAGAGCAGTTCTGTGTGAAAAAATATTTAAATAGGGACATTCAAAAAAAAAAAAAAACTTCAAAAGGTAAATAAGAGAAAATATGTTCTAAATTAGATACATTAAAAAAAACAATATCTTAGAGAAGAAAATGACAACCCGAGAATTGCATTTCGGTTCTAGTTTTTTAACACGGGAAGTGGCTTCGATAATGTAGCATGATTTCACTTTGAATATTTGTATACAAATGGGCCCACTTCTCTTATTGCTTACACTTTTGTTGCACAATAATAAGGAACATCAACGATGTTAAACATCACTCACTAATAAATGATGTGTTTCATAATATAATGTGCATTAGTGATACCCACATCTCTATTAGTGTGGTATTTAATATCATTGATGTTCTAAAGTTTTTTTTTTTTTTTTTTCTCTTTATTTAGAATTTTAGACTGATATTTTACTCTCATCTTAGACGTGGAGCATCTCACATCATTCGAAGCCCCATCCGGAGTTGCACGTAACCGGAGCCTAATAGCAATGCTCATTCAACCCACTAAGGTTGAAGTAAAATAAGAATTGTGTTTTGGTCAAAAACCTTAAGTAGTAATAATTTATTCCCAAAATAATTTGGATTCATTTCAAAAATATTATCTCAGTTGAGCAATTTATTTTAGAAATATTAATAATTTTAAATTTTTTTTTAAATAATGTTTTTGATAATTGTGTATATATATCCATATATGTTCAATCCTAGTGTTCTCCTTCTTTCTCAGTTCTCACCAAAAGCAGTGTTGGACCTGTTGGTGATAATGTGATAATGCAAGAATTTATTGAATTGACTTAGTCATGTCAACCAAAACTATTATTTTGATCCATTAAGTTAATAGTATATTAATTAGTTGAAAAGAGAGAACCATGTCCTCTAGCAATTAGTCAATTTTAATGGTGAGAGGTGATCTTCTCGAGTTCAACTCTATAATCTTTCATTGGAAAGTTCTCTTTTAGCAAAGAGTCAAGAAAAATATAAAACAAAATTGAAGAGACAAAAGGTTAATACCTAAAGTGAAAAACTCTAAAAAAGAGAAACAAAAAAAAAAAAAAAAAAAAAAAAAGGATAACCACGCGCAAAGTGTTTTTACTTTAACCACATCAAATTAAAGGTGATTAGGCAGAGAAAAATGAGTAATTAAAAAAAAAATTATACAAATCTAAGATCTAAATTTGAAAGATGTATAGGCTATGAGTAGGATGTGATTGGACTGCAAGGAGCCACACTTTCGGTGATGCACTTCCAATCCATATCATAAATGCACTTTCGGTCATGCATGTGTGCTATGTACTTTGTATTTAGTCTGTTAAATCTTTTTAAACACGTAGATCTATTTTTGAATTAAAAAAAAATATAACTTATATGTAGAGATTTTAATTACGACAAATTAGATACTAAATTATTTAAGGGGCTATGTAGTAAAGAAAATAGTGGAGAAGATTGCGGGAAAAATATGTATAGACGGGTACATAATTGAGAAAAAAAAATATTTATCGGGCATTTAGGAAATATTTTTTTTCCTTTACCAAACGAAAAACATTAATAAGGATTTTTTATTTTAATTCGACGTTATTTTTTGGTGTCTTTCCCTTCCCCCTTTTCTCTCAAATTTCTTAAATTTAAGGTTTTTTCTTTGAGTGGGACTTCCATTGCCGCCGTGGCTAGCGAAGGTGGTCGGCAGTTCAGTGATTTCAGCAAGAATGGAGTTGTAGGTATTAGTTGAGAGTTTTTCTACGAGATCTAGCCCAACGAGCTTCCAACGATTTGAGATTTGGCAAGGCCTTGGTGATCCAATGGTTGGTGCGACAATCTGTTACCTCTTATCGAGCTGATTGATTTCCTTTGAGTTATAATGCGCGGCGTTGTGATTGTTTCACATGGGACAAGAATTTTGTAGTTGATGGTTTGTTTTAGTTCCTCTGAGTCATGACTACTTTGAATTTTAAAGAATTAATCTCGACCTTTATAATGGATGATTGGTGTTCAAGTGATTTTTTTCAAGAAGGTCAAATTACATGGCACACGTCCCCTTGACGCCATATGGATATTCCCTTTCAAAGTTGGGCCTCGACGTAACCGAAGGACTTCTATGTTGATATATGTTGATGGGGCCCTGTAAATATAGCAGGTACAAAGTGTCAGGGTAATAGACGTGGCGGGCTTTGGTTGATTGGTGGCGACTCTGACATTGACAGAGACTTTGCTTAGCTGGAGCATAACAAATAGAGCAGGGCCTCCACCTTGAGGGCGGGTTCGATTAGGCTCGAAGGAAATCGAGGAAAATTGACGATGTCCCGTGTTGTCAAAACTCCGAAAGAACCTGCAAAACATAAGATTTGAAAAATTAGACGGAAAACGTGAGAGATCAAAGAATGGTGGGAATAGTAATTAAACTGTTGATGGAGAGCTGCTGAGGATGAACACGGGTTGCTTCGGAAGATGACCTCACATGAGTTTTGAAAAATTTTCAGATTTAATGGACTGATCATGAAGATCATGATGAAGATTTTGGGTCTAATGCTAAGAGATGAGTTTCTCCACATGGGCTTTGGAGATTTATCATTCTAAATGACTTTTGGTTGATTTTCCATTGGCTTTCATGGGTTGAGAAGAGTTCTATTTATAGGGGAAATCCCAACCAATCTATTGTACGCCATCATATGCTTCGGAACTTTGGAGAGTTTCTATTGTATGCCATCATATTTCTAGTGTTGAGAGAAATGATGATTTTTTATGTGTGGGTTTCAAGTAATGCCAAAAACAGAAAGAACTATAGATTGCCCCTATTTGGTGCTCCTATTCAATTCAAATTGGATTACAATTTTTTCATCTTTTTATAAAAAGTCAACGTCAGTTTTAGCCTCCATTTGGTATTATGATTGGAGTTGGTTGACTTTTTAAAAACTAGTTATAATTTTTTATTGACTTTTCAGAAAAGACAAAAACTGAGATGAAAAATTTAAATTTGAGATGAAACACCAAACGTAGCATTAGTATTCACAGTTACTATTGCAACTTTGTAACTCATACTTCATAACCTTGTATATACAAGTCCAAATGTGATGATTTTTTTATTTAAATTGCATAGAATTTCGAGACGAATAAAACAAGCTCCATATTGATATTTTTTTCGAAACACATTTCAATTTTTTTATACTTTTTTACTCCAATAATTCAAACGCCTCATCAAACGCATAACTCAGTTAAACTTAATTTCAACCTAAAAATCAATTCCAACCCGTACACGAAATGCATACTAAACATTCTAAATTTGGGTGACTTTGAGCATTCCCAAGAGCTGAGAAGCTTCTAGGAGTGGCTCACCACGCGAACAATTCTTTCCTTGCCATCTCTAAAGGGTCTGACATACTAAGCAAGTAGCTTAACCTATTTTGGGATCAGTCTGAAAGCAAGATTAGGGTGCTCTCTGAAGACTAATAAAAAAGGTTAAAAAGGAGTTGTCATAACCTTTGGAAGGATGGAGACCTCTTGGGAAGTTTCTAGAATTAACCCCCCTTATGCTGTTTGGGCTACCAAGAACCAAGAATGGAATTTGGGCTATTTGTCATGGTAAGTACACTTTCGGCTACCTAGGACAAGAAGTTAGGTTTCCTAATTTATTTCTCCTATCATTCATTTATCTGGATAATCTAATTTGAAACACCCTCAAATGTGGCTCCGCTATGACTAGTAGCAGAGCAACATTGGGGCGGGGGAGGAGGGGCAGCTGCCCCCGTGTCTCTATAGGCTTCTTTGTTTTTACACCCCCCTAACATTAATTTTTTCAATTAAGTCTCTAGTTTGCTCCCCTTAAAATTTTAATATTACAAAATTTACTTAGATTTTTTTAAAATGTTTCAAAAATGTTTCAAAATTTGACTTACTAATGTATATTATTTCACATTTGAAACCCCTAATAAACAAAAAGTCAATTACTCTATTATTTAAGGGCATGTTTGGTGCACAAGTTCAGTTTGAGTTGAGTTAAAATTTTTAAGTTTGAATAATAATTTTTGTTGACTTTTTCAGAAAAGATAAAAAACATGATGAAAAAAGTACAGTTTAGTTTAAGTTGAGTTAACTAACCAACGGGTCCTAAAACTTGTATTTTAGGCTTTTTGAAGTTGGTTAAATTAAATTACAAAATTTACGTGAGAAGAAAAGAAGAATATAAAGCCGAATATTATTTTTGTTTAAATTTAGTTTGATTAACGTCTCCCTTGAAAAAATTTATGACGCCGTCACTGTCTACGACTCCCTCCTTATTTCTCTCCTTCTTACCAAACATAAATCCTTCATTCCTCCTTTTTCCAAACAATCCTAGATATCAAAATCCTTCGATTAATCCTTCCACCCTTATCCTTTATTCCACTTTTCTCTCCAACCAAATACACTATCAGTGAAAGTCCTAGTTTGGCAGCTTTGCTAGATTCACTCCGGAGTGTCCAAGTCCTATAGAAAGGGCTTCAAATTGTTGCTGAAATGGGCTTTATCTGTTAAGGAAGTTGAGTGTGATTCCTTGAATATAATTGCAATTGTCCAAAAAGCTCCAGATCTTTCTGCAGGAACTCCTATTTTGGATGCACTAGACAACATCTTCTTGACTTGCACCAAAACTCTTGCTATGAATGTGAGGTGATCTACTAATTTAGTTGCTAATTTTTCTCGTTTTGGCTCTATTCTGGATTTGAAAAATGTTTGATTTGATGAGACTCTTGCTATACTAACCGTTGATTCTTCTAGTTAATGAAAGTAGATATTTATATATATATATATATATCCGACAAGTCTCGTGTCCAGTATTATACGGTATCCGACAATGTAAATTTCAGTTACTAGAAATATGAATTAATACAGAAGAAAATGTAGCTAAAGTGAATGTGAATTTCCCTTATTTTACATCATGAATTTACATTACTAACAACTGAAGTTCACATTTACAATAACTGAAATTCAAATTGTTGGATACCATCCAGTACCTGATAAGAGACCAACCTTATATATATATGTTTTTTTTTTTTTTGGCTAGAAAAAGTAGATTCCCTTTTACTTTAAAGTAATATATATTTGCCTGACTCGAGTGTCAAAGTGTCTTTACGGATACATTTTAATGTCAATCTTAGCAGATAACGACAAAGAACTTTTAATATTATGATTTTTACTCTAAACAATTAGCTACCTAAAAATGCTTTATGGCGCGATTGTACCAAAAAAAAAAAAAAAAAAAAGCAACAAAACTGGCGTGGGCAGGGCCAAAGTGATATTTTGATTGAGATGATAATTAAAGAAAGTAAAACCAAGTAAGGGTTTATTGGTTTCTTTTTGTTTTCTTCTCCTGATGATAGAGATAAATTTATTTAGACAAAGGAATTCAATGTAAAAACTAAAAAGGGGGAAAAAAATTGCAACTTATAAGGCCCAATGTCAAATATTGTTACAGTTGCCAGGATTTTTTTATTTTATTTTTAAAAGGGAGGAAACTTGGTACCCTAAAAGGAGAGAAAGAAATTGATAGAGATGGTCCCAGATGCTGCAAAGCCTATGCCCATTGGGACTAACTGTGGGGGAAACCTTTTATTTTGCCTCTCGGAAAATGAGATGGTTGACTTTAAAAGAGTTAATCCTTTGAGGAGAGCCAGCTTGCCTTTTTTTTTTTTTTTTTTTTTTTGGGTGTGAGGGAAACTGACCTCACAAAGATTTTTTTTTCTTTGCTATTTTTCGTTCTGTCATCTCTCTCTTCTTTGCTCTCTCAAAGGTTTTTTCTTGCTACAATAATGACTTCAGGAAAAATGAACAAAATAAATAAATAAATAAATAAATAATGACTTTAGGAATAATGAACCCAAAAAAAAAAAAAAAAAAGACTTTAGGAAATGAAATCAACAATGAGAGAATTATCAAAACAGCATAGTGAATAAAGTCAATGGAAATAAATATCATAATTATATGTATAGTATTAAACAACATAATTTCAACAATTCCACATTATTATATTGTACATTACCAAAACTACCCTCAATTAAACAACTCAACATCTCTCTCTTCTCTCTCTCCTCGCTCTTTCATCATTGTAGATGCATTGTCGCCCTCCATGGGAAGTTCGTCGCACTCAATCTTCTTCGACGAAACAACAGTGCCAATAGCACAAATCTACTCCTCCAACAATGAATCTGCTGGAGGTGGTGGTGATCTAATTTTCAGATCTGATTTGAGGGATGAGTAGGTTTAGGGTTTCCATGAAATTTGGGTTTTTTTTTTTTTTTTTTTTTAGATTACACTAAACAATGTATATTTAAATGGCGTAAATAATTTTATTTTCCTTTTCTCCATAAGCAAAATACATAGATTTACTTTTCTTTTTTGGAAATAAATACATAGATTTACTTCATTTCATTTATAAAAAAAACATAGATTTATTAAGTAAATATATACATTCTCTTAAATTTGTATTAAGTAAATCCCGTTTTTTTTTTTTTTAAGTAAATCCTTTATTTACTAGATTTTTTTAGAACCCTAGTTTTCTAATAAATCTGTTATTGACATGTAAATTCAAATATTTATTACATAAATAAGTATTTACAAATTATTCAAAAATTTATGGGTTAGTAAATGGATTTTATTAAGTAAATAGTAATTTTTTACCTGATTAAATATTAAAACATATTATAATAGAAAGGAGTAAATTTATTTACTTGTGAAATAGTAATATTTAGATGATTTGAAAATAGTAATTTCAATATTTACTTGGTAAATCCAATTTATTTCACTTACTACATTCAAATATTTACTAAGTAAATCCTCAAATATTTAAACAGTGTAATTAAATTTATTAATTAAATAAAAAATATTTACTAAGTGTAAATAAATTTACTACAAGTAAATTATAGATTTAAGATTATCAAGTAAATCTAATATTATTGGGTAAACATATATTTATTGAGGCAAGATTTAGAAGATAACTCTCACATTTACCCATAAATCTTTGGACTATCTCGTAAATATCAATATTTAACATGTAGGATTTACAAGGTAAATCTCAAACACTGGAGATATCTAGTTATCTATGTTGAAAATAAAAATATTCTAGTAGATATTAAAAATATCTGCCAGAATATTCTTGCAACCGGCATTAATGACTAGAACAAAAGACGTCCAGCGGTTTAAGTTAATAATAAATAATATTCTGATGGAGTATCAAAAATAATTTAGAAAATATTTCGGTGTCTCACAACGATCACTGTTTGTTTGGATGAATCTGTATCTTAATAGATTTTTTTTAAAAACAATTAAATTCAAAAAAATTAGAAACTATGAGAAAAAAACAAAATAATAAAGAAGGGGAAAAGAGTGGCGAAACTTTCCAGTAGGAAAAAACCTGGCTTGTTAGGTAATTTTCTCAAAATAGAGATTCTATTCTTGTTGGCCAACTCCCCTTAAAAAAAATATATATATATATTAAAAAAAAAAAAAGACTCCTCTAATTGGGTAAAACCAGTTTCGGTCCACATGAGGCAATAACGAATCTCAAATCTCAAAACAAAAGAGTCAAATCAAACGACATTCTAAAGCAAAATCCATCAGTCCCCTCAAAAAAATTTCAACCAATACCCATTTCCCACGTGGCGGTTCTCTTCAATTCGTAGGGACACCGGACATATTTCCCATTATACCCTTGTCTTTGCAACCAAGCCGATTGAAGTCAACGAACAACCTTAAGCCATAACCAACACAAAACAAAAGAGGATCTCCTCTGTTTCAGTCCGAGGAAGCTGAAACAAACAAACGGAGGAGAAGTAGAACTGAAAAGTGAAAATGAAAGCGGAGACAATGACTCTGGTGCTGGTGAATCTGGCCGGAATAATGGAGAGAGCAGACGAGTCGTTGCTGCCCGGAGTCTACAAAGAAGTCGGCGCAGCCCTTAACACAGACCCGACGGGGTTGGGGTCGCTGACTCTGTTCCGGTCGATAGTTCAGTCTTCGTGTTATCCTCTCGCGGCTTATCTCGCTCTCCGTCACAACCGAGCCCACGTCATAGCTCTCGGCGCTTTTCTCTGGGCCTTCGCCACTTTCCTCGTCGCCGTTTCCTCCACTTTCCTCCAGGTCGGTTTTCTTCGTTTCTTTCTCAGCTTTGTTTCTTGCGAAGTTTTCCTTCGTTTCTGGTGCATTAGTTCAGATCTATGGCCGTGGTTTTATTGGAATTTATTTATTTATTATTATTTTGTTTGGTAGATAGGAACCTTGACTGTTTAATAAAAAATAAAAAATAAAAACGTAAATTGCCGCTAACCTTTTTACGAAGTTGTGATTTAATATCCAAAATTTTTTTTTATACGACTAAAAAGTCTCCAAACTCTTTAAAGTGATGCATAATGATCCTTTTCACTCGAAAATGTTCAAAATTTAACATAATATATCACATGAATTACATATAATTTATTATTTAAAAATAATTAAGAAAAAAATTTATATAATTCAATTTACATGTGTTTTATTCCATCTAATTTTTAACCACAAAAAAAAATGAAAACCAAATCGTAAATTTGTAAAAAGATTTGGGACAAAACGAGCAATTTATCCTAAAAAAATGCTTAGAGTCACTAGTAGAAAGTGGATTCTGCTCATAAATGCCATATCATAAAACTTGCCTTTTATTTAGAGATATTTAACATCGCTGATTTCACTTAACGTTGTTCTTGATAAGTGGGCAATGCATATTTGTTTTTCTTTTGAAAAGGATTCTCTTTTATGAGAAAAAATTAGTGGTATTAAATTTAGTAAATTTTGACTCTTTATTACTTGTTGCTTACAAGTTAAAGTGTAGGCTTTTTAACCTATTGATTGTAACATAATGTGAATAAAAAAAATTCTATTCTAATTTTAAAGCTTAATATTCTATTTTGATTTTTAAAGGAACCATGACACAGTCATGTATGTTTGGAACATTTTCCATTTTTGGGAAACCTTTTATTTTTTTAACCAATTGACCCTAAACACTACGTTCTTCCCTCGAAAAAAAAAAAAAAAAAAAAAAAAAAAAAAGAAGAAAGAAGAAGAAGAAGTTCTTGGCGCAATCAAAAACTACTATTTACAACTACATTTACATATCAAATTCTTTTTTCTACACCATTAATTATCAATTGTTGTTATATTTCATGCATATAAGGATCATTGTTTTATGTGGACTAAAATGTGATGGATACAACATAAACCAGAGTTTTAAGTCTCTTTTTGTTGAACTGGAAGAGAGTTTTGATTTCTTTTGTAAAGGGTGCAGTTAAAGACTATAAAACTTCGCCGAAAATGATAAATCGGAAAAGATTCTATCTGATTTCAGTTTCCGAATTTGGTCACATAATAGGTGGCAGTTTCAAGAGGTCTAAATGGGATTGGACTTGCCATTGTTATACCAGCAATTCAGTCTCTTGTTGCAGACTCAACTGATGATAGCAATCGCGGCACAGCTTTTGGGTGGCTGCAGCTAACAGGAAGCATCGGCTCTATCATTGGCGGTCTTTTCTCCGTGTTAATTGCCTCGAAGTCTTTCATGGGAATTCCTGGTTGGAGAATCGCCTTTCACCTTGTTGCAATCATCAGTGTCATAGTTGGTATATTAGTCCGTTTGTTTGCTAATGATCCAAGATTCTTGGAGACAGAAAGTAGAGCCAAGGATCAAATTTCTCGAAAGTCTATCATGTCGGAAATGAAAGACCTGATGAAAGAGACAAAATCGGTCATCAGAATCCCGCCTTTTCAGATAATTGTGGCTCAGGGTGTCTCAGGATCATTCCCCTGGTCAGCCATGTCATTTGCTACCATGTGGTTAGAACTTATTGGATTCTCACATGAGAAAACCGCTTTTCTTTGGACTAGTTTCATAGTTGCTTGTTCTATAGGAGGCCTTTTTGGAGGAATGATGGGGGATATCCTCGCGAAACGCTTTCCTAATTCCGGTAGGATAATTCTTTCGCAGATAAGTTCAGGCTCGGCCATTCCTTTAGCAGCCGTTTTGTTGCTCGCATTGCCCGATGATCCATCAACAGCTTTCATTCACGGACTGGTTTTGTTCATTATGGGACTGTCTATATCTTGGAATGCTCCAGCTACTAACAAGTATGTATCTTAACCTATTAAAAACAAAATTCTCTGTTCCATTTGTAAATTTTCGTTTAGTGTTAGACATAATTGAACTACAATTAACAAACTAACTGGCAACAAATTATGACCCTAATTACCATGCTATTTTAGAATCTTTTGATATGTAAGAGCTGTCACAGTCCAATATTTGCAGAGATAGTACCTGAGAAGTCTCGGACAAGCATCTACGCTTTGGATAGATCTTTCGAGAGCATCTTGGCCTCGTTTGCTCCCCCAGTTGTCGGAATTTTGGCTCAGCATGTTTATGGTTATAAACCAATCCCAAAAGGGTCATCAAATGCAGTAGAGATCGAAACAGACCGGGAAAATGCTGCTTCACTTGCTAAGGCACTCTACACGGCGATAGGTATTCCAATGGCTATCTGTTGCTTCATTTACTCTTTCCTCTATTGCACATACCCGAGAGACCGCGAGCGAGCAAGAATGGATACTTTGATAGAGTCAGAGATGCAACAACTAGAAGAAGATGAATCTCCTTCGAGAGAAATTCAGGTTTCGGTATCAGAAGAGTTGAATGGATACGAAAGAAGCGAAATCGACATAGAATATGGGGATGAAGTTACCCTCGATCTTGATCATGATGATGAAAAGTATTTGCTTTCTCATCAGCCGACAATTTTGAACATGAAAGAGTAAA
Organism: Ficus carica; assembly: GCA_009761775.1. Classification (NCBI taxonomy): domain Eukaryota; kingdom Viridiplantae; phylum Streptophyta; class Magnoliopsida; order Rosales; family Moraceae; genus Ficus; species Ficus carica. The sequence goes on along the minus strand of CM019743.1, from coordinate 30,210,847 downwards.
GAACCTGCAAGTGAAGTTTGCTATTTGTAAAGCGAGCAAACGGCTTCTTCTTTACCAATTTATGCAACTGAAAATTGTTCTGTTTCATAGCAATTTTTCGGTTACTCAAGCTACATTGGAGTCTGAGTAACCTCCCACAAATTCAGAAAAAAGAATGAACTTTAAATTGTGAGGTGAAAAGTGATTTCACTTTATATTTGGTATGTACTTTTGTGTTTTAAACCATTTTAGTCAGTTCCAATATGTAGCAATCAACGAATATTTCTGATTTTATTTTATTTTTCTGATAATTATAAAAGCAATATGACCATTTTCTAGGAGTAGTGTGTTGATAAGCATGCCAAATATTTAGGAGATCAGATGTTATTATCTTGCAATCCTTGTCAAAAGTCCAAGAGGAATGAAAAACCTAGAAATTTGCATCTTGACATTCTATGAGACTAGAGGTTTTGATTCCTTTGAGGCTTTCTACTGTATCCCTATGGATAATATGTGTTTCTAAGTATTAAATCCGATCAAAATCGTATTGAATGAAAAAGCATGCACAATTGACAACACTGGATTGTCGTAAACGGTGTCCGACCAATAAGGTATTTTTTTCACTATGTACACTCGTCGTGTCATCCCCTATAGAGCTAGAATTATACAGTATTGAGCAAACATAGCCTTGGTGGTATTCCTCGAAGGGATGATGGTTTTGATGGAGATCGGAGAGACTAGGCGGCGGGTTTGGGATGAGGTCGATGACGCCATTTGACAGCATCCTGAGTTCTTGACAAGGCTTTGCCATTAAACATGTTGGCAGAAGTGCATGTCCAGGAAAGGATGAAAGATTGCATCCAACAATCAGTGCAGCTCTTTGTGCAAAGAAGCTAAATGCTTCTTTTGCTCGACACCCTGATCACCTTCCAAAGGGTCCAACCGATTCATAAATCTGAAACTTCTCTCTATATATTAGGACAAGGTTTAGTAGGGATTTTTCCCCCCTTTTTAACTCACGCCTAACCTGTTTGACCATAACTTCTATGATTGGAACAACTGTTTGAAAGTGAAATCCTGAAAATGATTTTCATTTCGATCCATTACGACCAAATGATTCGTAACAGGTAAACAACAAAAAATATACAATTCAATTATAGGACTTCTTTGGAATAATAAAATTGATAGAACAACTAACGATCAGATTTCGAATTTTAATCAAGTGATGATTTTAAAAAAAAAATTGTGAGAAAAATAAACAGATCGAGCGTCCAGTCGTAATTGATATCCCTTCCAATTATATATTGATTCAACTGATACATATAATTGATCATTACATATGATATTCACTAAAAGTATATTTCCATTTTCAACTTTAAAAGAGAACTAACTTGACCTAGAAGACTTCTTATAAATGTAGCTCATTTAGTATTCATACACAGTGTATGTTTCGATGGGTATATTGACACCCTCAATTCTTCGCTTCACACACCCTATCTTCATAAAATTTTTATTACTAAATTAATCATTAGTAAATTTACTTAAGGACATAATTGTTTTAAAAATAGGAGTCTATTACACCATTAAGTTACTCTCCCCACACCCTTATTAAAACTATAGATTATTATATTTAAAAAAAAATCCCTATAATTAATTAAATAGTATCTTTCCTTCTATTTTCTTCCATGACACTTTCTGCTTTGACGTTTATATCGTGAACGGAAAAAAAAATAAAAAAAATAAATAATATATATATATATATATATATGCATGCATGTATATATAGATATATATTTTGCACTTGATCTATTTGAATTGACAGGAAAGGAGTTCTTGATTTTTGAGGAATTTGAGTTTTCCACAATGGATTCGTTCACTAATTCCTAGATTTTGGGTTTTTTAATTTTAGATTTTTGTTAGGCGAGTGTATAAAACTCGATAGTTCTGTTTTCAATTTGAATCCTTTACAATTTTGAGGGTATTGACACTTCAGTGTTTTTTTTTTTTTTTTTTTTTAATTTTAAATATATGAGTTTCCTTTAATCAAAAAAAGGAGAAAAATTAGAAAAGATGAGGATTGTGGAAGGTTGTCGCAAAAGTTATTTAATATCATAGCTGTTAAAGTTTATAGAAAGAAGGAAATAAAACATGGTTCATTAAATAAAAAGAGAGAGAGAGAGAGAAAGAAAAACGTAGGATATTTGAAACATAAATGATGTGAGATTTGGATGATGAGGAGAAAATATAGAAGAAAAATTTGATTTGATTTAGTGGGTGAAAAAAGATTAAAAAAGAAAGAAAGAAAGAATAGCTTTTTGAATTGTAGGGGTTTTTTGGAATAAAGATGGGTGTAACAAGTAATAATTAAACATTTAATTTTAGTAGTGGATGATTTAAGTATAAGGGTGTGAAGAGTAAACAAAGGGATTATATTTAAGCTAGTTTAATTGAGATTTTTGCATTTAGCAGACTCTAATGTTTTGAATGAGACTTACATATGCATAATCCTTTTTGTTGCATCTGTCTTGCCAATGTGGGATAGACACAAAAAATAATAGGCAACAATAGAGGGAGAAAGCAGATAAGAGTTAAATACGGCACAAACTAATTAAACTTTGCAAAACCAAAAAAAAAAAAAAAAAAAACAAAACAAAAAAACAAAAAAAAAAAAACAAAAAAAAGAAAAAGAAAATACAAAACCAAAAATCATTACCCCTTTCAATTTCGAGGTCCTTTTAAGTCCTCATAATTGACCTTTGGTGACGTTATTATTGTTGAAAACATCTTCCCAATTAACATGTGAATGTTGTTATGCTGAGACAAGGAGCAATTATTACTAGCGTTTTTTACATTTTTGTCCCCTGACCATTTCATGTTATGTTAAATTTTCCACAAATATCAAATTTCTTATTAAAACCCTTGAGTTAAATAAAGTAATATAAAATTTGCCCACAAATCAATGACAACCGTTAAAATTTAAAGGAAAAAACTCTCGTTTACGTTATATTTGAGGGTAGAGATTGAATTTTCGCAGTTACCCTATTGTTGACTCAACATATTGCTCAGTTTCTCTCTCTCTCTCTCTAGAGTTAACATGGACATCATAAGTGACATTGCAACTATGCTTTTAACAAGTAGCCCTCAATGATCTTCTTGCTTGTCTTTCCTTTAATTCAAACACCCAATTATAAAACACATTAAAAAGGTACAAATAAAAAATGTACAACCAGACACCTAGAGTCATACTGGTATCCAAATTCACCACAAGTTAAAATGTAATTGTTTTTTTTTTTTTTTTTTTTCCTCCACTTAAATATAATACAATATGTCTTGAATTTTGTTTTGATCTTAATTTTAAATATTGAGAATATTTACAGTTCAAGATAGAATTTTGGGTAACTTATATTGCTTTATAAATAGAATTTATATCCAGGTAAAAGGGACTTTTTAATTAATTGAAAAACCTAAGAGAAAAGAGTTCTCATTTACGCTCTTTATTTTTCTCATGTGTTGAGAGCCAAACAAAGACATCAAAATAATGAGCGAGTGAATTAATCTCTTAATAGGAACGTCTACTAATTCGTTCAATCAAGCTTCTAGATTAGGATAAAATTTTTCTAAAAAGATTAAGAGTTATCAAACTAATCGAACAACGGTAAAATTCTCATTTATTATCATATATTTTTTAAAATTAATATAACTATAACGATAACAAAATTTTGAAAATTTTTTATTGTTTACAGTCCTACACTTCCGCTAATTTTTGTCAATATCGGTTTTTTTAACCAATATCTTGATCTCCCGCTGGGGTGTTAAATGATATTGAAGCCTTGGGTTAGGTAGTTGCGTTGCTTTTCTTTGCTTGTCTGCCTTTTTGTTTTTGTGCTTGCCTACTTTCTCCTGCTTTCTTCTCTTAATAAAATAATTTTTTTAGAGAAACAAATTTTAATAAAGATAAATGAGTTCAACGATTTGCAACTTGTGGGGTGGTGGCGCAGTTGGCTAGCGCGTAGGTCTCATAGCTTCTGAGTTATCCTGAGGTCGAGAGTTCGAGCCTCTCTCACCCCAATAATTTATTTTTTATTTTGTCTTTTTGTTACTTCTTATAAAAAGAATGTCAAATTTTATTTTTCTCCATTGGTACTATTGCAAACTTTACTTACTGAACTTTCATCAGTTACATGGATGGAAAAGTATAATTTAATAATGACAAATTTTATTTATGTCCCCTAAATTTTAATACACTTGTAATTTATCCCCTAAATTTTAAAAACTAACGTTTATACTCCTCAAACTTTCAACTGTTAGCAAGAGTTTTTTTTTTAACTTTAAACTGATATTTATAACTTTAAAGTTATAAAGATATGTTTTTAAAATTAAAGTCATTACAAAAAATGAAAAAAGAAAAATTAAAGGAACCTGTACATTTAGATCTCTTGAATTTTTATAGATTTTAAGGTTATTTTTATAATTATATAGATTTCAATTTAAATTAACCTTTATTATACTAGTGCAACATCAGTTGTAAGTGAATGAACTATAAGTGATTTTACTAATAGTTTAAAGGTGGAGATATATATTTCGAAGTTAACAAATGTTTTAAAATTTATGGGTAAAAACTAAAAATTTAATTAGCCTTATATGGTCAAAATATGAAACAAGAGATTTTTTTTTCTTTTTTGAAAAACAAAGAATATTTTTGCTAGTGATTTAAAGTTGGAGGGGTATAAACACTAATTTTCAAAATTTGGATGACAAAGTTATAAGAGTATTAAAGTTCAAGGGACAAAAATAAAATCCATTCATTTAACTGACTGTATGTGATAACATTTCTTAATTCATGGAGCATTTCTACCAGTTTTTAAAATTCAATAATCAAAGTTGTAAAAGTACCAAATTTCAGGAGCAAAAAGGAAATTTGTCCTTAAAAGGAAGGTTTGTTTTCTATAGCTCCAATTTATTTAAAAAAAAAAAAAAAAGAAAGAAGAAAAGAAAGAAGGAAGGAAAAGAAAAAAGAAAAAAGAAAAAGAAAAAGAAAAATATTTCGAACTAAGAAGCACCTGGCGAAATCCCTCCTATTCCACCCACTACCTAGTGAAGATATTACCTCTCATTTTCCATTCAGGACCTCCTTCACACAATTGCATAAAGGACATCATGATGTGAATCACGACGATAAAAAAGCAAACGACTACTTTAAAGCACATGGAATTTTGATCCAGAACGGACAACTTTAAATAAAAGAGATAAAGAAAATTGGATGCCATTTAACTTTTCCTCCATGCCCTTTTGTCCCTTTCCTCACAAATTTCATGTGCATCCCATTAAAAGTTTGAGCACCCAAATCATGAAATGATCTTTTTCTCAAAAAAAAAAAAAAAAATCATGAAATTATCAATTAATTTATATAAAATAAAATAAAAAAAACTTTCCCAAACTGGATGTTTGTTTGATTTAGATCCAAGTGGAGCAAAACAAGAGAGCGGATGATAAGGGTCCAAGTTTTTTTTATTTATTTTTATTAATTATTATTATTTTTTTTTCATCATGTTAATGTCCTAAGTCAAAGAGAAGACTTTAGAAGTTGGCGTAGTCAAATACGGACGGATATTGAGCTTCAAATTGACGAAAGAGTAATCGCCAATATATTTTCTACACTACGTCGGAGAATTCTTCCAAATTGAGTCCAAATTCCATGTCAAACATTTTATATTCTTTATTTAATAATGTAGCTTTGGTTTTGCTCAACTTATTACTTATTAGTGTTAAGTGTAAGCATTTGCCTTTTTTTTTTTTTTTTTTTTATTATAGAAATTTGGTAATTAATATTTGTTGATTATGAACGAAACCGATCTACTTGCAACTTTGGAGTGAAAAATATAGCATATTTTGAAATAGGAGATAGAAATATAGGGGAAAAAAAAAAAAAAACCAAATTTCATATTCCACTCTCCGAATTTTGGGACCTTATTACAATATGCTTCTGATTTTTAAGAATAAACATTTGTTTCTCTTAAACATTAATAACGTCATTTATAAATACTTCTATTAAATCATGGATAGAAAAACTCAAGTGACACGCATTGGATTATATTGATATGTAATTATAAAACATCGAAGCAAAGTATTAAAGTTGGAAAATCTATTAGCGAGGAAAGGGATTCTAGAGTATATTGTGGGGTTTATATATATATATATATATATATATATTTATTTAATATCATCAAGTAAAATGGTATATGCAAAATTCAAAGATGGTTTGTGGAATATTGGAATTAGACCAGAATCTGGAATAGATTATTGATATCAATCAAGCTCCAAGTCAATAGTTCTTTGGAATTGACTACCTAACAAATTCTAAGTAAGGCACTCTCAAAATAAAATACAAAAAATCAAAGTGATGAATCTATTTTGTTAGCGTATACAGGGTCAATACAGCGCATAAGATTAGGCCCCACTAGCTGGCTGGCTGCGACTCAAAAGTCCAATAATGTCACTCATTCAAGGATTTCAATGTCACTCATTCAAGGATTTCATTCACTTTAATATACGAACAATTTTAAAGAACACTTATGTTATTGTGCATTAAACGCTGATAAAACGGTAGTGATGCGATGTGAGATTCACATATAAGATCGAGACCAACTTTTTATAAATGATGGTGTTTAATATTAATAATATCTCGAATATTTTTCTTAATATACAGAGACAATAAAGGAATTGACATATTTTGTGAACTCTTCATTGAATATATTATTGATAATTTTATCATATTTCACGAAATCATTTCTTTTACTATATAATCAAATTGTATTTTAATTATTACATCTCGACGAACACCAAAAATACAAAGTTTCAATAATTTATCTAACCTCCTTAATTAATTTTGTCTTCTTTTACAAACGTCAAAGGACTTTTATATATTCTTAAACACCTGTTAGAGATTAGGCATAAATAGGATGGGGAAAATTAGTCAAAGGACTTGTTATGTGCATTCAGACCTGCCTTCAACCCATATATACTTGAATTGGATGTCGACCCAATATGGGATCATCTTTAAAGAAGACATGGAAAAGGCTGGTAATTGGCTTTTAAGAAAGGTTTTTAAAGGAGGGCTTTTTGCAAAGTGACATTAAAAGAGAAATACTTATTTGTAAAATGACCTTTCAAAAGTTTAGTTTATTTATAATATGACTTTGAAGCACCCGTTTTTATGTTAAAGGATTAAAAAAATAAATAAATAAATAAAAAAGAGGACCTTTCCTTAATTTTACTTTTCAAGGCTGGTTTTTTTTTTTTTTTTTTTTATTTTTTTGGCAACTTTATGGGTAGAAATAAATTTACTAGTAGATTCTTATATTCATGGATTTTTAAAACATTTCATGTTTGGAACACTGGTGGTTCCAACAAGAATTTTGCATATTCAACTTCAAAACTCTCAAATTTGCATCTTACTTTCTCTCAAATTTTAAAAATTCATAACTTTCTAATTTCAAGTCAAAATTAGATGATTTTTTGTGTCTAAATAATCGCAATGATGAGATAAAAAATAATATTTATATTATATGTTTTTATCCGAACTTTTTAAATATTCTTTTATATTATTTCTTATTGTATAGTTAATTTTTAATTCACACTTCAACTAAATAATACACATTTCAATTATAATCCTAGAAAAACTCTAACCACAATCGGTATTAATCCAAACCAATTGGTCATGATTGAATAGTAATTGGTTCTCCAACGAAACCATTTTAAAGTACATATTAGACAGGCAAGGACGAGCATTATTGATAAAAAGTCTTTTCCATTCTGGTTGGTGAAAAGGCTCTTTCGAGTTTTAAAATGCCAATTTTATTAGTGAAGCATTTACTCGATTAATGCTGCAGAAGAAACTGTACGTTTTGGCACATATTAAAAAGGCCATAGAAATTCAAAAGATAATTACTAGTGTTATCCAATTAGGTGGGTTCACATGGTCGATGGACTCGTATCGATCCCACTTAATTTAAGAGTAGCCTAACAACACTAAAAAGGAGAATTTAATAGTGTGTAGGAAAATGTCACTATCACTAGAACACACATTTTTTGAAATATTGTTTGTTAATTTTCAACAAGTCTTTCTTCTCTCTCTCTTTTTTTATTATTTTTTAATCGTTATAATCTGATATAACCAAACATTTTCATGTGGTACTACAAATTTGTTAAAAAACCATTTAAAAAAAAAGTGTTAAGAACAAGTACGAGTTATACACAGTCAATAGTTTCTAAACTTTTGGTTTTTTTTTTTTTTTCAAGTTATTTATTAAAAGTTTCCTTTGAGTAATAAACGTAACGCTAATAAAGTTGCTATTGAACTTTTTTTAATAAAAAAAAGCGTATTTTATGTTTTTTTTTTTTAATTTAAAAAAAAAGGGTTATTAAATGTTATTATATCTTGAATAGTTTAGAATTTAATTCTAAAATTATGACTTTCCGGAAGTTTCTGACTCTTACATGTCTTTTGCAATTCAAGTATAGTCTAATGTAATTTTTTACCTGATTAAATTACAATGTATAAATTGTTCAAATCCTCTTACTTCAAAGTTTTTTTAAAAAAAAAATTGTTATAAGAATTTGACAAAAGAAAAAACGAAGATAGAGATTAAATAGTTTGATTTTTATCTTTTTTTATTAGATATGAATTTTTATTAAATTCGACATTGAGATATTTTATTTTTAGATGAAAAATATTAAGCTTCTTAAGATTTTTTTAAAGCAATGTGGAAATATTTCTAATAAAAATGAATACATATATACCAGAAATATCGAATACAAGCATCCATGACCAAAATAACAAAAGTGCGGATCACATTGATTAAAAAAAAAAAGTATTAGTTTAAAACCACACTAATACAAACAGTAAATTTAAATTTTTATAAGAAGTAATAAAAAAAATTGAAAAAAGAGTTTAAAATGAAATGTCAAATGAAAGTCTACTCATTCTTACATCCCAATGATGCTTTTCATGATTACTTGACAATGAACAACGTGTTAGGTTAAAATAACCCTCAATTTCCCAAGTGAATAGAGCTCGTTGGTGGGGATCTTTGGAAATGAAATTTTAGAATTTAGTTTGAAAATATATGTTAATTGAAAATAAACTGTGATATATAAAATAGTATAAAAATTTAAAATATGATTGAAAAATATAAACAAAATAGATCTTGTGTAGCTTAATTCGTCATTATGAGCATTAATTTTGACATAATTAATCTTATTTTAATTTAAAATAAAAAAATCATGAATTTTTAAATTTGAATTTTAAAGATGAAAGAGAAAGAAAATAAATTATAGATTTAAGTGTTTTAAAATTAAATGGATAAAATACCAGATGAGACCCCAAATATGACTGTGGTGTAAGATCGGTGGCTCGGAAATAACATTTTTTTTTTGTTTTTTTTTATAAGAGGCTCGGAAACCAAGCTGTAGCACTGGAACAGCAACACAAAAGAAAAGATTTTGATTGAGCAAAATAGTTCTCATTCCTTTCATTAATGAACTTTCCAGTGAAGACAAATAATCCGTGATCAAATTTTCTGAGCTTTCACATTACTCTATAGTATGTGTGTCCTTCTAAGATGGAAGAATAAGAACACTCCCTGGCCCACTTAATTACCCGGTTAAAGTCGATCCATCAACACACTCCAAGCTGTAATGCCTGGCAACTTGTCCAGATCTCTGGGTCCCACAACCTCGGATCCTCACAAGTGGGTCCCACATTCTTTTCCATGCAAAAACGTGGCATCACGCGGCAAAAATACGTGTCATGGGCCCATAAAAAAATATTTTATTATTATATTGGGAAAAAAAAATGTTGACAAAAAAATGCGGAAGTTGAAAAATGGAATAGAACAGTCAAACAGAGGAAGTTGAACTGGCTCGACAGACAGATCATGAGATCTGACGGCTATGAGGGTTTCATACTGATCACATAGAACTTAAAGAGTGAGAGTCAAACAAGAGTCAAATAATTGGCCCATGCTTGGGGAATGTGGTATTTTCTTTGTTGTAGTTATTATGGCTCTGGCGTAGTACTGCACATGTTATTCCATTCTTTGGGTTCGCTCGGGAAACATTGTTTTTCAATCATCACAGAACATGTTTTTTAGCTTTAGTTTCCAGAGACAGACCGCCGATATCTTATCTCTGAAAGTTAGTTTTCTCTTTAACTTTTTTTTTTTTTTTGAAGAACAATGGGTGCTCATATCTTTTTTTGGTAAATTGGGTGCTCATATTTTGAGCTTGAGGCATTGTGTTTAAATGTCACATTTTGTGTTTAAAATTTTTTTATGCATGCATTTTAGAATGACTGTGTTTGTGATTTTGGTTTCATGTTTCTACCTTTCTTGGTTTTGGTAATGAAATTGATAGCATTATATATATATATATATATATGTAAGAGAAAAAGTCAAATAGCATATATATATTTTTTGAACTTTGAGGTGGGGAATACGGACTTTGCACCTTTAAGTAGAGTCAGGTGTAATATGATCATCATTAGGCTATACTTGTAACCACATAAATAACATATTTACATACTCTAATGTAAAATTATAGTATAATTTTTGAAAATTAATAATAAATAGCATATCACTCTCTATTGTGACTTTCTTTCCTCGTTATCGCCATTGCCGGCCCTGTCGTGAGAAGCACCATCGACAACATACGGTGTCAAGATGTGTTTCGTCGTGATCTACTCAACCCAACGACATTTAATGACCGATGACGGTCAGTATTGCGATCTTTGCCATGGCGGCCTCGCGAACTTGTCCATGGAGGTCATTGTCTCTGAAAAAGTCATCGATTTGAAAAAAGAGACCTATTATAATTTATTCGTAAATATGTTATTTATTAGAAAATTCAATTATTTACCCGTAAATTTATGTTGATTTATCATTTAAGAAAAACATATTGTAATCTTTAAAAGTGTCTATAAAACATGCTTATATTATAATCTTTCTACATTGTAAAGAAATATTATATGCTAATTTAGTAAGAAGTGTTTTATTGTTTAAAAAAATATAAAAGAAGAAAATAAATACATTAATTATTCGCAACATCTTATTCTTAAAGAAAACGTACGAAATTCTTAATTTTGAAACTAGGTCCCATTTGTTGAGGAAATAATGACAGCAAAGGCCTAGATCCGCTTTTGAATTTGTTCACATTTTCTTTGACAATAGCTAAAAAGGGTTTTTTTTTTTTTTTTTTTTTTTCCTTTCTTTAATTTTAATGCTGGTTTCAAATATCCATTTAACCAGTGTCTTTTCAATCATTCAAGACTTTTACATACTGCAAAAATATCACTCCAAATAAAAAACACTATTATCCGGCACCAGAATTTCGACGAACAGTTAGCTTTGGTGGCTCAATCTGTGGTTAAGATTTTCTAGATCCAAAAGTCTATAAAATGAAATTAACTCGACTGAAGGTTTAGAGTCTTCTTGAGCCCAAGCTGAGCATTTGGCCATGACCAAATCTTATAATGCTGCCATAATATTAGAGTTTTTTTTTTGGATAAGCACCTACCTCCCATCACACTAACCTAACCTATAAATTTTACACCTGTCAATGATTGAACCTGGTACTAACGAGCCCTAATCCCCAAAAGCCCTCTTCTCTCACCAACTGGACTAATCATAAAATTCGATCAGATCAAATTAGATATAACAATTTATAATTAAAAATGTGAAAATTACGGTTAATTCATGAAAAACGGTTCTAAGTTGTAATCACAACACAACTCCGGCACAAGTCCAACGACAGACTCACCGGACAAAGGAAAAAATTAGATAGACATTTGAGACAAATAAAGGAGTAGAAAACATGAAAATAAATAGGTTGGGACAATTAATGGTGTTTGTGTCTTTTTATTTGTTTCAGCTAACATACAAGTCATGTATTGAGATTTTTTCTTTTGAAATATACTCGTGAATGAGATCTTATATTTTATCTATATGTGTGTGTGTATATATATATATATACTCATGTATTTGACATTTTAGTTATAGGTTTTCTTTGAAACAAATGTATCATTAATTGGAGTAATGAAATCATCAATTTAAATTTAATTCCACCCAATTGATTCATTATTTTTGCTTTATTTTAATAGCTATTACATGGATGTGAGTTGCAGATCTAGTGAGCATCAAATAATAAATTACGCTGGACACCCTACTTTAAGAACCAAAGATATCTAATTTAAATTTAACCAAAAAAAAAAAACTTTTTATTAAAAAGCAAGGCATTTACTCCTAAAATAATTACTTTGTGATAACCTTCTTTTTACTCTTTTCTCTGTCTAGAAACGTGTTTGACCTTTTCAAGTATTACCACACAAGTCTAATTATTGAGCCCGGAATTCATTGTCTGAACGCGATTTATTTTAGATCCCTAAAGTGCTTAGATTATATTGCTAAACAAAAAGACATGCACAAATATACTTAATTATATTGCTCATATAGAAAGTTAACCAACTAATCCCATTTCCCAACAAGCAAAGCAAGAATGAGAAAGCACACAGAAAAAACCGCGTCCATTTTTTTTTTTTTTTAATATAGGAAATCTTTTACAATTAATATAATTTAAAGTCTCCGAGTTATAGGTCAAATAATATTTTGATCCTTGATTTCAAAACGTTTTAAAACATGTTCCCGATTTATGAAATTGTCTCAAACTAATCCCTTAGTCCATCCGAGTTAAAATCTAAAAAAAAAAAAAAAAAAATGAAAAACGAAAAAAGACATGTTTTCCTTATTAGCAGTCATATCTTAATATGTAAAGTTACAAAATTCGAAACAATTTGCTAGATCAAGAACTCATTTTAAGATTTTTATAAACTAAAGGTCAAAATTGAATTTAAGGAGACTTGGGTGTTTGGAGCATAAACTCCAATTGGTGTTTTCAAGTTTTTTTTTTTTTTCTTTTTCTTTTTCTTGGGTCTTTGCTTAACAAGGAAACTAATTTCACCAGTTACATATCCAAATCTCTCTTTTATTTAAAAATCTCAAATTTTAGAAGTATATTATTTTCTTATTTTAAGATGAAATAAGATAATTAAAAAAAAAAACAAAAAAAAGATCAATATATTTTTTTTCAAAACATATTTTAAATTTTTACAATTTTTACTATCACAGTTCATTCATAATATCTATTTTTTTTCAAGATATATTTTAAAATTTTATAATTTTTTACTGTCACAGTTTATTTTTTAACAAAATGCACAATTGACTCAAATATTCACTTCAATATTAACTCTTTTTAAAAAAAAAAAAAAAAAAAGATGAGTCACGTTAAGTCATGGTAATGGAGAAACTCTACACTTCCCACTTGGCCACACACCATGTGACCGATGAGTAAAAACTGTCGATCCCATGTCCTACTTCGGCATTAAAAGTCTTCGCCTACCCCCCTCCTAATTCCCTCGCCTTCATTATTTCATTATAACACTCTCCTCCTCCATTACATTCTCTACTCCTCCTACCTATATATATAACACCCTTTTTTTTCTTTCCTCTTTCTCCTTACTCTCACTTTTCGGATCCAATTCTAGAGCTCTCCATAATTCAGATCTTTTGGAGGGGACCAAATCCCATTTTCATCAACGAAAATGGCTCCACTTCAAAAGGTACCCATGCTTTCCTTGGTTTTGTTCCTCTTCGCTTCTCTTCTTCTTTGTGCTTGTTCGGAGAGTTCAAGGTTCGTTAGTGGAAGAAAAATGTTGGACATAGAGGAAAATGATGTTGAAGATCAGCCAATTGTAAAGCCTAAAAAACAAAATCTCCAATACCACCCTTTCCTTGAAAAACCAAACCAAGCTTCTCAAACCAACCCTCTCGTCTAAAACCAAACCAAACTCGCTAAAACCTCGGACCTAATTTCGACCAAAAACCAAACCAAGATGACTACCAAAACCAATTCCACCAAGACCACAAAAACAACAAAATCATCAACCTTATTATCATCACTCTCCGATGGTGCCAGTACTAAGCTTGAGCTCAAAAAGTTGAATTCCACTTCCAAAATCAAGAAGCTGAATTCAACCTCCTCGTCAAAAACGTTAAACTCCACAAAACTTTCCACTAAGAAAATCTCAGATCTCACCAAACCAAGCTCACCCAAGAACAAAACGACCAAACCCAATCTAACCACCCAAACATTAGCCGAGAAGACCCAAACCTCGGACGACGAGGAGAGCAAGACGAAGAAACAAATTATGAACAACACGAAACCCAAGAAAGAAACCAGCTGGTTTGATCTGGAAGACGAAACCGACTTGGTCTCGGAATTCGCGGATTTGCCGATGAAGTTCCAGAAAACTCTGATCCCAGACCTGGAGAGAATCTCGACCACTTCTAAAGCATACCTGAACCGAGCAAACAAGGAGATCACGAGAGGAGTCAAACCGATCGTGGGCAACAAATACGCGCCCACCATAGCTTCCCTGGTCTCGTTCGCATTCATACTAATCCCTCTCCTCTTAGTCTCTCTCCTGTTCAACAGAATCAAAGCCTATTTCTCTCTCCAGAAGCTTCTAATCTTCATCCAAGTCTACCTCTCCATCTACTTCTTCATCCTCTGCTTGTCCTCTCTTGTCACGGGACTCGAGCCGCTGAGGTTTTTCTACTCTACTTCGCAGTCAACGTACGTCTGCCTCCAGGTCCTCCAAACGCTTGGTTACGTACTCTACCTCCTCCTGCTCCTCATGTACCTGATCCTCGTCTTCTCCACCGACTGTGGGCTGGGCTCCAAGATGCTGGGCCTGGCCCAGACCTTCGTCGGCTTCGCTGTCGGTCTGCATTACTACGTGGCCGTGTTTCACAGGGTCGTGCTGCGTCAGCCGCCGAAGACGAATTGGAAGGTCCACGGTGTTTACGCCATGTGTTTCTTCCTGATTTGTCTGTGCGCTAGGGCTGAAAGGAGGAAGAAGGCTTACTTGGCAGATGGCGGTGAAGAAGGCAAGAAGAATTGAAATTTTTTATTTATTTTGTTTTTTTTTTTCTTTTTTTAGTGTTTTATTTATTTTGTTTTTGGGGTTCTATTTCTGGTAATAAATTAATCTGGTGGTGCAAGTACCACAGCAAGCGATGTGGTCTCCACCAATGAGTATAGTTACATTAAGCAGAAAAGTAGAATAATAATGAATTTACTATTAGTCTACTTGATTGGTGGAGACCAGCTTTTGATTCCAATATTCAAAATTTTTTTCCTCTTTTTTATTTTATTTTAAAGCTTTATAGTAAATTAGGAGAAATTAATCATGTAAAGTAATGCCATTGGCAAAGCAAACAATGGTGTTATAAGGATGGTATAAGCAATTCGTTTTTTCTACGTGAATTTTCTATAATGGTTGCATAATCGTGCGTTACATTATTAAACATAGAAATGAACCTAGAAAATCATTTTCTCGCACCCCACCCCACCCCCCCCCCCCCCCCCCCCCCCCCCTCCTCTTCGAAGGAGAATAGTTTTTTTTTTTTTTTTTTTTTTTTTTTTAATTGTTGAATTGCATTATATATATATATAATTTTTTTTGGGGGGTACTAATTAGAACAGAACTCGAGGAGTACTACGGTTCATCGTTATTTGGAGTGTAGTAACAATTGTATTGCTATTTATATATATACACCCAGCGGGGTCCATTTGAAACAACTTAAGAGATGAAATTTTGCTACCTAACCCTTAAACTCTCCGATATATTTTTTCTATAATTTTCAAAAAACTTAAACTCGAAAAAATATAACCTCTTAATATCAAGTCGCAATAAAATGATTTATTTCTTCAAACCGCACGGAATGATTAAAAAAGTGAAATAAGATCTATGTTAATTATTTTTTTTTGAACACGTTTTAAAGTTTTACTGTATCCTATATCATAGTTAGTTTTAATTCACATTTCAATCAAACATACATTTCAATTTCAATGTACAAAATTTCAATTTCAATATTTTGGAAAATTTCAACTTCAGTCGTTGTTTCCAAACAGGTCTTAAGGAATTCAATTCTTACTTGTTATTTTTTTAATGCAAAATTCTCTCTTCCTAAGAAGTTGGTAAGAGGGACATCAAGTAACTCGATCAATTTTATATTTCTTCTTTTTTATTTTTGATTTGTTGTTGTGTCCGGGTAAATAACGTTAATTTAGTACTTTAAAACACAAAAGAAGGAGTTTTCCCAAAAAAAAAAAAATTTGACGGTCGTATCAAATATCAAATTACTTTTTTTTAATAGAATATCAAATACCCTCATATTGTTAAAAACAAATTACTCTTACACACATATCAACACTACGTGATTTACATTAGAGTACAAACTCACATGATTTTGCCATCCTTTAGCATGCAAGATTTTGGAATTGCCAGGAAAAAAAGTTTAAGAATTAAATTACCAAACTCAAAAAATTCATGGGCATTTATACAAATAAATCTTTTGAAAATTAGATAAAACAAAAGTTATGGCACCGTTTAACTCTTATCCATTTCATAATGGACTTCAAAAACTGTTTGGCAACACATTTGTTTTCTTTTATTTTCTTAAAAAAAGAAAACTCATCACATTTTAAAAAGGATATGATGACTTTTTAATTTATTTTTCACATATTATTTCATAATTTTTTTACTCATCTAAACACTATCTAATTTAATACAAAAAATTTTCTTATTTCAAACAAGAAAATATTTCATTTTAAAAATGAGTACGATCGAAACTGATTATACGTATGGGAGTGCTGGGCAATATTCATAAGAAGGCTGGTCAAGGTCATTTCCGTCATTTGAAAAAACTACCGACGGTGTCGGTGGCTGTATTGTGTTTAGTGTTAGAATAACGTGTAACCGACATTTTTTTTTTATTGGGCTTCTGTCAATGTCACGGTTTTGGGAGAAAGTGACTTGACTTTTTGATTAATGTTTTGTTATCCCATTTTTCCTACTTTGTCACGGGTCATTGCCAACTCCTACTTCTCGATTTATTGCTTGGTTTTTTTTTATCTATAAAAGAGAGAGAAAAAAGGAAATACTGAAAACGTTTATTTTCATGTTGTAGTTGTTTATATAGCATATAGGATATGTTTGGTGTGTAAGTTTGAGTTAAGATTTATAAATATAAATAGTAAATTTTGTTGACTTTTCAAAAAAGATAAAAAACTTTTTGAGAAAAAGACAAAAACTTTTAGAGAAAAAGACAAAAAAAAATTTGAACCAAACCCGTTGCCAAACAGGAAATAATTCAGATTTGAAAGAATCTTTGTTCTAATTGTTTATGATCAAAATTCACCAATAACAGATTTTTTTTTTTTCATCGCAAAAAAAAGGAGATCTTTTTCTATGGTTAAACATGCGAAATAAACTGCATAAAGCGAATTACAGAAGGAGGAGTTATTTTTGTAACAATTAAGAGCACATTTATGCAACCATACTTGTGAGTGCGTGCGAGCACTTACTGACGGATGTTAATTAAAAGCCATTTTTTCAGATGACAAAGCAATTTAATTAGTGGGAGTTCTAAAAATATGTTGATAGTATTAGATGATTTTTTTTTTTGGGTCCTTTACGAAGTTGTATGGGGAATCATAATTAATGATATAATGTGATACAACAGCTTCCGTTTTTCCTTTTTTGAAGGAACAAAAGATTATTTGCAGTCTTTTCATAATTATTAGTCGGTGGGCAATCACTATTATAGTTAACTTAGAACAGGCAATTAATTAACATCTCTTCATATGGCTTTCTTTAACAAATAAGAATCAGAAACTCTAAAGCAAAACTCTGTATATAATTTTTTTTTATAGTTTTTTTGGTGAATAAAAGAATTTAGGGATCGTCTCATTATTTCAGGTTTTTAACTTTACAGACATGACTCATTTCTCTATGTATGGCTGAGACATATTCGTTATATTAGTTTCTCTCAGTCGATTATTTAAGGCATATCCTGTCATTATCAAACCATGTTTCACAGCCGACATTAGAACGAGACCTAAAGAAAAACAATGAAAATTGATATTTTTTTTTAGTTAGAATAATTATAAAATTACTAAACTAAGCCCGAAATCGATATACATATAACTGCCATGTTCTGTACTTGAATGTTGATTATAACTATACACACACGCAACAATATAACATGATAGTGTTAGCTTACTGCTACTTTTTGATCAACAAAAGACAAACCAAAATTGTAGCTAGTGATCAAACGACATAACTTTAAATAGTTCCTAAGAATTAATAGTACAATAGTCAATAATCCAAAGTAATATATCGGTTTACAAATTGTTTTACTCGTAAAGTAAACAATATTTGATAGACACAATATATAAGGGAAGTAATTTCAGAAATAACATAGATATCATATCTAATGTGACTATATATGAAAAACACTTCAATTTAGCGGCTGTTCAATCCAACGGTACAACCTATATAAGATAGTAGCACAATTTAGAGAAGAGAGCAGTACAATCCGTTAGAGAGAGAAAAATGATTAAAGAGAAAAAAAGAACTTTTCCGTTTGGTATTCCGGCAGTGTCGGATAGGAAAGTTCTCAAATATATATGTATATGTATATATATATATATATATATATATGAAATTTCTCATATACGATACTGCATATCATGCGACATTTATAATTTTTATTTAGAAACTTGTAACAACTAGTTAATTTACATGTAACTTTCTATCGTTAATAATCTTGTCACATGGTATTATATTGGTATGAAAGTTAAGTAGCATTGAAAAAAATTATATTTGAATCATCTTGATTGATATAATATAATACATATCACAGTACAAGTGACATATCATATATATATATATATATATATGAAAATAGACAATCTTATTGGTCCCCATGTTGATTAATTATTAGAGCCTTTCAAGTAGTGGTCCATGAAAACAAACCGGTATGTGTATAAAATTATTATTTCAGTCAAGGGGTTTGAACTTTACCTATAACTTCTAAGCCGTTTACAAAATCCCCTTAATTTCTTGCTATAAATATGCATCCTACTTTTTCCTTTCGATATTCGATTTTCATCTATCCGTATTTGACTGATATTCTTATACAAGAGTTCTGAGTCAACAAGAACACGACTTGTTAATAGTAAATTAAAGAAAGTCACTAGTATTGTTGCTCATATGATTAAATTATTTTTTGGCATTATTATTATTATTATTATTATTTCTTTTTTATTTTTGAATGTAAGAGAAGATATAAAAAGTACATAACTTCTGAGTTCGTATTTGGAAAGTTTTTAAAAGAACTTAATAAAAATGACAATCAAATCTTCTAATAAGTAATAGATATGTTACAATAAGTAAGGGTTTTAAAATATTTATGCTCTTTTCATTAGGGGCGGAAGTTTCTACTCGATCATAGATGACTCCACCCCTTGCATGATTGTTTAGAAGTAATTATGTTTCGATCGATTTTCTTTCTAAATTATTAGTCCTTTTGTAAAAGAAGACACAAGTCTTTTTAATGAAATTTCAGCATCATTTATATATGTGTGTGTGTGTGTGTGTGTTTTGAGAAGTTACAATCTACATGGTTTTGACTAGAAATCCTTGTGAATAGTCATTCAATATTTGTTTGCATAACCTAGCTAAGCCCTAGGTAGGAGAGAAGTGCGTTGGTGGAGTTTTAAATGCGATTTCTATACGCGGACTATTATGTGGCTTTCATTAAAACAATTAATTCTTTGCCCCCCCTAGCTAGAAAGGGCAGCTATATTAAACCATAGATATTAAGGTAAATCAACATATATAACCAAACTCAATACTTATTTTCTCTACCCAATCGGTCTCGAAACTCTAATTTAAAAATTAAAAAAATAAAAAAAAGTTGATCGGAACTTAGAAGATAACATATATTATGTCGTGCGTTATGAGTAGGTGTACAACGAGGCACTATATGTTGAAGATTTGGTTGAATAATTGATTCTGAAAAGATTTTACGATTAGCATAATTGATTATATAGTTATATGAATTGATTTGTTTTTCGATTTGTTTGTTTATTCAGCTTCCTAATTTAACTTAGTTTGTATTTGATAAATTGTACCTCCTACACATTCAGTAATAACAAGTTTTGAATTCCATTTTATATCCCATTTTTAAGTTGATATCAGAATTGTATGTCCTATGTTCGGATACTGTAATTATATTATTTAACTCTTTATTATTATTTGTGTGTTGGGCCTTTAATATGTATTGGGCTTCTTGTTTGTGTTGGACACTTTCAAATCAACATGTGTATGCACGTTTGCCCATTATCTGACAAACTGTGAAGAGGGGCGTTGAAATATAAATATAATTGACCCATCTCCTAATAGTTTAAGATTTTGGGATATATTGGTAATCTAACACTATAATTCTATTGATAAAATCATTTTAATAAATTTTAGAAGTAGAATGATTTCAGTATGTCTTAATTTTTATACTAAGCGTTTTATCTAGACATTACATGAAAAAAAAAAAAAAACATTTTACCAATTTCCGTTTATAAGTAAGGTTATTAGTACAATAAATTCTTTAAAAGTGGATAAGGAATTGGACTACATGCATAATATAAACAAATAGTACAACACAAATGCTCATGAGTGTGGGATGGATGCATTGAGAGCCTGTTTGGTTTGAACAACTTATTTTATATTTTTCTTTAATTAAAACTATTTTTTATTATCATATCTTTAAATATATACAATAAACTTAAATTTTAAAAATCTATTTTTTTACTAGGACAAAACTATAAAAATCCGTAACTTTGTTATTTTAAGTCCAAATGAAATAATTTTTTATTAAAAAAATTACATGAAATATCGATAATAACGAAATAAAATCCATATTGATATTTTTTTTCCAGAACATATTTAAAATTTCATACATTTTAGACTTCAAACAGTTTTTTTTATTTTTTATTTTGTTAAATGTGTATTTTCAATACCACGTCTCATTTTCAATACAAAATAAATCTCTAGAATCTCCCCTAAACAGACCTGAATTACTACATGGGCCTGACAATATTCCAGTTTGGTACTTTTTTTTTTTTTTTTTGTGCTAAATAGTTTCAGTTTTCGTACTTGTACTTTCTTAATACAGCATTCAAGCAAAGAATTCCAACATTATATGTCCCTCAAAAAAAAAAAAAAAAAAGATATTGCATATGGGTGTCTGGTAAAAGCAGAGACTTCGCCTAGCGATACGTGTGTCTCATTTGCTCCCTCTAAGTAGGGTCATTCTGCATTAATATCGGTTTGTTGCTAGCTACCTTTCTAGCTTTTCCCGGCAGAAAAATAAAAGGTTGCCTTTCTAGTTCTATTCATTTGAATCAGTAGATGCAAGTTCTTTTTTTTTTTTTTTTTAGGTGAATGCAAGTTTTGGTTCTTGGAGAGCAAATTATGTAAATATAAATAAAAGTAAACCAAATTTAGTTGTTAGAAACTGTTTGGAAGACATAGTTAAATGAGATTATCATGATATTCGCAGTTAATTCACCTTTTCAATATTATTACTTGTATCATAAGTCACATTAATTTTACCAATTACATCTGAACAAACGTAAATCCAATTCTTGTCTGAGAACCGTGTCATATTAGAGGAAGAAAACAAATTGGGATAATTAGGTTACTTGTTATAAAAATAAGTTGTAAATTAATTTTTGTCATAATTTAAAAACTATAACAAAAAAAAAAATGTCATAATAATATCAGTAATGATGTAATAAATTAGATCAAATTTATTGAGTTGCTGCGACGTTCGTGACGATTGGAGTTGCTGCGAGAAGAAGTTCAAAGCCACGCGATCTGACGCTTTATGTTTATGATTGTTGCTGACGTTTTGAGATTTAAATTAATTTCAGTAATCCGGTTGATAAAATAAAAAAAAATCACATGGATTTGCGGTTATCGGTCAACAACCAGTTAATATCCAACTGAAGGAGGTGGTTACCGGTAGATAACCTTCCGGTATCCTATCGGTCAGGTGGTTACTAGTCGGTAACCACTTGATAACTAACCGGTATCTTGTTAAAGAAGGTGGTTATCAACTGATATCCTGTTGGTACAGGTGGTGGTTATCAGTGAATATCCCGATAGATATTAGATGGTAACCAACCATGGACCATCGATTGAGTCGGTATCATTATAGATATTATTTGATAACTAACATCCGTATGATCCCTTTAAGAGTTATAATAACTAATTAATCAGTATCCCGATCAGATCTCATATGCTTTCCAACATCCGTAGGATCCCTTTCAGAGTTATGGATTTCGTATCTATGAATCACCCTCCATAATTTACCAGGTCCGTTGCCAAGAATGGTTACATATATGCATCCTATTGGAGACAAACATTTGCCCCCAAATTATTTACTTTGTCAACAAGCTCTACGGTTGTCATATGGAGCTACAGATTAGTTCATCCTTGTAATGCTTAAAGGATGAGATAGATTCTCTCTTCACCACATAGAACCATTACATGCCTTTTTGCATGAGTCTTAGATTTGTCTTCAATGATATTAAGACCACAACATGCTTATCAATAACACCTCATGTTTAATATGATAAATATCTTTATTGACTTTCTCATCTTTTCTTAAAACCTCTCTTTCTCTATTAATTTGTATATTAAACTTGTATTTCTTTATATATCCCTGTATTTCTTTATATATCCCTTTGTCAAGACCACGACAAGTACGTGAGCCAAATGTCTTACTAAAATAATCTAGATGAACTCATTCTAATTTGATAAAATCCTCATGAATTATCTGTGGACTAACTAGTAATTAAATATTCTCAACTTCAATCTAGAAGGACGTACCTATAATTAAATAGGATATTTGCTTTAAAAAAACAAAAAACAAAACAAAAAATTCCACAAACTCTAATTTACATCCCATTTTCTTAACTAAGCTAGTAGCTCAGTTTTGCATTATGTTACAGTATCTTTCACATATAAACCACCCCTCAGATGTCCAATTCAAGACTTTGGTTAATAATAGTATTAGACAATATTCGTTATTTGTATACATATACAATCAACAAATAAATGTAAATAGGAAAAATTAATTGATAACTATAAATAAAACCATTATTACGTAAATTAAAATGTCATATATATACAACTAATATACTTTAACTTAGAATATCGATCCTAATTTGGAATACACCAAAAGACCAAGTTTTATTACAATGCAAGTTTATATTCATGTACTAAATGTGATTTAGTTACATTATTGAGGGACTTTTTTTATTTTTTTATTATTTTTATATTTTTTTTTTTGCTAGAACATTATTTGATGTAATTAATGTTTCATTTTGATGACTCATTTATAGCCCTCAATGACTAGAAGATAAATGCAGGACCGGAAGTGATAAGGGATGGGCGACGGAAGAACTTTATTTGAGGATCGTTTCTTAATTGATAAGACATCAATAAGACATTATTGCTCCATACAAAAGAGGTGGATTCATTATTTTCTTTCAGCTTCCATTATACATGATTTTTTACAAATAAAATTAAAAAAAAAATGTTAAAAAGGTCAGCAAGCTGCACAACCAACTAAATGAGATAATGTTTCAAACGCACATATACTTTACGTTATTAATAATCCCTAAAAAAAATTATAAAAAAGAAAGAAATAAATAAAACAAGTGCTTCACTACCAAGTGCTTCAAATGTAGGGTTGTTTTTTTTATTTTTATTTTTTTAATTATAGGTGACAAATGTCAATTTCTTTATATTGTTATACAATTTCAAACTGTATTGAAGATGTTCTAATAACCTTTGACTATGGGCCTATTTGACAAAGTTTTTTTGGAAGTTGTTTTCAACTTTCTAAGTTCAAAAATTACTTCGAAAGTGTTATAATCTGTCAGAAGAGTTTCTATATTCTCTATAAAAAATTATATCAGAGTTTAAGTTAGATATTATAAATTTTATTTAAAAGAGAAAACTTTAAAGTCATTTTGATTTTCAAAAGCCCTTTTAAAAATATGTTTTTCAAACACTACTGAAAATTAAAACTTTCGTTTATCTTATTTTACTAACTAAAAACAAAAGGAAAACTCTGCCAAATAAAGAAAAGAATCTATCTAGGAAAAGAAGGGATAACAAATTAACCATAAAAAGAGAGTTAAATGATAAATCCACACAAAACAGTTTGATTCTGTTTATCATACTACCAAAAACGACTTCTTCATCAGATGAAATCAATATCGTCATATCGATCTACCTATTTATAGGTAAGTAAACTTTTTATGTATGCAATATTAATCTGTGATATGATTTTAAGACATACCAAAATTATTGTAAAAGCTAACAAGGATAAAAATATAGACGGCGAGGGAAAACTTGACCATGAGTGTAGTTGCCATTTTTCTTGAGATATAGCGGAATAATTAGTTATATTTATAGCATAAGCTACATGCTTGTTTTTCGTTGGAGGACGCTTTAAAAAAAAAATTTTTTTACTTACGATTTCAGCCATATTATATCAATCAAAGGACATATAGTACTATTTTATATAATTTTATAGGTGAAAGCTATTTATTAAAAAAAAAAAAAAAAAAGGGTTGCCTCTTCACTTATTTATAAGACATAATTGTTTTGTTAATTGTTTGGAGGGGATATTATTTTGTGTTAATTAGAAGAGGTGAACTTATGCTTTCTTTTTACTTGTGTATTGATTTATCTATTTTTCAAATACTTTCTTTTTAGTTTAAGTTATAGCATGACTTAAAAATAATAATACTAATAGTAATAATATATGATGAGAAGACGACTAGGCATATTAGAAATTATTAAATTCAAAACTATAATTATCCGTCTAGTTATGCACATTAAAGGGTCCATGTATGTAGGTTATAATTTAAATTCTCAAGCAAAAAAATTAAACATTAAGTCACCATCGATAATTAAATTAGACACTATTATTTTTGAGAATTGTGTGTCTATTTACATTAATGAGAACATAATTATTCTAGCAAAATCATTGTAATTAAAATAGAATAGTAAATATTTGTATTTCTGTAAAGAGAATTTTTATTCTATACTCGATAGCTATATACGAATTTGTATCTTTGGACTATAACAGTGTCATTATTATCTTGAGAAAAAGTGTATGTTGTTATTTTGATTAATTGAGATTTGTAATCAACCCGAAGTTCAACAATTCCTATTTTTGTTTGTTATGGGAAAACTGATCCCCTTTACTACCGGAGGCATGATTTGATATTTTGATATGATTTTTACAAATTAAAAGGAATTAGAATTAGGAATTTCCTATTGAGGGTAAAACCGTCTTTTCAGACAAGAGTTTATATTCCGAAATTTTCACAAAGCGATGGGTTTATTTTGGAATAATAATAACATGGTGTATTTTCAGAAAATATATGAAAATTCCGTGATTAGCGTTTAATTACTGGGTTTTCTTTAATTTATTATCCTCCACGTAAACATATACAAAACTTAAAATTTATAAAACTCTAATTAAGTGTACCTCATGCAAGCAGGCAGCAGCGGTGGGCGTGGCTCCAGCGACAGCCGCACGACGATTGCTCTAGTGGCCTCAAAGCTGCCGTAAATTTCAATTTTACAGCAGTCGCTTCCACCAAAAAGCTCATCTTGAAGCGGTCAAATTTCTTTTTATCGAGGTAAGTTTTCCATGTTATGGCCTCTTATGGCAGCGAAAAAATTCACCTGTAAAAATCTACTAATTAATACTCATAATTCTTATAGCGTTACGAATTGGTTTACATATATCGAAACTAGACATTCTAAACTTTTCAATAAGCTATCATGTGTCCCATTTGATAAGAAAGCAATGTATCTTATTTATGAATTTTACAAGTTTAAGCTCAAACCCTGAAAATTGGCAGTGTAGCTCTCTGGCCCAAACCGGTCTACCTGATGTAACTTGCTGGTCGACCTGACATAACCGACCGGTCGACTGGACGTAACTCACTGGTCGACTGGACAATGTCGTGAAGCATATACAGTCCTCCAACTCAGCCCCGTTTGATTAGATCGTAGGTTCCTCATTGGTTTGGATGAACTTGGCAGTTTTATTCGCTTGGACGGAAGAATCTAAATGAAGGGGCAAAAAATTCTAATTTTGAACAGCTTTGAAGATTAAAGGATATGGCTTTTTTTTTTTTTTTTTTGGGTTAATATGAGTTGTTTTCTTTCTTTCTTTCACTCTTTCTTTTGTTGGGGTGGGGGCTGGTGAGGATTGAGGGAAGTAAAAATATTTTGAAATTTAAATATCATAATAATATTTTAGACATTGGTTAAACTTTGACAGATGTGAAAAGTGGAAAAAAAAAAAAAAAGCTTTCAACATCGACTGTTTCCTAAAGATGTCAAAGCTTTTACTATTGGTTTCTAACTTAAGTAATGGCTAACTGATGTTAAAACGTTTTCACGTCGTCCAAACTGAAGCCAAACGTTAAAAAAGTGATTGAATTCCCATTTTTCCTTGTAGCCAAAATCATAAAGCATGTTTATTAATCAAGTGACTATACTTTTTTTTGTGCCCCATTTTTGTTTCCTATGAAACTATCTAGCACTGGTTAATTAGATAGTGACGATTTATTTGAAAATTTTGGAACGGACTAATAATTATCATGTAATGAAAGAGACTAAAATTCTCGAACAATGATTAGAGCATTGTATATATTACGTGCTATATTACAAGAAGCAGAAATTTTAAGCCCCGTGTGGGGTAACAATTTCAAATGGAGTTTTGACTACTCAACTCAAAATGGTAAAAGTTTTGACTACTCAACTCAAAACAATCAAATCTACACTCTTCAATCTCTATTTTCATTTAAAAAAAAACAACTTAAGATTTAAAAATTCATAACTTTCTTATTTCAAGTTGAACAAGATGATTTTGTTTTCTAATTATATAAAATGACAAGAGAACAAAACAATATTCAATTTATATATTTTTTCTGAAGACATTTGAAATTCTATACTATCATGTCTATATCAAAGTTTATTTCTCATTCACATTTTTCTCTAAACATATTTTGTCAATCAACGGTCACAACTCCACTCCAATTATCACACCAAACTACCTCTAAGCGTATAAAAATATGTCACCACCCCTCCATAACTACTTCTATATCACAGTTCCTTTCATTCATATTGTTCTCTAACATATATTTTAATCACAATTCACTCACTCAATTCTAATTATCACACCAAACTACTACTAAGCGTATAAACCCCCCCCCCCCCCCCCCTATTTTTTGTTAGTATTGGCGCATACTGTAGAGACGATAAGTCCAAGATATATTTTTGCCGTACCAAGGATATCCAACAATTATTGCAAAGCAAATATGCATGTTCGGAGAAAATAAAAATAAAAATAAGCAAAATATACAGGTGCAAACAATGGGAAGTTAAATTGCATAAGAAGATACGGACATGAGTTGGAGATCCATGAAATGGATGTGAGTTAATGAGTTGTCAATGTCATGGTTCCCACATCCCATTTCCATTTGTTGGAGCTGAGGCCGACAGTACTATGTGTAAAATATATTTACATACACATAAATAAAAAGGAAGGGTATAGCGCCATCCTTCTCAATACTAATTGTAACATAGCGTGCATTTAGATTGTCAATTAAATATGAAAATTTTAAATTAAAATTAATTAATTTGTTAAAAATTAATTATAATTTTTTATTAATTTAAAAAAAATAAAAATTAATATAAATACTATATAATTAAGTAGAGTTAAGTTAAAATACT
Source organism: Ficus carica (assembly GCA_009761775.1). Lineage (NCBI taxonomy): Eukaryota > Viridiplantae > Streptophyta > Magnoliopsida > Rosales > Moraceae > Ficus > Ficus carica. Next base: position 30,183,075 of record CM019743.1, on the reverse strand, counting down.
AAACGAGTCAGTAATTTATATATATTTTATCAATAAAGTGATTTACATATAATATTTTTTTAAGTGATTGTTTGTCCTTTATATTAATATGTAGCTAATATCATGTAATAAAATTCTAAATAAAAAATTACATATTAACTAATAGTTATAAGTTTTTAAATAAAAAATTACAAGTGTCTTTTTGTGTACAAGATATTATATATATATATATATATATATATATGGCAAATGAGTTAGTTACCTTTCACACCACCTCGTATGGCAAATGAAAACGGCAGTTCAACGATACCATACATGCAATTGGAATCTTTCTTATGGACTTGGGAGATTGTTTTGCGTACGATAGTTATCATTGTTGTTTGTTATTCTTGAAGAAGGGGGGGACCAAAATAAATAGGAAGCCTGCAAATGATGGAAAATGTAAGGTTTTTTTTATTTTTTTATTTTTTGGAAAAGAGATAATTTGTGTCGTTTCAGCTTTTATCCTTGGTATAAATAGAAATTACACCAATAAATAAAAAAGATTTGACCAAATCCTATGGAAATATGGGCTAAGAATTATTTAGCTTAATTTACTCGTTACATTGTTTGTAGATGGTTGAAATAATGTTCATACTATATATATATATTATACTTTAATGGCTATACAAAAATCTTCTCTTTAATTTAATTTAATTTAAATTTTTTTTTTACAAGTAACTTTTTGTTTATGGTTGTTACAACTTAATGCGACATAATTTAACCTTTCCTTGTAAATTTCTCCCATTAACACGGTAAGATCGGAGAAAATATTGTAAAATATCATATTTATATCCTTTTTAAAGTTTGAAAAATATCATATTAGAGATGCCCACACGTTTATTTGAATAGTATCACGATTAGTCGTGGAAGACCTAAAGTGTCTTGTAGGTTGAATCATCCAAGTTATTAACCTAATCAGACAATAGTAAAATTCTTATTCTTTTACATCATCTATACATTAAATTAATATATCAATAGAATATCGATCAAAGTTTATGAATTTTTTTGTACATGATATGATCATCTACTATCCTTCCGCAAATTTTTTCGTTTTTATGGTTTTCGAAAACTGGAGCGGGGATCTTACAAGAGTTTCACGGAATTCAAACATTGATGGACGAAGAAATAGACTAAGGAAGGCGTCATCCCCTTTTGCCAACTCATCTATCCCTATGAGTGTTTATCCCGTCTCATATTTATAACTCTAGCAAACACTGTCTAAAACCTCGATCCAATTCTTGAACACTTCAAGAACCCAGATCTCATGCATGTTCTATATCCAAAAGCAGCTTACACAAAAACCAATGCAGTTATCGTGTGTGATAGTATAAAAAATTATATGATTCAAACACGAATCAGACGACAATATATATATATATATATATATTGCTAAATTAAACAACAAAATAATTTTGTCATTAATTTCAATTAGTAGAAATCTCGATAAAAGACAAAAATAACTAAAGAATGCGGATTATTAAAGCGAAAAAGGTTAATGAATAAGTATAATCTTTAAAAAAAAAAAAAAAAATCATTTAGTCCATCTCTTTACATAAGACAAATAGACGGATATAAAGCAATAGAAACAGAAAGGAGAAGGGGCATGTGTAGAGAAAAAGAATGAGAAAAGTGAGTGCAGAAACAAAAATAAAAAATAAAGGAGGGGGAAAAAAAAAAAAAAAAACACCAAAACAATACCCATAAGACGACCATGAAATGAATAGAGGCTCATATCATATCTTTTATATATTTAGGATTTATTCATTTTTTTAGTTTAAAATAAATTCAAATTCTACACCTTTACGTATAGTCAATTGTGATATTACTGTTAAATTATATCTATAATAACTAAATTTATTTATTTATCTATTTATTTTTGAAATGTAGCGGATTTATTTATTAGAGTAAACATAAGAATAATTGTAACTTATGAAGGACAAAAAAAATATCGTATCCGTTTGAAAGGAATGAAATTTTATTTCACATTTTAACTTGACTCACTAATCCAATGATGCTACATTAAAAAATAACAATAATAAAAACAGCGTTGACTCCCTCAAAAATAAAAAAACAATATTGTTGACAATTGCATGACAAGAGATAAAAGTGGTAAAAGAGAATTTTTTTTTTTTAAGTAGAAGGTGAAAAAAAAAAAAAAAACATTAATTGTGATAGGTCATTACTGTTCGAACAGACTATGTGAGCCACTTTCACACAGTTGTTACCAAACTTCAAAAATATCAAATTGAAAAAAAAAAAAAAAAAAAAAAAAAAAAAAAAAAAAAAAAACTTAACACCGCATAGGACGATATGCACAACGGCTATAAATCTATAACATTGCATGGGTCGATATACACAACACCTAGTCTAAACCCATTCTCTCCTCTAGCTTTTGTTACTCAGTATCACTGTCGGTCCAACAAAAGGTTTTCGCCGTTATACTTATCGATCTCTATGCATTTCACCACTAATCCATCGAAAATCCCTCTGCACCTATCATACTCCAGCTTGGAAGTTTTCACCGCCAGTCCATGTTTGAGCCCTAGGATTTGATGACGGGCTTAAAAACCTACCTACCTACACTTTACGTCCAATCATTCTTGCATTCTCTGTGTTATGGTAATTGGCATAAAGTTAACCGATGTTTATTCCGTTGATACTATTATTTGACTAGTCCCTTTTCTCTCGCAATCGGACATGTTGCGGCGTAAACGGTGATCATTTCTGTTGGAAAAGCAATTGTACACCTCAATAAGGATGCTAGGGAAAAAACAATTAGCATGTGCAGTAGCTTTTAAGTAGAATAACTACAGCAGAGCTCATCTCCTATCTATTCGGAGTTAAAGCCTACCCTCGGCTCCGTGACGGAAAGAGTTATAAAAGAATTTGTGATGGTGTTATATAATTAAACATCGTAGATATATATATATTTTGAGATAGAATCTATTTCTTTTGCATAGATTATTTATGATTAATCTGAAAAAAACAACACATATTTTGATTGATTGCTATTTATAAGTATAATTTATATTTCTTTCTTTGATTTCAAAATTTATTTGTTGTGAATTTTAATATGCCTTATTTGTTTGGTCATGGTCCAATGAAAAAATTATTTTATATATTAGAAAAAACACTATTGAGGGTAATAATGATGTTTCCATGAAAGTGGGTGTCCAGTTTCGTAAATTGACGTCAACGATTCAAAAAAACGGTAAAGACGACAGGCGTGTAAGGAAATGGGACCGGACAATAACGCTTGGCAACATTAAAAAAAAATAAAAAAATAAAAAATAAAAAAGCGAACGAAAACGCCATCATAATCGTGAAAATTTGGTGGTCGTCCACCTTCTTTCTTTTCCTTTCCTCTTCTCAGCGCCCCTCACGCGCTCCCTAGTGCCTTTCCTTTTTTTTTTTTCCCTCTAAAATAAATCTCCCTATTGCTTTTTGCATCGAAAACATGTTTGACTAGCCTACTTGAATTGGAGTGTCGAAGCTATTTTAAAAAGTTAGTTGAGTTTTAAAATTATATATTTAATTAAAAATATATATGTAGAGTTAAAAAATATTAAAATTTAAAATATGTTCGGAATAAAAAAATATATCAATATGAATTTTATTTTGTTTCTCTAAAAAATTTATGTAATTTAAAGAAATCATGTCATTTCGATTTGAAATAATAAAACTATGAACTTTTAAGTATTTAAATTATAATTGGATATTTGAATAATGAAATTGAGTTTATTTCTGAAAAAGGAAGACAAAAACAGATGGAATTGTTTGGTTTGAACAAACTAACCGAGCACAGACACCTCCTTAATGGAAACTATTTTGTATGAACACCTCAAATAATATGGGATTAACAGGATTCTTTAATACAATAGTTAGATATCCAAATATAATATGTTATATGTATATATAGATATTTACACAGTCTGTGGGGTGAGTTTTGGAAATGACACCACGTTTTAATAACGAAGTAAACAACGTCCTTGTGAAAAATTCTACAGAACTAAAAAGGAACAAAAGACAAAACAAAACTAAAGATATGCCAAGTCAGTAAGAAAAACTGGGAGATGAAGAACGAGTCAAGTGACATGTGTTAAATTAAGAATGATAAATAGAGATTTAGACATTATAAAGACATATATTATTATAAAAAACTATAAATAGGGATGAATAAATGAAATTTGTACACTTTTGAAGACACCTGAAACTTGAGGAAGAAATATAAAATTTCTCTCTAGATAAGTGAGAATAAATCTTGTAAGATAAGTGATTATAAATAATTTAACGGTAATTTTACATGATTATATAATAATAATAATAATAATAAATACATATTAAACTTACAGTTTAATAACAAGTGAAATAATTATCTTAAAAGCTTCAAAAGCAGCAGAGGCGATTAAGATCTCCATTTTTCCTGCTGCAATTTTAAAGGAGACAATCAGGAGGTTATCTCGGCTCTTGTACATAGCGAGGGAACCTCTCCGTGGGAAATTGCTAATACCACATCAGCTGCTAAATCGTTGCTTAGCTCTTTCCAGTATTTTGCTTTTTCTAAGATTAATCGCTGTATTAACTTTTGTGCTCATAACATTGCAAGTTGGGCTTTGTTTTGAAATCGTACTGAATCTATCCCGGCGGACTCTATCCCGTAGATAGTCCTCTCCGACTCTGTTGCTTGGGTTGCTCGCTCTCCTTGAGTTTGAAATTGATTTAGGGCCTGTTTGGCGGATTCGTTTCACTCAAGGTGAAACTGTATTTTTTTTTTTCTGAAAAAGTTTTTTATCTTTTCTGAAAAGTTTTTTGTCTTTTCTGAAAAGTCAACAAAAATTACTATTAAAACTAAAATATTTTAACTCAAATTTACACATCAAACACCCTCTTTATGAATTTTGACTAGATAAAAAATAATAATAATTAAAAATAAAAAATTGAAATAATGATCTAGCTTCGTTTATATTGGTAAAATAGATGACACGTGGGTTTTAAAAAATAAGATACTGACAGAGTATGTAATCCTAATATTTCTTCAAAGGAAATATTTTTAAAATAAAATAAATAAAAAATGATTTGACAACTCATCGTAGATACATTTAACAACAAATTTTTTCAGATAATAATTAATTGTCAAAACTTATTGCAATGTACTCATTTTTTTAGTCATATTTTCCACCACCATTCACAAAAACAATCAATTCCTGTTTCTAGATATATATATATTTTTTAAAGGGAAATTGTACCATTTTATTAAGGGAATTTAGCCAGCACTTACATTCTGTTTGATGAGAAGGAAAGAAAATAAGAAGGAAAAAAAAAAACCTTTGATGAAAAGAAAATTGTAAGTAAAGAACTGATTTTGATTTTCGATTTAGTTGTTCGCTGTAAAAAATGGAAGAAAATGATTTTATATTATCTTATTTGGTATTGTAAATGAAACCAAAAAGATGAAAAACTTACAATTAGAAGATGCCTACTATTTTTTTAATGAAAAATTAGGCTGTGTAGCCTTTTTTTAATTACATAATCCAATAAATTGCTCAATTTTTTTTTTAATTTAGAAAAAGTAGTCATTTTTCAGATTTAGTCAATCATTAGTCAATCATTAATTGATGGTTAATTAATGATTAACTATGAAAATTGATGACTGACTAATAGTCAATTACTTTGGTGATTAATATATCTTATAGTTAATCAGTGATTAACTGTAAATTAATCGCTGATTAATTATTATGAAGTCAATCAATGATTAACTATTTAAGAAAATTGATTAATCATTTTAGATAAAAGGACATTTTAACTAATTTTTAAAAATTTCGACCATTTATTAAAAAACTTCTTAAAAAAAAATGTTGTCCAACTATAAATCCATTTTATCATAATATTGCCAATCTTTTTTTTCTTTGGAATTTTTATGGGTAAGTACAGTTACGTAATTTTACTTCTTATATTAATGTCAATATTTTTCCTCTCAAAAAATCCCTTGATCTTAAGATAAAATTTTGGTGGGACCCACCTTATAAATCTTTCACACACTTTTATTTTTCATCCAAAATTTTATCAATCAAACTCTCCAAATTATTAATTTTCATCCTAAAATCCTTCTTATACTTTATTTCCTTCCACTTTTAACCGATACCAAACATAGAATTATTGAGAGAGAGAGAGAGAGAATCCAACACAATTAAGGGGGACAAAAAGGAAAAAATTTGGTTTTCCGTAAAAAAGAAAAAAGAAATAATTAATTGTTATTAACAAGCGCGTGAGAAGTTGCGCGTGAGAAAGGAAAATACTTTATATGGAAGTGCACAATTTTATCGGCAATGGTAGTAAGGAAGTGTTTATAAAGTTTGAACAGTGCCAACCCCCCTTTCAACTTTGACAGGATCCCGTCCCTCTCTGTGTCATACTCGATCGGAACAACCAAAACCCAATACTCCAAAAACGCCGTCGTCTTCACCCAATTCCCTTCCTAGGTTTCTCTCTCCTCCTTCACTCTCTCTCTTCTCGCAGCCCATTCTCCTTCCTCAGCAGCTGAAGCAGAAGCTGAAACCAGAATCACAAGTGAAAAAACGAAGAAGAGCTTAAAATCCAAGTCAAAGAAGCTGAAGTAAAATCTGCTTTTGCAAAAAGCACTTCTCTTCATCGTCCCAAAAAAAAAAAAAAAAAAAAAACAGAGCAAAAGCGGTCGTTCTAGGTATCTTCCTCGTCTGCAGAAACTGTCCTGTTTCATTCGAGGACAGAACATGTTTGTGTTTTTTTTTTTTTTTTTTTTTTTTGTCTTGCTTTGTTCTTCGAATGTTGTCTTTCAAGGTTTTCAAACAAAGTTCAAAGCTATTAAACTGAGTTGGTAGTTGTACAGTTGTGGGACAGGTTACGGCTGAGATCTTGTTATTCTTACTTTGATCTGTTTGGGTTTGAACGGTGCGTAATTCGCCTTGTGAAAAGTTTTCCTCAACTTTAGATCTATTTTGTCTTGAGATTTTAGGGTGTAAATGTCGGAAAAATCACTGCTTTATTTATTTATTTATTTTTGGTCTGGAAAATGTCATTTACTTTTTATTTGATTTCTTTTGCTCAGTTTAGTTAGTAGGAATTAAGTTTTTAATTTTTTTTAAACTGGGGATTTGATATATTTAGTTTTATATGTATCAGTCACTACTCGGTAAAGGATATTTGGTACGAGGATAAAATGGGTTGTTATCGCATAGTAAATTTGAATTTGGATGGTTTATTAAAAGGGTATTTAGAAAGATTAAAAATTGAGGCGATTTTTTGAGATAGCACTAGAAAATTACAATTGCTGTTGCAGAATTTGGTAGATAGGGATGATTCTTGAGTTGTCGAAATGTTACTGTTTGTATAAGAGCAGGTTGAGGATTCTCTATTGGATCTGTGCTTAGTGTATTTGAATATGATTTCAAGTTTAAGCTTTTGTGCTTATCTATTGTGTAGTTACCGTTTGTAATACTCGAATGGTTTATTGCTACATTGTCTTAGACATGCGATTTGCTAGATGCTAAGCCAACGTGCCGTTTTATGCAGTTTTGGCATGCTTGTTGGATTCATCAGCGAATGAGTATCAAGTAATATCGAGTACTAGCTATCTAAAGATGGATAAAGTGTCGTCCGACTGTCCGTACCCAGGATGTTTCTTTTGTGTCATGAAGGAAGGGAATCCAAGTAAAAGAAGGGCAAGCATTTTGAAATTCTTAGAGAACTTCCTGCTCAGGATGATGATGGTCAGGTTCTCCCTATCAGCGGGCTTTGGAACACCGCCATGGCACATCCGAATGACCCCGAGTTCATTGAGTTGGGAATATTTGAATGCATGGCTGCTCTGATATGGAAGGGTCTAAAGAACCGTCGTTGGCTTTCTCACGACCAGAATATATACATTCCCTATTATGCTGCGCATATTATTGGATCCTATACCATGAATATGGAAGAATTTGCGGAAAGTGCCGTACATGCAGGGGTTATCCCTCCCTTGGTCGAACTTCTTAGAGGGAGGTTAACTTGGGTTGAGCAAAGAGTAGCTGTTCGAGCTTTAGGACATTTGGCAACCTATGCCAGCACTTTTCCTGCCGTAGCTAGTCATGGTGAAATTCTCGAGCTTTCTATTCAACTGGCAACGAGCTCGCTAGAGATAGTGTACTCACATTTTTATCAATATGTTGATAGAAGGCTTAGCTATCATTGTGATTTGCTCACTCGTGGGATGGGCGGGGTTGAAATGGAATCCCGGAAGGCAGAGGAGTGGGCTAGTCAGCTACAATGCTGGTCCCTGCAGCTCATCAACTGCTTCGCTTTCAAACCGGAGTTACTTTCTACCATTTGCAAGCCTGAATTCTTGATAAAGCTGCCTGGCATGTGGGGTGGGCTTGTTAACGAGAATTCACCAGCTGGTATCGGTTTATTAAGAACAATTTGTCATCATAAGTTTGGTAGAGGACCTGTTGCTGCCTGTCCTGGTATTATTGAATCATTATGTAACATTGCTCGGTCATCCGACGATTGGCAATACATGGCTATTGATTGTCTTCTTTGGCTGCTTCAAGACTTAAGTACATGTCATAAGGTAAGTTTTTCCTTGGCCTTGTACTATTGCTGTTTACATCTATGGTTACTTATCACATATTGTCTTTCTTCGTTTATGTGGTTCTGCAAGTTTATATTGTAAGTAGTAATCAACAATGAATTTAGTTCCGTCCTGTCGAACATTTGACCATCATATTTCTTGTTCTTATTTATATGTTTCTTTGTTTTCGGTTCCGAATAACAGAGAAGTAACAAAGTAGTTGGCAAAACTTTCTAGGAAACCTAAAAATTTCAGGAGTAAATTCTGAAGGAAGCAATATTTACCCAACCCGAGTTAACATAAGGTTAACCCACCCAACCTTAATTTCCTTCAGGCAAATATTGCTTCATTATGACCTTTGTTTAATCAAGTGACGGTGTATCATTTGACTGAATGAATTTGATTAAAATTCTCATTTTAGTTCCTTCAACATAATATTCTGCTTCTGCCAACTCATTCGAAGGTTTCTCAGAAATGCTTATGGTGTTGATCATGATAATACTTTGAGAAATGTATATATTTTTGGCTAAACAAATTTATGTTGCGTTTGGAAACACATCCCATCCTGCATTATATCCGAATGCAATGCAATGTGTGTTTGGGAACCTCATATATTCTATTCAAATATAAAAGCATTTGAACAGTAAATCCAATATAATTGCTATTCATCATCATTTTTTTTTTAATCTACTTTTACCAATCACATCGCATTCTCTCTCTCTCTCTCTCTCTCTCTCTCACTAACTTCCCAAACACACATTTAAGAAGAAAATATCCAAATGCATATTGGAATCTTTTTTATTACATTTGAATACAATGTAGGATGAATGGTGTTTCCAAATGAACCATTAAATTGGCAAATTGTTTGATAAATATTCACATGGTTTCTGGATTTTATTTTCTGGGGGTGTGAAAATGATGTGTAGAAGTCTTGTGCTTTGTTCAGAGACTATCTGTTGTCTTCTTGAAACGCCTTGCACTCTGTTACCCTCATAAATGTCTCAGATGGGAAGACATCCAGCAATTGATGGACTGCAAACGCCTGCGAACTTATTCTAATGTGCTCTAATTACTTGTCACTTAATAAATCATGTAATTAATTATACTTATATTTCCTCTTTATATACAAACTTTGCAATACCACATCTGATGCTAGCATAACCGTTATATAGGTGATTGATAAGGCAGTGCCTGCACTTGTTGACCTTGCTGAGATCACAACACTAGGTGATCACAAGAAGCTTGGGGATTCGATCGTTAATGTTCTTCAGGAATTTATACAGTCACAAGGGACGGGCCGTAATGCTCCTAGCAGCCGCACTAAAGAACTGATCGAGGAGCTATTAAGTTCCAGACAGAGATTGAAATGGGAAAAGAGTATGCCAAAAGACGATCTACACATTAAACAGGCAGCTGCACTAGTCGTCAAGCTTGAAGGGAATTCCCTGTTCTCTTCGGGAAATATAGCTGGAGCCGCATCAAAATACTCGGAAGCATTGGCGTTATGTCCAGTGAGATCCAAAAAAGAGAGAGTTGTTTTGTACAGTAACCGCGCTCAATGTTATCTTCTGTTGCAAGAACCGTTAGCTGCCATAAGTGATGCCACACGTGCACTCTGTCTTCACAACCCGCTTAACCGTCATGCCAAAAGCCTTTGGAGAAGAGCTCAGGCTTATGACATGCTAGGGTTAGCAAAGGAGAGTTTATTAGACGCCATTCTGTTTATCAATGAGTGCTCTCAATCAAATGACCCTGATCTTTCATTGCGGCAAAATAAGGTTCCCGACTATGCCGAGCGATTAGTCAAGAAGCAGATGCGTGCTGCATGGTTGTTTAGAGAGGCAGCTATCAAACATGGTGGTGTCCACTGTGAGGGTGATGCTGGTGACATCTATGGCCGAGAAACAGATGATTCGGAATGGGAGACAGCAAGTGAGAGTGATATAGGAAATGATGGAAGGGATGCGATGGGCGATGAAGACGACGACGATGACGACGACGAGGATGATGGTGAATGGAAGAATGAGGATGAGAGAAAGGATAAATATGACAAGCCATCAGCGAAAGGTACCATCTATAACTGAAACTCAATTTCATACCCATATCTGATCTAGAAGATGAGTAGAAAAAAATAGAACTCTGCTCGGGTTTCATATAACTTGATAATATTTATCTGATAAAAATCCATTTAGCACCATGACAATAGGCATATTGATAATGTCATCTAAACGTTAAACTAATATCTGATGAATCGTGTTTCATGTTTTTTCATATTGCCTGTGCTTTTTGTAATGGGAAAGAGCCATTCGAAGAATCGTATCTGGTATTGAAGCTAACATGTCATGTAATGGTTATTTAAAATCATAACTATGACGGAAATTTTGGCACTTTAAAAATGGTTTTTTGAAATCTGTTGTTGCGTAGCAACGATGTAGAATTAATTGAATGCCCCAAACCATAAGCAAATTTACCCTCTCGATACAACACTCACGATTGATTACACTAAATCGAGTCGTTGAGGATATCGTCTTGCAGTGTGAGCTTTTTGTTTAGCGTTCTATTTACACCATTGGTGCCAACTTGTTTCCTCGTGATATTGTTCCAAATGTCATGTTTCTCACTTTGTTTCGAGTTGCAAACCGTGTCTTCTTCATGTTATAATACATCTATTGTTTGTCGACGACGAGGGCATGTTTAACCAATTGGATGTCTAAGCACTACGTTGGATACTTATTTGTACAGACCTTAAGCATGGATACAATGTGCAGCTAGTTGATGACGAGCCATGAAATGCGGATCGAAAATCTACCGTCCATATAAGGGTGTGAAGAGAGTAGCGACTTCTTTAACGTGTTCAGCACAGTTTTCATTTCCCGAGGTTGATCGGCAACGAGCAAGAGAGTTGTCCAGTTCTTTGTGTCAAAATTTAGAACTTGTTTTTAGTGTGTATCCTTTTTTATTTATTGTTACCAATTTTTCATGTTGAAAGTCAACTGTAGAAAAGAAGAAGGGTGAAGTTTTGAGTGTTGAGAACGAATGAGTGTAGGGTTTGTGAAGTCTTTTGTGTGAATTTTAAGTTAGAGGCTTGTGTATATGAAAACTTTTAGGCTTTTGACATTAAACTTTAATTTTGTCAATATTTCCATCAGTTATTGTGGTTTTCTTTTGCAGTAATGCATGCAAGAAATTGATAAGCTCTTCTGTTTTCTCTCATTCTACCCAACACAATAATCCTACATTAGACATTGGTGCTTTAAATACATTTAATTCTCTTTGTATTAGAGAGCCTAATTTAAGATTAAGCACTTATGTTGGGCATAAGTACATGGTTTAGAGTTTTTTTTATTTCATGTTTATCCGCATAATTTATTTTGTATTCATTTAGTTTTATTTTTCTTATTTGATTGTTTTTCTTGTTATCAGGGTTAATTTAATCATAAATAGAATTAAGTTTGTTTGAATCATAGGTTCAAATTCACAATTCAGACAGTAAATTTAATTTTTTTAAAAGAAAAAATACTGTTAAATATTAAAAAAAAAAGGTTTAAAAAGTGAGTTTAATTAATATGGTGCCGAATGGTTGTTTGGTGATTGCGTTTGATGATTATTAATAAATACACAGAAATTACTCTCTTTTTTTTTCCCCATATTGTTCTCTGTTCTTTGATAATTCCTCATTCTAATTTCTATTTCTCTTCTCTCTTCTCTCTTCTCTCTTGCTTTCCCCTCCTTTTTCTCTCCTCTCTTGGTCCTACATTATTACTTGTGTTTTTTTCTCTGCTAATTACGTTATATCCGTACAATTGGTCCTTGTGAATCAGTTCATGACTTTTAATTGGGAGAGCGAAGTAAATAGTATTTTATTTTTTTAGGCAAAGGTAAATAGTAGTTTCTAATAAATAATTGAAGAAAAGAGCATGTTTTTAAAATATATAAAGTAATTGATAGTAAATAACAAATTTATCATGTAAATAATTTATTTTTTAAAAACTTATATTCAATTTAATTATTTATTAAAAACTGTTATTTATTATAATTTCAGCTTTTAATTTCAAGGTAGTCTGTCCCATAAATAAATCCATAAATAGGGTAGAACTATGTCCAGCTCGTGCTTGTTTGCATTGCAAAGTTGAAACATGCGTGGTAAATACGTTATTTTGGAAGCTTTCTTGTGTTGCAGTAAAAAAATGTAAACCTACCTGTACTGGCTGAATCTTAAGTATTCTGTGTCACGTCTTTAAGAAATGTGTTTTCTTTCTATATTGCATTTAAGTGCCTTAACTATAGGAAAAGGACACACACACACACACACACACACACACACATATATATATATATATATGGGGGACCATTGTCGAATCTCTTTTTATTTTCATTCCCTATTTCTCGCCCCATGCAAGATACATCAACTGTGGGGTGTCGGTGGATTTAGTAAGGAACATCCTTTGTCTCTAGTTCTACTCCATATTCGAGAAAATGTTAGAAGAGACTACCCCTATTTTTTTATTTATTTTTTTTTGGGGGAGGGCTTTGGCACATGATTTAGGAAAGTTTGAAAATTTTTAGTTCAAATGGAGAATTTTGAATTCAAATAGATGTTTGGGAGAGAAGAAAATGAGTGTGACTCATATTTTGGATTAAAAAACGGTTTTTTTACTTTGACAAGGAGAGTAAGAGGCCGTTAGGGGGAAAATTACATACGGAGTTTTGGAGAAAATTTGATTGGAGTTTAGTTGAGTTTGTTTGGTTAAAAATCTGTTTGGAGTGAAAAAGTGTAAAAATTTAAAATGTGTTCAGGAAAAAAATTATTAATATTATTTTGTTTCTCTTGAAATTTCATGCAATTTAAGAAAATAATAATAATCTCATGTCGACTTAAAATAACAAAGTTATAAACTTTTAAAGTTTGAGATTACTGGAAACATCTGCAAAAATTTTATTAGAAACCCAAAGCTCCCGAAAACGAATGTTTGGAAACAAGACGGCAAAACACGGTCTACAGACATCTTCCAAACACCCCCTAATTCTATTTTTTGAGTAGAAATTAAGTTAGATAACTTTTTTTTTTTTTTGTTTTTTTTTTTGTTTTTGGGAGCTATATAAAAGAGTATTGATGTCAAGTACCAACAATTGATAAAAGGTGAGTCGTATGATATGTGGCTCACAAATAAACCTAACTATTACTAATTAAAGATGGTGGTGCTCGGTGATTGAGCTGCACACTAATAATAACAATTACCAAGTGTGTGGTGTGCACCTCAAGCTATACCATGACTTTGTAAATATGTCGCGCCAAAATTTTGGTGTTTATTTCAAGTTCTAACACTTTCTCAACTTGTTTTAATGATAGATGTTTTACTTGCAACAACGCACAAACCATATCTCATTGAGGTGTCCCATTTTCATTTATTGAAGAGCAGAAAAAAAAAAGTTTACCTTCTACATGTTTTGGTGGCCAATTTCTTTCTAATTTATAGTACGAACTAATATTAAAAAAATTATTTAAAAAAACCACTATTACTAAGCATGACCTTCCTCAATATCATGAAGAAAAATAAATTCTTACATAAGATTTTTCAACAAAGGAAAATATTAAACACGTGCATTAAAAATTAGAATAATTTTAAAAGCATTGATAATATTGAGCACTTTTCAATAATTAAAAAAAAATATATATATCGAAGGACGATATATGTAATCTATAAATAAAATCTACATCTACTTTTTTTTATTTTTTTTATTAACGATGATATTTAGTATCGGTGATGCTCCAATTCTTTGACCTTTTCTTCCTAGTTGCTTTGGCACAAAAGCATTATCAAAATCAAATATAGAACGAATACAGTGCAGGAACAGTAGTTTTACTATTATTATTATTTTTTAGGAATATTATTATTATTATTATTATTTGCCTAATGAAATGTAGACTCAAACTTAAGGGGAATTTGGCTATTCCTTTCAACTCAAATTAAACTGTATTTTTTTTTATCTTTTTCTGAAAAAATATTTTATCTTTTCTAAAAAAATCAATAAAATTACTATTTAAATTTAAAAATCTCAACTCAAATCACTATACCAAACACTCTATTAGTGCTCGGTGATAGGACCACGTGCTATTATTCCGCAATAAAACAGCAGGTGGACCTCTACACAGTATCTTATGGCCGTGTCTGGTTTCACACGAAATCTCATGTTTCCAGTCAAATAACCATCCCGATTATAATGTATTAATTTTTTTATTACATAGAATTCACCAACTCTTGCTGACAAATCGTCTAAATTAATAAAAATAATGGAAAGCACGAACTAAAACTAGTCCTGTTGGCTGCAATTCCTATACCTTCCATATTTTCGTCTCCAATTTCTTATTTTATTAGCTGTTTCCTAATAATATTATATCATTTTAAAAATTTACGCTCCTCGTTTTCATGGTCCAATATTCTTCGTCGTAGACAATAGGGAAACGACAAAACCCCAAAAGTTAATTATGTGTACGCTAAATATTAAAAACCAATTACTACTCATGATCTTTTTTTATAATTCGGAAAATATAGTATTTAGCCGGGATTGTCGGCACAACATATTATTAGAGCCAACAAACAAATACTTGGAATTGAACGATAAGGAAAAGAAAAATAAAAATGTAATAAAATTTTATAAGAGTAAATACTAACCAAAAAAACAAAAACAAAACAAAAAACAGAACAATATATTCAAAACGGCTACTAAACCTTTATTTCTGCTTATCAATAAAAGAAATTTTTTTAGTATGAAAAACATGTATAAACTATGCATATGTTGAAACCAATAATTACGTATGAAAACTTCAAAAAAAAAAAAAAAAAAAAGGAAAAAATGTGAGCTCTGAAAAAAATAAATTTTAATTGTGTATTTGTATCAATTAACAAGGTTTCTCCGAACATGGTCGGCAAGTGACGCAAGCGCGACGTCAACGGCGTCGTGAAAGCCCAAGTCGGTGGCCGTGGCGTTCGGGTGGGCGTAAGTGAGCGTCGGAATCAGCTCCACCACTTTCTCTCTCATCCTCTCCACTCTCTCTCTAGGAATCCTCCCCAAAACCTCTTCAATCCTCCCACTCTCCTCACTCTTCTCGTCGATATAGACCGAGTACTCTCTCTCATCCTCCGGCAAGAACCACTTGTACTGCGTGTACGCCGTGTGCCTCGAGAAAAAACACCGGCACGCAACCCGCCAGCACCGAGTCGAACGTCGACCGCCGCGTGAACGAGTCGCCCGGAGCCTGGAGGCAGAACTCCGACCGCCTCATCACCCCGAGGACCTCACCCGGTTCGTGGCACTTGTGTTGGCCCGGTTCGCATTGCAGAAGCTCGCACCGGTTCGAACCGGCGCATTGCTTTATCAGCTCCTCTCTTATGGCGGCTTTCTCTAGCCCCTTTCTGGGTCCACCGATGAAGGAGAACAGATTGGGCCGCGAGGCCCGTTTCACCTCGTCCTGCCACGTGGACATCTCCTGCCATGTGGACGGGTGGAAGTACGAAGGGTAGGGAATTCCGTGCTGCTTCGCGCCGTTCCACGGGTTTCTCTCGACTGTCATCACCGACATGTTCGTCACCGCCGGTAAGTTTAGCAGACAGTTAGCGCCGAAGTCGGGGCCGTGATCGGAGCGCATGAAATCCCATGCGGTCCTCCCCAGGGCGATGAAGTGGTCCTTACCTTGATTCCTCTCCCAAAACGGTTGACTTTCGAGAAAGTCCGCCAATCGGACGGCGAGTACGTCACGGGCCGTGAGATTGGGCTCGCGGAACTTGCTCGACGCGTGGAGGCCGCCGTAGAACGGGACGTAGAAGAGGGAGGCGCGTCGGGGGTCGCGCGTGCGGCAGGGATGATTCTCCACTCGCGCGTGGAATATCATCTCGGCGATGAACTGGTGGGTGGCGAACCAGCTGGGCATGGCGGTAGGCTCCGCCGCCGGAAGGCCCATGACGGAAATGGGCTGGCCCAGGCCGCGATTGGCGACGTGGGGACACATGTCGGTGTAGATGTTGAGGTGGCGGCAGTCTTCTAGAAGGCCCACGTTGAACTCGGCCGGCATGTCGTACACGTAAACCGAGAAATTGGCGATGTTACAATGTCCGACATTGTTGAAGTTGTGGTTGTTGTTGTTGTTGTTGAGATTTGGGTTCGGTGGGAGCCAAAAGACAAGTACGAGAAACCAAGCAAAAAGGAAGACAGACAAGAAGAGAGCGTATCTGAGGTGGGGATTTGTGAGGGACAAGAAATTTGGTTGTTCTTTGTGACTACTTTTGTTGTTGTAGACTTTTTCTTTGTCTGTCCATGAAGACGGAGGATTTTGCTTTCTGAAAAACATGGTGGAGAAGAAGAAGAAGAATAAGAAGAGAGGTTGGTTTTGTGAGTTAATGGAAGACTTTTTGTATGAGGAAGTTAATGCGAATGAGCAATATTTGGTGAGATAAAAGAGAGCAAAAAGAACCAATGTGGGGACTGGGGATGATAAGTGATTGAAGCAGGATTAGGAAATTTGTTGCGACCACGACAATATGGAAACTTTTTCTCACCAATGCATTTGACAATTTGGACCTTCTTAAGGCTCTCTATAGAAAGTAATATATATACATATATTGTATACACACACACACACATGTTTGATGTGAATTCCATCCACTTTAATTTTTTTATTTTTATTTTAAGTGAAGTTCAGTTACATGATTAATTAAAAATACATTAATGAGATTAAAAAGAGAGAGAGAGAGAGAATAGACATATATGAACTCTGCAAAAGCTTGTTATTGTTATTATTCTTTTTATGGAAATTACTTGGGTCAAAATTTTTAGCTACTTGTGAGTTGTGAGATTACCCAATATAAATTAGAATAGAAAAACATAAAAGACGGTTAGAGTTTATTATCATAACCGGATGGTAGAGAAGTACAAGAATAAATAACTCCTTACTAGCATGGTTTATCTAATACCTATTTACATTAATATATTATATATATATATATATACATATTTTACATCTATTGTAACTAAAGACTGTTTCGTCTGATAACGTCGAGAGTTTAGGTGCTAGAGATTTAGGAGAGCCATAATACGTGTATTAAACAAAAATAATTTTAATGTGAATACAAATTACTCTAGTACTTTATTGTAAATATAGTGTCATGATAATTTCAAATATTATTTAGCCAATTATGCTTGGTGATGAATCCCCTGTGTCTAAATTATATATAAAACTCTAATACTTTTAAATCTTTCAGGATGGTTTGAGTTATACAAGAAGGTAAAAGCCAAAAAAAAAAAAGGCTTAACGTTTACTGATCTATATGGTATATGATTTTATTTATAGATGCTTCACTTTAAAAAAGGAAAATTCTTCTACACCAAGAAAGAAACACACTACCCATCTAAAGCGATTAATTAGCATGTGTTTGGGGTGAAGCATCCATTCAATTGAAATCCAAAAAATTTAATTGATTTTTGTCTTTTTCTAAAAAGTCAACTTAAGTTTTACCATTCACAGTTTTTGTAATTCAAACTTTAAAAGTCCATAACTTTGCATATATAAGTCCAAATGAGATGAATTTTCTTTTTAAATTGCATAAAATTTCAAGACGAACGAAATATGCTTCATAGTGCTTTTTTTTTTTTTTTTTAAACACATTTCAAGTTATTCTACTTTTTAGTTTTGACAGTTTAAACGCCTTACCAAACGCACATTCAGTTCAACTCAATTAAAATCTAAAAAATTCAGTTTCAACCTGTACATCAAACGCATAAATGGTGCGACTTTTTGATCGGTATAAATTTGGGAAAACCAAAGGAGAAATAAGAGAGTTATAGGATACAATTACAAAATTTTCTTTCCTAACAGAGCAAAAAGTAAAATAAAAAAAAAATCTTTCCTAAAAAAACTGTCTTTCTCTAGTTAAGGTAATTTTGCTTCAAAAAAATACTCCTATATAAATAAATCCGTGAAAGGTGGGAATTATCACCAGTAGAAGCCGCTGGCCTACAAGAGAAATTTTGTCCTCACACATTTTTTTTTTTTTCAATAATGTGAGATTTTTATTCTCATTTATTAAAAAAATATTACTAAATATCATATATGAGAATTCTTATTTGAATTAATTTTTATCTTTTCATCCATTGAGCTAGTATTAGTGAAGTAATTTTGTCCTTAAACATCAACCCATATGTAGAAATTCATAAATCATGAATAGCATTGTCCATAGATGGATATATATATATATATATAAGAGTTTTTCAACGGTTTTTTTAATAAACAAAATTATAAAAATAAGTGTATATCATAATTATATTGATGATATGACATTCTATATAATTGCTATATCAGGTTAAGCACCTATTTACTTTAAATATTTATTAAAAAGATTAAAAAGATTCCTTTTAATTAAACTAAACTTTCTAGTGTACATCAAGAGAGAGAAAAGTGTACACATACATGTAATCCAATTAACCACATACTCCATTAACCACATTTAGAGCTTTCCTCCTTTGCTTTGATGCAAATAACTTTATAACTTTTTTTTTTTTTTTTTTTTGGACAAAGGGGATGATTTGGTTAAGCTAGGAAATAAGAAAATAATTACTGACTAACAAACACAAACCAAAAGAAAATAGAAGAAGTTCTTAAATTGTATCATCTCTTTTTACTGGAGTCCAGACTTCAGACAACACACCAATTATAAATATATACAAGAGCATATTCGTACTATATTAAAGGTCCCCGAACAACTAAGAATGAGACAAAAGGAGACGACTTAAAGCACATGCACCTTACACGTGTCATACTCATATGGTCCCAAAGACTTCCATTACCAAATGAACATTTAATGACAACACAATAACCAGAGACAAACAAGGAAGTAACAATAAATAAATCATTCGTTGAAATAGAGAAGTTACCTACTTTTTTATTTTTTTTATTTTTTTTTATTTTTAAAGAACGTGTTGAACATATAACAAGCTATGCCATGGATCTCATCACTCATTGGGCAATCATAAAGAAAATAAAATGTTTTCTTTTTTCTTTTTTGCTCCGAGAAAATAAATGGTTTAATATTCCTTCTCATTTGTTTTGTGCTCGGTTGTCCAATACAGAAGAATTACAAACTTACTTTATTCTCCGAAAAAAAAAAAAAAAAACAAATTATTACATTTCTTTTTTAGGAGGACTGGTAATGATTTTATTATTTACATTTTTAGGTGAACTTATTTCTAGGAAAGGAAAAAAGAAACTATACTATTTGAAATTTCAACAAACTAACTAATTATTGGGTTGGTAAAAAGATATTAAATGGTGCAGGTTCACATTTTGGATTATCTTTTTTAAAATCATAACTTTAGTGATCTCTAGAACAGGTTGAACTGGTGTGATGAACATGAATCTTTGGTTTTTTTAAATCCCAAGGATATTTATTTGCTTCCAAAGGTTACTCAAGGAATCATGATCTTGATTTGATAATAAAGTAGAGTTTTAGTTATAAAAAAAGAAACGAAAAACAAAATGTATAATGTTAAAAATTAGATCCTTGTTCATTCTTTAATAAAGAAAAGTACTTTTTAAGAATTAACTTCAAGTTTTCTAATTGAATTTAGAGAGGGATTTTTTTTTTAATAAATAGAATCACAAGAATTATAACAGAAAAAGGACCTGATTCATACTTTCTCACTTAATATTCAGTGCGTCCAAAGTTATTAAGGCTTAATCGAACTTGATAGGTCATTAGAAAGACATAATCGCACCTTATAGTGACCAATGGGATTCGATACATGTAGGCTAAGCAAGAGAATCTTGGTAGATCGTTCTTTTTTTGTTATGTTATTATTGTAATTTACTAGTTTTTATTTAAAATCACAAAATTTACTCAAAGAGTATAAAAGTAAATTTACAAAGTTTATTCCTGACTTTGGGTTTAAGAAAATACATAAACATAATTTGTACTGACACTGATTTCAAATTCTGTGACCTAAGTAGATTACTTTTTTGACTCTGCATCCCCATTCTAATTTGAGTAGTGATAAGGCACCAATTGTATTCTCAATCTTTAAATACCAACTCACGATCAGTTATTATCATTTTATTAGTAAATATAATTACTTTATTTATAAGCAATCCTTTAAATATATACTATTAAATAATAAAAATTTATATGACACATAAATGGATGCTCAAAAATTAATATTAAAGTTTGTGTTTATAATATATATTTTTAATTTATTCCTTTTTGATTGCGCATAAATAAACACAGTATGAACGAAAGTCTGCAGCGTATCTCTGGCTTGAATTTAGAAGAGACATTTAAAGACAGTTTAGCCAACAGTGCATAGCCCGTTAATGGAGAGCTGGTCTTATCCCCCTAAGCTCGGATCATTTATTTTTTTGTCTAGTGTTTGGCAATACAGGCCCAACATAGTTTTGGATGGTCTTTGCACTCTTGTGAATAGGGTGATTATGAGGATTGCCCAAAAGAGTACACTTGTAAAATATTATCTCATTACGTGATTTAAGGATTTTTAACTTCCTACTAGTTGTAGTCACATGGGTAGCATGTGTTTAATCAATTGGTTAAATGAAAAATTAATTATGAGGTTTTTATGAGAAAAAGTTGTCAGAGAATATTGAAGAGAAAATAATTAAACAGTAATAAATTAGAGATGAGTTAGCAAGTCACGTAAAAAGTTAATTGTATGGTGCAATGAGAAAATAATAGTTGAGATGATAAAAAAAAAAATTATTTGAGTAAGGATGCATTTACAAAAAAAATTGTATTTTAGGATGGGCAAAAAAAAAAAAAAAAAAAAAAACCAAAATGAAGATTGAAAACGATGAAGAAAGCAAATAAAAAGAAATCGGCACGTGGATAAAGTGAATAATAATTTTAAAGACTAAAAAGAACAAAATGTATATATTTATCAAAATTTTCACACAATTTTGATCGATAGTCAACTTAGGGCCTAATATAATGAAAAAATAGTAGTTGATAATCTGAGATGATTATGAAAAAATAAATAATAAGTATGCATTTATTTGAGAGAAGTTTTTGAATGAGGCAAAGGAGAAAAAAATTTAGCAATTAAAGAAAAAGAAAGAGAGAAAAAGAAAAGGGAAAAAATGAATGAGAATAAAAGGCAAAAAAAAAAAAAAAAAGAAGAAGGAGGAAATGACATTTGTCTAAAAGAGAGAGGAGTATTTGGCTTTTTTATATATGTTAAGATAAGATAAATCAAAGACGAATATAATATATTTTTTCAGAAATTATCCCTGGTTGGACAAAAAGGTAGTCTGATAGAATATTATGTGTATTCTATTAGAATACCATAAGATAACCTGGGACAATACCAACCACCGACGGTCTCTGGTCACTAAAGTGTATCCGGTCACCGAAGAATAAACTATTTGAATTTTTAATATAAAAAATATCAAAATAAACTATTTCTCATCCTAATGTAACAAAAAACAAAAAAACAAAAAAAAACTAATAATCCATCAAAATACGATGAGTATTCTACTAGAATACAACAAGTAGTCCGTCAGAATACATGATAATTCTCCAGAATAACAAAAAAAAAAAAAAAAAACCAAAAACAAAAACAAAATCCAGATTCATCATCGATCCAGAGAGAGGTCGAGATTGCGAGGAGAGAGGAGATTGTGGTGGAGAACGTGAGGGCAAGATCACAGTGGTAGGGATGGGGGGTTCGCGAGGCCGAGATTGCGGCGGCAGAGTTCGCGAGGCAGACAGAGAAAACAGGAGATCATGCGACGTCGGGGTTCATAAAAAGAGGATAATGTGAGGCGGCGGAGTTCGCGAGGCCGAGATAGAAGAGAGGAGATCACAGACACTTACGGAGCCACGTAAATAGTACCCTCACTGAACATGTGAAGAAAATTTATATAGTCAAATTACTGAGGACTTAACAAGTTTTCTAACCAAGTCAGATACAAAGTCCATCTCTCACGTATTGTTGCCTCGCGGATGCTTAAGGAGCCACGTACATAGTAATGGGGGCACGTATCCTTACTAAACAATTGAAGAAAATTTATTTAGTTATATTGGTTTCTACTTTTCTGAGGATTTATATAAGTTTTCTAACCCTAATTATTCCAAACTTCGTGCCCCTATTAACCAGACCTTCATTTTCATAAATTTTTAACCTTTTTTTTTTTTTTTTTCATTACTCTTATAAAACTTTTTCTATGGGGGGTTTTTTTTTTTTTTTTTTCTTTTCCTGGATTCAAAGAAATTGTTTTTTTTTTTTAATAGAAATTCAAACAAATTGTTTTACTTCTGATCTTACACGTTTCTCTTCCTAACCCAATTTTCAGTTTCCAACTTTTTTTATTTTTTATTTTCTTTCCTTCTGGTTGAGAGTTTTCAACATTATGTTTTTCCCCCCCTCTTTCTTAGGTTTAATCCTAAACATTTCTCTCCCTCCCAATTTGTTTTGATTGGCTTCCTTCTCTCCATTTTCGTTTAAATATAACAATTCCTTTTCTCTATTTCTTCCCTTCTCAAAGAGTACTTTATTCTTGAGTCCTTTTGTTTTTCAATAAATAAATTTTAGTACTATTGATAACAAAATAATGAAACGGTTTCAAACTATGAAAACTCAACAAGAAAATATATATTTTTTTATTATTTGTTATTTTCCTAAAAAATTTAAGAAGTTTTTGCATGATTTTTTATTTAAAATTTTAGTTATTTGTGCCCCCACTAGATTCAAATCCAAGATCCGTCGTCAATGCTCATAGAGAGGAGAGAGGACCGGCAGAGAGGAGAGAGAGAGCTATAGCCCGCCGGTCAAAAGAGGGAGAGAGAGAAAGAGAGAGTAAAAGAGAAGGGAAAGTGTGATATAGTTAGGATTTGAGGATAAATCAGTCTTTTTAGTTTCTGATCGAATAAAACATTGATCAACAAGGTATAATTTCATGTCAGATTTATTTGGGACAATAACTCTTAACATATGTAAAAAGGGACTGTTTGCCCAATTTTCTCTTGTGAATATGTACCCGAAACTGGAACTACATTGCAGATCCTGTAGTAAAAAATATGAATAAAATCATGATCATAATCATAATCATAAGAATTATCTTAGCAAGGCTATTAGCTGTTTTTTTTTTTTTAATGTAGTAAATGTGTAATTAGACAATTGCTGTATAATGACTGACCCTAGGTAATATTGTTATTTTATTTCAATTTGATTTAGTGATAGTTAGAAAAGCCTCGACAAACCATAAAAAAAAGTATATAATTTTATCACTACAGCGGCGGCGGAGTCAACAACCTATTATTTCAATAAGAACGTATATTAAAGGATAAAATTTATAGAGAAATATATATATATATATATATTTTGGATTTTTTTTAGTGGGTTGGAGATGCGGAAACCTCCACTCGATTATGGGTGGCTCCACCCATGTCTTAGTGGATGGATAGTAAAAATTTTGTATTTATGTTCATTTTTTCTTTATCTGTTTGGTTAATGTTTTATCTTTCTAGATTTTAATTCACCACGAGTTTATCAGCAATTATCGATGGTTTATTAACAAACTTTAACTAATTATTTATAATTTGTCGATTTCCAAAGATAAAAATATTTTTGTAGCCTAGTTACTTTTTGGAAAATAATTTGTAGGGTTTTACAATGTTTTTGGCTAGTTAAAAAGACAAAATTCTGTGCGTATAAAATATAAATTGTGACATATTTACGAGTGTACTCATTAATAAGGGTAATTTAAACTTTTAATTAATAAGGGTAATTAACGAGTGTTCATGTACACAATCTTTAACATTTGTTCCGAAATGCCCTTTTTATAACCGTTAAAAAACCCTTACAAACTATAATTTTTTGTGCTTAATGCATTTGTTTAATAATCTTATCGTAATACTATAAGGTTGTGATTATCTTATTAAATTTTAAAAATCTTTTGTGAATTTTAATGTCAATGATTAAAACTTTTCGAAAATAGCTAGAGGTTTAGAAAGTAATTTGTCAAAATTAAAAGTTCATGAACTAAAATAAAATGATGTTTTGTAATCCAGAAAATAAGAGTATGTTTGGTAGAAGAAAAAAGTGGAAAAGACAGAGGGGGAGGGATTGGTGCAAGGATTTTGATATTTATGGTTATTTGGTAGGAGCGAAAAAAAGGAATGAATGCGTTACGGGAAGGACTCCAAATCTTTCGAATATTCCTAATTTTGATCTTTTCTAATGTCGAGAGATTATTTGAGGGATTTATACCAACTTTCATAAGATAAATGATTTCTTTCACCTACCAAACATACCCTTAGTGCTTCCATTTATAGATATGAAAATTAAAATCTAAACTTACGGTTTTAAAAACTTATGCTATCTGTAAAAAAATAATAATAATAAATAATAAACATGAAAATCCATCATTAATTTTTCAAAATTAAAATTAAAAAGTAAGAAAATGTATCCACATGGTTTAATTCTAATAAAGAACGTCGTAAAATATGGGAATAAATGGAAAGCGCTACGCATGTTATATTGCAGGGATAAACAGCACCATAAATCCACTATCTAAAACGGATTACTTTACACCAAAAGTCCGAAACCAACTTTTAAAAGAGAGACTTAGGACAGTTAACCTTATCAACATGCCTTAGATAAAGAACTTGACAATATTATTAACATTTTTTTTTTTGACCATTCACTAGACAAAAGTAAAATAATGCCAAACTAGACAAGATGATAAAAAAAATAATAATAATAATTGTCGACCATATAAAGTACTATAATAATTTACAAGTTTAGTGGGAATGAGGTTATTTGCGCATCATTATATGGGAATTGTTTACAGTATGTCTTCCAACAAATTTTTGTGTTTTCTTTCAATTTGATTTAGTGATAGCTAGCTAGGAAGCCTCGACAAATATTATATATATATATATACACACACACACATATATATATACACACACATATATATATATAGCTGTTTGGTTAATTGGTTTATCCTGCTAGATTCTAATCGACCATAAGTTTATCATCAATCAATGATGATTTATCACTAAACTTTAATTAATTACTTATTAGCCTTTTTTGCACCCATACACCCTTAACTTATCACATAGTTGTAATTTGCACCTTAACTTTTAATTTCGACAATTTGAACTCTGAAATAAATTTGTAACAATTTATCCCTCATTAATTACAATGTTGATTTTTTTATATGAAAATTGACCCTTGACTTATATATAGGTTGTTAAGTAAGAGTACTATAAAAGGTTCTTTATAATCAATATTAACCCAAATTTATATTCAAAACAAAGTTAATTAAAAGTTTTCTAACTTAATTAAAAATCTTAATCTAAAGAAATTTGGGTTAAAATAGATTAAAAATGATCATTGATCATGTCATTAATTAACGACTTATGTACAAATCATATATTAATTTCCTTCAAAAAACTAACATTGTCATCAATGAGGAAGTTGCTATAAATTTGTAAGTTTAAGGTGTAAATTGTCAAAATTAAAATTTCAGGGGTGTAAATTGTAACTAGATGATAAGTTCAGGTGCATTGGAGCAAATAAAAAATAAAAATAAAAACACCTACTTATTATATCCATTTTGAGAGATACATAATTTTGTTGTACACGAATTACTTCGAAGGGAAAAAAATTTGTTTGTAGGATTTTACAATATTTTTGGCTAGTTAAAAGACAACCTGTGTGCATAAAAATATGATTTGTCATAAATTTACGAGTCTACACGATTATATAAGGATGATTAGCGTTTATGTTAGCTCTTGAATTATAAACATCCCTTCACATTGATATCTGAAACCTTTAATTTTGAAAGATATTTATTTTTGTTAATTTTCCTCCTTTACACTTAAATTAACAAAGGATTTCTAAAATTTAACTTATGTGTCAATTGTGTTATAACTTGAAATTTGACAAAATATCGATACACATTATCTGCAAAATTCTCTCTTTACGAACAAACCCTTGCAAACTTTAACATTTTGCCCAATGTAACATATACACACACACATATATACTAGTCAATAAGGGTTTGTGTCATGTTGGTCAATGAACAAAATGTGGTTATTTAGGTAATTTTCTCTTGGACAAGAAGGGTTTTCTAAAACTTATATATATATATATATATGTATGTATGTATGTATGTATGTGCAAATCCTTCTTGACTGTTATATACAACCTTTAGTTTTATTAATATCTGATTTATGTCATATTGATCTAGTATCAAAATTTTATATTATATTGGTGTAGTGATCTTTAAATTTATATCATGCAAGTGCTTTCCCCTTTGTCAAAATTAAAATTTTATGAATCAAAGTGACTAAATGTTTATAATCTAGGGACTATGTGCTCTCAATTTATATATCCGACAGATAAAATCTAAACTGATGATCGAAAATACTTGCTCTACCCGTAGGAAAAAAAAAATACAATTCCTATAATAAATTTTCAAAATTAAAAAAAAAAAAGTAGCAAAATGTATATTCACGTGGTTTAATTCTAATAATGAACCTTGTAAAATATGGGAA
The DNA here is from genome assembly GCA_009761775.1 of Ficus carica. Taxonomy (NCBI): domain Eukaryota; kingdom Viridiplantae; phylum Streptophyta; class Magnoliopsida; order Rosales; family Moraceae; genus Ficus; species Ficus carica. The sequence goes on along the minus strand of CM019743.1, from coordinate 30,155,907 downwards.
ATGAAAAGTACCACGCATATAATATTGTAGGGATAAAACAGCACCATAAATTCAGTATATCTAAAACGGATTACACCAAAACCAACTTTTGAAAGTAAGACTTGGTACAATTAACCTTATATACATTCCTTAGTTAAAGAACTTGATAGTATTATTAACATTTGTTTGTTTGACCATTCACTGGACAAAAGTAAGATAATGCCAAATTGGACAAGGTGATAAATATAGTTTAATTGTCGATCATATAAAGTAATAACAATTTACAAGTTTAGTGGGAATGAAGTTATTTGCCCGTCATTATATGGGAATCGTTCACATCATGTCTTCCAACAAATTTGATACTAATTCGTTGATCTTTTATATATATATATATATATATATATATATATAATAACAGAGCCAGAATTTTTTTCAGGGAGGAGTTATTTAAACAAAAAAATTTGAACCAAAATAAAGAGTTAAAATCTTTTGTCATCTTTTATCATTCTTTATTGATTTGTATCTTTGATTTTTTTTTCCTTGAAAAGAGTTTAATTTAATTTTAAATTTTAAAATTCAAAAAAGAGTGGGTCTATTGACAACCCCCATTTTGCTTTTCCCACCCATTTTTCAAAATCATCAACAAATTAATTTTAGAATTAAAAAATTATTTGTTCCATCCCTTAGTTTTCCCAAAAAGTACTTATAATTAAATTATTTGTCTTTCTTCATTCATTCTTCTTTCTCTACATACTAAATCTAAACCACTATACAAATTTTTTTTTTTCTAAATATGTTTTGTTTTATTTTATTTTTAAATTTTTTTCTCATGAGATTTCTTTTTTCTTTTTTCTTTCTTTTTAGATATCCAATAAAAATTTTCATCAGTTTATATGTGGAAATAAAAATCTATAAACTTATTCTTTGTTATACTTCTTCTTGAGACAACAAAACTTGAGGATAATTAATATACTGATGTAACTGAGTATTCCACAAACATGGTTGAAAATGTTATGAATTTGGTTAATACTTTTATTAGATAATTAGAAAAATCTCACTATTCGGAGTTTGTATGAATTCCTAACAATTTCTAAATGAATAACCAATCAAATCGATATATTTGATTTTATGTCCACTTCATGCATACGTGTTTTACATTTGCTTGTTATTTTTTTGAAAACAAAAAAACTAGTTATAACATAAAACTACAAAATGAAAAATAGGAATAATAACAAACAAAATAAAGAATCTTCTCTTTAAAAAAATCTCATGAAAATGAATTAAAAAATAACAACAACATAGAACATTTAAAAAAAAAGTAAGGAAAAAAATGTACAGGGATTTAGACTGTAATGAGAGGAGAAAGAAAAAAATAAATAATTTATTTATAAGAGTTTTTTTTTTGGAAAAATTAAGGGGTGGAACAAGTAGTTATTTAATTCTAAATTAATATAGTAAGTAGGTTTTAAAAAGTGGGTGAGAAAAGTAAAATGGAGGGTTATAATTGATTTTAATTTATTTGAGATACTAAATTTTAAATGTGCTTACTTAAAAGTTAAAAAAAAAAGGTGAAATTTAAAGTTTTTTTTAAAACATCATGTTAATGTAGTCGTTAAAAATTTCAGGTGGAGCAAATAAGGATAACATTATAAAATATTTTATCAAAGTAGAAAAATTATAAAAAATTAAGAGTTAAAACATAATTTTTTAAAAGTTCAGGGGCATACACCCCCTCGTCCCCACCTCCCTCCGCCCCTGTATACATATATAAGTGTGTATATATATATATATATATACATGTTTTATGTGGCAGATAACTTCAAACTAGCTGGATATACATTGTTAAGCACCACATGATTTTTATTTTCTTACCGACGTGTGAACCACAATATCCATCGTTCTCGCAACTTTAGTGATTAAATAGCCACATATATCTACACACACACACACACGTACATATATGTATACACTATTATAGTGTAGTTAGTAAACAAATCACTAGTGGATGTACGTAGTTCTCTAATATTGCTTTAAAGCCAAAATCTTCTTGTAGGATACGGTATAAGATTTTCCAATTTGAGTCCACTTGGAAAGCTTTAGAAATCTCTCTAGAATATCTTTCTGATGATATCCTCCCAAGCTGTAATTAAAGCTATTGGATTTTATCATCTTTTTAGGCTTAAAAAGTAGTTGAACTTGATCAAGTCAACTGGCTAAAGCAACATTTATAGAAGTGGTCCCAACACGTGATAAGAAGAAAGAGTTCCTACTTGAAAAACTTTTATCAACTTTGTCTTAATTACTAACCTAATTCCGATAACAGGTAGTTTTGGTCCTGTATTTTATTATTTTTACAGGTGTCTTTCCTATAACTTGTATAGACAGTTATATGATCAATCTATGACGATTGAAAAAACATATGAGATTTTGAACTCAAAAAAAAAAAAAAAAAAAAAAAAAAATTTGTGAACACAGAAGCAAAAAAAGACACGTAATATTCTAAGAGCAAATCGTTCGTAAAGGTCTTTTGAAACAAGTCCTATTTATATAAACAATTACTGTCTGAAAAGGAATTAAGGGCAAATTTAACACAATTAATATATATATATAATTAGTAGTACACAATTCTGAACATTTTTTTTTTTGGTTCTAAATATTTTGTCCAATTTGCTTATCGTTTGATTGTATTTGTGATAAGTTATTATGTGATTCATTTTAGAGATCAGCACTATGTACATAGATATAACCTAACAGATAGAGAAGATCTCTTTCAAATCAACTCGTTAAAGTTTCTTTAGATTTAGCTTTTAGATCCTTTTAACTAAAATAAATCTTATATACGTATCTTCTAGAGTTTCTTCGACCTGTAAGACTTTAATCAATCAATGACAATAATAACAACTAAACGTATTAGTTAGAAGACATGGAGAAAAGTTATTGAAAAAAAAAAATTTGAGAGATTTTGAGAGCTTATACAGTAGGACATATAATGTATGTTTGACTGTTAAAAATGATAAAAACCACTTAATATAAATATAATATACATATACATACAAAACATAAAAGAATCTAATCTGGAGTTGTATATTAAATTTTAGCCTTATCAACAAGGTATTTTTTGATGTTCTACAGTAAATATTTTAGTAAAAATGATCTCATGTTCTTATATCAATTTCTAGCTAAACATGAAATCATACAAAAAAAGGGGACATTTTTTCATTTATTTACAAGGGAAACGTTTATGGTAGTAACTGTACTTTATTTTATTGGTAGAGCAAGTATTTTTAACCGTCGAATTAGATTTAAACGATCGCATCTATAAGTTAAATAAAGTACCTTTTTTTAATTTTAGTATATGGATCGTCATTAATCTGACTGTTAAAATCTATTCCTGTAGTTTTTTTTAAAACAAAATTGCTATACCAATGTAGTAAAAGTACAATTTCTACTATAAACTTTTCTAGTATATACACGGTCCTGAAAATTCTCAAATCAAATTTGGGATAACTGCACAAGTTCTACAATTTGACATGCCCAATTTATCGAATCACACAAACTCTTATAATTGATCCTGTCTTCAAAATGAATTTAGTTCAGATGTCCTCTTATTTGTGTCGCTATTCATGTCCTTTTAATAATAATATGACGCATATACAACTATATATATTTTTTTAATATTGGAGAGACATGAAAGAATATAAATAAGGGGGTTGGATTCCTTCAAAACAAGATCAACTCTTCACTTTTATAATAATAAAAAAAAAAAGTACCAAGTGAATTAGTGGTCTACCCGTGCAATAAGTATTATTTTCCATACTTGGGGAGACAAAAGCACTTGAAAATATATAGTGGCCAACACTGTTTTGGCAACTTTGTGCAAGAGTCGTTTTCGACTAAAATCCAGCTTTTCAAGAATCTTAAGAGACCCATTTTGTAATCAATGAAAATCCTCCACTCAATCTTACACGATTCACTTGATGGCTAATTTAACATTATTAAAATTGCAACTATACAACTAAGATCTTGCTTTGGCATATACTCTCTTGACTATTTTCATAGATAAGGAGTCATTTTATACTATTCCTTTGACACTATATATATCCCCATTAAAAACACTTTCACCCTCACACCAAAACCAAAAACTCAACCCTTTCTCATTAATTAATCTCTCAATCACAAATCTATGGCTACCACTCAAAACTTCTCTTCTCTTACATTTGACTGAAAATTGTAGAAGCAAAAAACATAGAAATCTCCAAATCCAAAGGCAACCTTTTTGTAAGATTCTATCTTCCTTCAGGCATTGGCAACAACAAGACCTCAATTGGGCTCAACACCCGAGGAATCTCCGCAGAAAACGACCACGTTTGGAACGAGACCTTCTCCTTGGCGTGCTGTGGAGTTGAGGACTACTCCATGGACATCACCAACCTAAAGCAAGAAAGCTTGGTTTTTGAACTTTGGTTGAGGAAAAAATTGCCGGTCTTTGGTGCTACTTTGGGGGCTTCAAAGCTCTTGGGGAGGGGAGTGATTTCATTGGAGGAAGTTCTCGTGTCGCCAAACACGGTCTTTGACAAGTGGGTGAATCTCATTTCGACACATGGACGTGTCGTTGAATCGCCTAAACTGAAGGTGGAGATGAGAGTAGGAGTTGTGAAAGATGAGAAAAAGAGGCCTTGTATATTGGGAAAGAAATATTGGAATAAGTGTGGGTGCAAAGATGGTCATGATCATGGTTGTTTCTTATGATGATTATGATGCTTTTGCACTAGCAGCTGCTTTAGAGGCTTTCTAGAAAGGCATAAAAATATTGAGCTTAATTGTGTTTTTTGACATTTTTTGTTGAGATTTCTTGTTTGATTCAAAGACTGCCTCTTATTTAGTTTCCTTTTCTATGACTGAATTGTGTATTAATTATAGTATTGTATATGAATTCCCAACATAAGTAGTAAGTTCTTTCTTCATCTACTCAGTGCATTTTTCATTATTTTCGGTTAATGTCTTCATTTTCCATAATTATTTCAAATTTTAATGTAACAAAATCACCTTGTAACATCATATATAATCTTCTTCTTTTTTCTTTTTTTTTTTTTTTTTTTTTTTTTTTTTTTTTAAATTTGTTATAACGAAATCGAACCCGTGGTCTCCCTTAAAATCCCACCTGATCACCTAAGCCTTCAGTGCCACTAGACCAAACCGTACGCAGCAGCTTAAGGTTTTGGATAAGTACCTAACAGTTTCACAATATTAATTATGGCAGCAAGACGACTAAAGAGTTCCATTTTGGAGCAAAAACTTTTATTTCTCGTATCTAGGTGGGGGAAATGAAAATATATATAAAAAAACAAAAAGAGGGAAGTTTTCTTTTATGTTGTTTGGTAAAAATTAAAAAAAAAAAAATTCTAATATAATGCATTTTATATTTATATTCATATAAATTTAAAATAATGAGGACTAAAGATCAAATTAGTTATTTTACTTGGTATTTTTTATGTCAAACTTTTTCATCCTCTTTTCTTTTCAAAGTTGAAAGGATTAAAATATGATCAGCTTTATGCATGGATTTACAATTTCATTTCTTCTCATTTTCCAATCTACCAAACAAACCAAATTTCATTTTTCTCTCTAAAATCCCTCATCCAACTTCCTTTCTTCCTCAATCTTTTCCGCTCTACCAAACATAGGATAAGTGCCGCCCCAAAAGAGAAACCTTTTTTTATATCCGAAGCTTCAGATGACATGTAGTTTGAAAAATAGAAAACTTTGTGTCGTTGGTCCTACATCAATTTTTCTTGACTTCAGAGAAAACTTGTCCACCACAAGTTCTTGCAAACAACTCCAGCTCTCACAATTCCAACATTCTAAAATCGATCACAAGTACATCAGTAAAACACCACAAGGTTAATATTGTACATTTCAACTAAATCTTTTCTCACTTCATTATTAATGTCTGTCACATAGAGCTAGAAGATCGAACATCATATATATGAAGAACACATCCAAAACCAGTAAATAAAAAAATTCACCGTTATCAAAATTCAGAGTGAAATGAGACCCTAATTTTTTTTTTTTTTAATATGAGAATAGGAGGATTCGAATTCTACACGACCTTATAATAGAATCAAATATGAAATTGTCATTACGTTATAGTCTACAACCAAAATGGTATCCTAAATATTAATTTCTCCTTTGATTCATCTTAATTAATCTCTCCATCTGAAAATAGTTACTACTTTTTCTAAAAAACCTCTTCATCATTTTTATTTTTTTGAAAGCTCGCCAATTTAATTTAGTGCTTCTTATAAGGCTTTAGAGGACAAAGTACTTCCAAAAAAAAAAAAAAAAGAGCAGCTCTTGAACAGTTTGTCCATGAGAATCTTCAACTCTAGAATGACTTGAATTGTTGGTTGTTCAAGTTCTGATACATTGCTACATGCATGAATATCTTTTCGTTTCTCGAGTGATAAAGAACATCTTTTTGCTTGATTGTATTACAGGACCTGCTCAAGCAACTTTGAAGCCTTACATATAAAAAGCCAAAAACAAGAGGCATTCTAAAAGGGTAACAAAAGTTTTAGAATTTTAGAAACTTGCGTTTGATATCTAAAAAAGTCTTTGTTTGAAACAAGTGCACTAAAAAAAATGCTACCATATAAGGGGGAAAAAGGTGTTTTGATGCGGTGCAGAAGGAGTTAGCCTTTATGGCGCGTTGGGACCTAAATAAGGTTTTTTTTTTTTTTTTTTTTCATAGGGTCTTTTGACGATGTCGGATTTGGAAGAGAAATTAGTGTTTTTTGGGTGGAAACGAAGCAAAAATAAGTCTCTGCCATGATATATGTCGCTTTTCAGGAAAATTTTAACGCTTGGGCCTTTTAAAAGGGCGTTTTTCCCATTTTTATAATAAGCTGACCTAGGAATTTCATATTCATATTCTGATCACGTTTCCTTATTTCTTGAGTCTAGTAGTTTCCATTTTTGCTTTCTGTTATGTACTTTCCATTTTTGGAAAATTTTGCATTTTATTTTGTTTAAATTATGTTAGGTGATTTTGTTCAATTCCCTGATTGTACTTTGTCCTATAAATAAAGACACCATTTTTGTAATGAAGTCTGTCAATTTTCAATTAAATTTCTAGTTTTACTACTCTCTCAAATTTTGGTATTCTTTGTAAATTAACGAATTTTGATGTCAACTTCTGGCATTCTGTGTGAATCAATGGATTTTGAAGAGTTTTCCTAGGATTCTATGTGAATCAACATGTTAACTAATCTATCATCTTTATTTTTACTATTTTATTTTTCTAACATACGCTTATGCTACATCACGTTTGATATTATTTATCTCTAAAATAATTGATTGAGTGGAGTAGTGAGTCGTGCATAATAAGATGATCATATTTAACTATTATTAAAACTAAATATTTTTATTGAACTTTTAATTTGGTAATGTCTAGAACATTGGATAACATTGTATTCCAATTTTCTAGAATTTATTTTAGCTTGCAATTCTCTGAAAATTAGTAGCTGGTGAGCTTGTTGTTTGTTTGTTTTTTTTATATTATTTTATATTATTTTTTTATTTTTTAAGTAAAACTTTATACAAAGTAGCAATAAAGTGATAATAAAAATGTTAAGTTCTGTTGAAACTTTAGACAACTCATTGTGCACTCTCCATGCGCACCATATCAATGCTTCCAAAGTCTCTAGTGATTAATTAAGAGCAATTTTGGCTATCAACTTTAAAACAAATTTATATTTTAAAAGCTAATTTGTTCTCAAAAATTAAAATAACGTGTTTGAGTTAAGTCTTTTTATAATTTTTAAAAACAATGTTACAAAAAGTTAAAATTCAGAGAACTATAATTTATAATTTCAATGTTCTTTATAAGAACATATTACTAGAGATCAAGAATAAAGTTTGTATTCGTTGATTAAGACTCACACAAAAACCGTCCCTACAAAACCATAATTTTAGAAAAGTTTAAGAACAAGTAATTTATTTATTATAAATTAGCGTGGTATCTTTTTGAAGCGATTGTAAAGTAAATATAACGTTACCTTACTTATTTTAATATAACGTTATAACACTTAATTATAGTGGAAAACCGGGTTTTTTTTTAAAGCGCGGAACATATATAGACCTAATCGGTATTATATCGTATTTTCAGAAGCGTTTTATATACTTTAATCGTCGAGGGCAAAGTCATCCCTAAACGAATGAAGGCATTCACAATTCGTACTCTAATTAAAAGATCACTAATCCAACGCCCCAGTGAACTTTTTTTATTTTTTTGTCAATTTTATTTTCAAAAGTTTTACATTTTCTCATTTTACTCTCACTAACAACAAATTATTCCTATACAAACCCCCTAAAAATTATATCATTTAATGTACGCTTCCATTAAAACAATAGTTAGGTTCACTCCGTCACGGATTTCATGAATGTGTAATTCAAACTTCCTTTTCAACTTTCACATGATCTGCACTATTTTTAATAGTTTTTGTGAGTTGAAAACAACCAAACCTAATATTTACCTATATATTGGCGCAAAAATAAAATAAAATAAAAAATAAAAAAAATCCTAATCTTTACACTTTTATAAGACACAAGACATTAAGGGCCCGTTTGGGTGGTGAGTTTAAACTCACCACCATCAACTCAATTTTTGTCTTTTTCCCCAAAAGTTTTTATCTTTTCTGAAAAAGTCAACCAAAATCACTATTTAAACTTATAAATCTTAACTCAAACTCAAACACCAAACACCCCCTAATTCTCGCATTGAATTCAAAGCATGTTAAATTCTCTCCCCCTCCCCCCCCCTCCCCCCTGCCGTTTGGCATAAAAGCTCAGGCTAATTCAAGCATATAACAATCCAATTAATCATAGACTATATAAGGTTTTACTGCAGTTATAAATTCGTGAATTAGCGTGTCACAAAAAAGAACTTCATAAATTACTATCTTCTGTGTTATGAAATGAGCTAATAATTTATAAACAAGGTAGGCTAACAATTGAAATTTCCTAAGGGAGACGAAATGTCGAGAGAGAGGCCGAGAAGTAGGGAGTGGTCGGGCTGAAATTTGATATCTAAGCTTTTTCATTATTATCATTATTATTTTTTAATGGAGGTATGTGTGGAGCTTCTATCGAAGCGGATCGAAGTTGGGGCGGAGGTTGGTATCATGAGCCTGGAGCATTGTTTATGGGCTGTACTCTAAGGTTTGATGGCTGCCAACCTTGGGGATTTGATCTGGCTTGGGGAGTTGATGCAATCTTCTAGAGGTGAACGTGGTGGTGTGTGTGGCTCCTGCGTCGCTATTCATGTGACACTTCGACAACGTCATGTTTCTCTCAAGATTATTTATTGCTTTCTCTAATGGCTCTTTTGCTGGTCATCTCATCGCTGGAAGCTTCAACGAAATGATATTTGAGATTTATCTTTTGTTTTTTTCTTTGGGTTGTAGTTTTAATTACGGTAGTTTTTATATCGCGTTGATGGTATGTTTGTCTTATATATATATATATATATATCTTTTTTTAATATTTTATTTTTAGTATTAGGTACGTTATGTTTCAATCCCTTAGTTAATTTTGCTTCTTAACGGTGTTTTGTGTGACCTTGATGTTTAATTTTATCAATTCTACTTATCGGTTTTCTTCATCAATATTTGAAGTTTTGCTAAAGAATACTCATACATGTACTCGATCGTTGGTGTATGTATTTCACATCTGTTCTTTTTTAACATTTTATTTGAGTTTATTGATGGAACTGATTGTCCATTGAAGTTGTGGTTTTCGTATAGTTTGAGATCGTTGGGATCAATATTTTATGCTAGTATTGTATTAATTTAAAATATATTCCTTTTTTTTGTTTGAACTTGAGGGTGAGGGGTTTCGAACTCTAGTTAAGTGTGAATTACTACTAGAATATACATGCAATCACATATATTCTTCATTTTCAAAAATACCAGTGGGAGAGCATGTGCTTTGCACGTACAGAATAGGCTGGGGATGAGCATCGGTTAAAAACTAGTAGTTCCGGTTTCAAATCAAAGGTGCCAGTTTTTGAAATGGGAAATCGACGATCGACTGTGATGTGTATTTTCAGTCGGTATTCTGAGGGTCAGTTTCGGTTGTGTTTGATTTTGGTTCATTTTCACTGGGTAGTAAATCGGTGGTAACCCACCAAACAAAAAGCATGTAAATGATTTAAAAAGAAAAGAAAAAAAAAAAAACCATTTCACTCTCATAAAAAATCAGAATCAAAACCCACCACCACTAATTTTCAATTTTCATCACAAACTCAAGTCAATAAACCAAAAAAAAAAAAAAAGAAGCAAATGATTAAAAAAAATTACATAATCAAATGAAATTGTATCATAGACATAGAGTAGTAGTGACTGCCGACCGTAATGTAGCTGTTGACCTGTTTGACGGTGGATTTTGGTGGCGTGAGGGCCTATTGGTGGCGGTCGTGGGGTCGTGGCTTCGGCTGCGTGAGGGTGTACTGGTAGATGACAGTGGGCAGGTTTTGGCGGCGACGGTATCGAACTCGGCGGAGCCTGGGGGCTGGGAGGACTAGAGCGACAGGCAAGGACGGGAGGGGACTCAGATGACAAGTCTCAGACTCTCACTCTCTCAGGGAGGTGCCGAGTGGGAGAGAGAGAACTAGGGTCTTGGTTTGTTCGGTTTAGCATTCGGTTATGCAATTTTCATTTGATTCGGTCGTCCGTCGGTAGTTCGGTCGGTTTCATTTTTTTAGTTTTCTGTACAGTCCTACAATAGATAAACAAATAAAAAAAATCATGTGGTGAGTGCTGAAAGTGTCACGTAACATATTAATAAGTGCGGAAAAAATAAATGTGAAAAAAAAACACTGCTTATACTTCTAATATGTAATAAACGATAAAAGATGAATAATAAAATTGAATAAGATTGAGTTGGAATTTTTAAGTTTCAATAATAATTTTTATTGACTTTTTAGAAAATATAAAAAAAAAATTCAAAAAAAGATAAAAACTGAGATGAAAAATTTGTGTTTGAACCAATTCTCCAAACATAGCTAAATAAAGGCATTAGTTCGAAGATACAATTCATTTCAAGAACATTTTACACATTCACCGACAATTTTGTTCACTTTTTTTTTTTTAAAGATATCTGTTCACTTCTTTTTCAATCTTGATGAATTAAACAAATGTTATTGACGGATTCATCAACTTCAAGAAATAGCCAAATAGGGTGTAAAAAAAAAAAATGTTGGACAAATTACAGGGGTAGCTCTCATATAATTAGTATCAGTTCTGAACGACATTCAAACAATATTTTAAAGGACAAACTATACATCTTTATTAGAATTGAATTTCTTTTATCACAGCATTAATAAGACTTTTATTATTATCTTTTATCTTTTATCTTTTATTTTTTTTACATGTTGAACTATGCACTTTTGAAAAAGGAAAGAAAAAAGCAAAAAAAAAAATTCATACATCATGTTTTTTTTTTTTTTTTTTTTTTTTTTTTGAACTTCCGAAGTGGAGAAAGTTTAAATTCTCTTAACACGGAAAAATATTAAAAACATCACTTTTGTTTAAGGTAAACTTCACTTTTCACCCTGTAGTATCAGAAAAAACTTTACCTATCTTCTGTAATTTGTAAGCATTGTTTATTACAAATTTATTGTGAAAAGACTAACTAACCTTCTGAGATAAATTTAAATTGGATGACAACGAACTAATCAGGAAGAATAAAATAAATTATCTATTTGATTTTTCCTTTTTCTTTGTTTCTTTGGTAGGGTAAGTTGGGGATTTTTGTGACCTTAATGTAAGTTTTTTCTTTTTCTTTTTTCTTTTTTTCTTTTGATATTGGGGGTGAGGGATTTGAACTTTACTCTATATAATAAGATCAAACGTGAAATTATCGTCTATATTATTAATTTTTAAAAAGTACAAGTTTTAGGGGATAGTATTTTTTTTTGGTAGTTAAAATTAAGTGACATTAATTTAGTTATTAATCTTATCGCCCTTTTAAGATAACATCTGCATTAAAATCTAAAATATCTGGACTTTAATTAATTTTCCAATATCTTAAAATTACCTAACATAATCATAAAATTATCAATTATCATAGTTGTTTTTTTTATTTAAAATTATTAATTTCACTGAAAGATTGTATTAATTATAGTAAAAATTCTCACTAAAAATGAATTTGAGGGGATGAAATTTGGGATGATGGAAAATTTTTGAGTTAAGCGGGTTTTGCAAGTTGACCCACAATCAATCCATTTATTAACACTTGGATCCCATAAGTGAATAGAAAATTAGATGTACATTAAATCTCACTTGAATGCTCCATTTATCCTTACGAGGAGAAATTTAATTTCAAACCCCGTTTCAATAAAAGAAATATGCCATGTTAATATTTCTTGGATGATTCACATCTCAGGATCAGATACTAAAAGCATATAGAACAATTCACGGACTGAAAATCCTCACAATCTAGGCACAATTGTGTTATATATGTCAACTAAAAATGAGCGAAAAATAAAACAATTTGTCTACATTTATTTATGTTGAATAGTTTTGAAGTCGTGTTATGGAGTAGATTTGTCTAGGATTGAGTTTCAAAAATGAGCTCAAGTGAAATTGGAATTAGTTTGGACGGAAGGGATAGTTTTGGTTTTTTATTTTTATTTTTAACGAAAACTTGAAAAATTTAAGGAGGCAAACAAACAAAAAAAAGCGAAAGGCAAAACACATGGCGATCGCTCATAGCGAGTGTCTAAAGTTATGTACACTCACAGTGTAACATTTTTTTGTTGGATTGCGCAGCCCAAGATCTTTTCTTTCAAAATCTCTTTAATTAAAAAAAAAAAAAAAAAGAGTAATAAAAATTGATTTTAAAAAATCTATTCATTTCAAATCAAAAAATATCCTTAAAAACTCCTTTCAACTACCAGAAAGAAAGAAAGAGAGAAAGTAGAAACCGAAAAGAAACAAACACAGAAGGGAGAGAAAGAAGAGAGAGATAGAGAGAGAATGCAGAGAAACACACCAGTGGCAGTGAGAAAGCCTCGCACTTCCACTTCGGATCTGCTGACGTGGAGCGAGGCCCCTCCGCCGTCCTCCGCCGCCCCTCCCGTCGTCCCTCGCTCTCGTCAGGTTCTTATTGTTGTCATTTCTCGTCGTTTTCTCTTCTCTCTCGTCGTTTTTCTTTCCTTCATTCACTTAGTTATCCAACCATTTTCCCTTCTTGTTTCTTGTTTGTTTGCGAAATTATCAAATTAGTGAAGCTTTTTTTTTGGTCAATTCCTTTTTTTTTATTTTTATTTTTATTTTTATATTAAAGCCGTCGGATGGGATTAAGAAAGTGTTGCATGGAGGTCAGATAACGGAAGAAGAAGCCAAGACTCTCTTGAAACCGTAAGATCCGATTAGAAATTGTTTCCTTTTTTTCTCTTTTTTCCTAAAATACATCTCTGAAAATTATGGTGGTTAACTTTTTTTTTTTTTTAAATGGTCAATGGGAGTTGTGAAGTCAGATCTGGCAATTTCATGTATTTGGGCTCTTCTTGTGATTTGGGAAAGTGAGAGAATGGCGCAGAAAACCCACTAAAATGTATAAAAGTTCTCCAAGATTTACAATTTTTAACTTTCGAAATGGGCCATTTGAATTCAGACATAATCTGGTGTTGCATTGATAGTTGGAGATATATACACACACAGTATACACAATTGAAGTCGTGACTTTCCTTGATAAAACTGTAAAAACTTTGGTTTCCTTAAATTTTGACATTAAAGGCTTGGTTTTTCTAATTTAGGTTTAGAGAGTGGAATTGCTGATATGTAAATTTGAGAATTAGTTGTCTCTAGGTCTAAAATAAAATTTAACTTTCACATTTTAATCTGTGAATGAATTTTCTGTTGGTCTATAGATTTATATTTCCATGTACTTATTTCAGGAAGCCGTGTTCGGATTATAAGTTGAAGGAGATTACTGGAAGTGGAATATTTTCTGATAAAGGTGAAGCCGCTGTACGATCCGAGGCTGCTAAATCCAAGACGGGGCTGCGTGTTTATCAGGTATTCGGATAAAGTTTCTGCATTTGAGTGTCGTAGACAATCCGGCATCATAAAATTTATTTTTTAATTGTTTTATGGTTGGATTTTCAGCAAGCCCTGAACGGAATTAGTCAGATATCATTCAGCGCTGATGGGAGAATCTCCCCTAAGAAGCCGTCCTCTATACCTGAGGTAGCAAAGCAGCGTGAATTGAGTGGAACATTGAAAAGTGACTCGGATGCAACAACTAAAAAGCAGATATCGAATGCTAAGTCGAAGGAACTCAGTGGACACGACATCTTTGGCCCTCCACCAGAAATAGTGCCCCGATCAGTGGCTACAACTCGCACCCCAGAATCTAGAGCAAGTAAAGACATGGGAGAACTTGCACCAAGGAATGTCCGCACTTCAGTCAAAGTTTCAAATGTGAGTATTTTTTGGGGTTTATTAAATATAAGCAGTTGCTCTTTCAAGATTTGTATACGCATCATTTTCCGTTACAGAACGCCCTAAAACAGAACACATCGTTTTTTTTATTGACACAGCCTGCCGGGGGTCAGAGCAACATCCTGTTCGGTGAAGAACCTGTCTCCAAGACAACGAAGAAGATACACAACCAGAAGTTTGCTGAGTTGAAAGGCAACAACATATTTAAGGGAGATGTTCCTCCGGGGTCGGCTGAAAAGCCACTGAGCGTGGCTAAGCTGAAGGAAATCAGCGGCAGCAACATCTTTGCTGATGGGAAGGCTCAATCCAGAGACTATCTCGGCGGTGTCCGCCAGCCCCCGGGTGGTGAGAGCAGCATTTCCCTGGTATAACAAGTAATGCCTAACATGTTGTGGTAATGCATTAAGCCCGAGCTTAGTGGTGATCCCGCATTGTGTCTGTAGGAGTGTCTGAGTTTGAGTAGTGATGTTTTTAGAAACTAGTAGTGCTTAACTTGTAGATGAAGAGGCATGAGGCTTGTCTAATTGAGAATTTTGGGTGTCGGTCACAACGTTGTTTAACCCTGTCGTTTCAAGTTCATGTATGTTTCCTTTCTTCCAGGACCAATTTCTTTTATTAATTAAAATTAATTTTAATTTAGGAAATTTTCGTACTTAGTCTAGGGCAATTCTGCCATATTTTCAAAGTTGTTGGTGAACTGTTCGATTTGTGGGTTATTAACACTGCTTTGAACTATCAGCATTGTGATATTTTGGTCCTTGAATTTTAAATCGACAGATTACTTACCAAACTTTAGTTTGACGGTAAAATGACGATCGAGTTTTGAAATTTAATAGAGATATCATATGCAATACTGCATAACTTGAAATTTCATATAAATAATTACATCAAGTGCAAAAGATTCTCCTCACTCTTATCTCAAACCTCTTTGAAACAAGAATAGTTTGTGCTTACTGTAATTATTTTTGTAAAATTTTTTGTTAATGCAATATGGCGGCGATTAACTCTATTAAATTTTGAGATCCTTCATCAATTTAATTGTCAAGGACTAAAATTCATGGATGAAAGTGTCACAATGCTCATAATTCGGGGATTAACGGTCCTAATAATCTATAGAATGAAGTAAGACATCGAAAGAGAGGACTTGAAACATCACATTAAATAGCATAAGACCACCCCATTATTATCCAAACTTTTACACAAAGCATCCGCAAATAAATAGCTTAAGGTTCACAAAACCATAACAAGACACAACGCAATAACAAAACATGAAGCATAAGGACACAGGGCAGGTAACTTCAAACGGCACTCATAACTCGACTAGAACCATAAGGAAGAACTCTTGAGATGAAGAAAATTCTCAAGCACTGCCATGTCCGGTCAGTTCAATGAGAATCTTCTCATAGTCTCCTGAAGCGTCTTTGGCAATCGCACGGTCCAAAGGAATGCTGTTCCTTCGGTGGTACTCCTCTTTGATGCGGTTCAGGTCGATCTCCGCCCTGGTGGTGATAACCTAGTAAGAGCCCACTCATCCGTCCCCACCTTGTTGATAGCCTGCCTCAGAACCTTCTCATAGTATTTCTCAGGAACCGTCAAGCACTTGATCACATCTCTCAGTAATTTGAGGTATTCATCTTTGGGATCGGCATTCAAATCCTGCATATGGTTGCTCCATTATCAGTTCTTAATGCGAAAAATATTTGTCTAAACGATGTTAAAGCTCAAGTTTAAGACCAAATGATGATCCTTGTAACGGGTATAAACATCGGTTGGTTTTGTACCTTGTTGATGGCATTTCCAAATGAATTGTTGTAGTGATTGAGGGTTGCATTCAGTTGTGCCTTGCTCCTTGTAGAGATAATCCTAATGAATTCGTCGTCCTTATAAGCCTTATCAGTGATCTTGTCACGAAGAATCTTAGCCTCCGTCTTTGCCAATGTATTGTTCACTTCATCTCCCTCGTACCTCAATGAACTCACAAGAGGAAGCAAAAGCTGTATGGAAAATGATGTTATTACAAAATTATAGCTAAAGCAAGATTAAAACGCTAAATACAAGGATATGAGAAGAATCTCTCATCAATATGTCAATCTATTGTGACATAGGAGTTCAGGGGTGTTACCATGCGGTAGTCACCGGTTGCATGATATGCGATGTCCTCTTCGATGGATCTCTTGTAACGGGCGTGATATGCCTTTCTAACCTCAAATAGGTCGTGAGTAGACCTAGTACAGGCAATTTCAACAAGAACCCACAAGTTTGAAGTGAACTTCCTTGTAGATTCATAAGCCAAAAGCGCATCACGCTCAGCAGGATCCAATGTCCACAGCAGTACAGCCCGCTGATTGATGAGCAAACAAAAGTTAGCAATAGCCTTCCAATTCTACCGAAGTCCTTTTTGCTCATTCTCAACCAAAAGAGTATCAATTTAGACAAAGGTGAAAAGTTAATTTTTTTTTATCAATCAAAATAAAAATTTCAATGGCTGACACCATTTTTAAGCCTCGGAAAATGGCTGAAAAACAGGATGTTCCGTGTACTTACTCATAAATATTCATACAAGTTCTAGTAAGTTCTATTTGTACCGTGCCACCCAAGGACAGAGAAGGGCAAACCTTAGACCTCTCCCTTTGTGAGAGTCTCTAAAGGAATGAGCACACAATTTAGTTGAATGTAAAAACTAAACAACAAAAACCTGACCTCAAAGTCACTTGAAAGTTCTTTGTCCAGCGATTTCAGAAGATCTTCACCATAGGTTTCAGCATATGCCTGCCTAATCAGCTTACGTTGATGAGAATTCCTGTGACTCAAAATGGAGATAATCAAGTCCTCATTTGTTCCCCACCCTGCACACATTCAAGCAGATCATTACATTTACTGGTGAACGGAATGACGGAGATAAGATGAGACGAGTAGAAGAAAATTTTAATTTTGAAAGATGCTTCTAAAATCATGACAGCAACATGAATACAGAGAAAATTAAGAAGACTACTCATGATCAAACTCTGATCAAACAAATGTAAATACTGTAGATTCTCAACGCCGTAAATATGACAACATCTGATTCGACTCAAAATTAAAGTATCTTTACAAAAGAATATCCCATTGAAAACGTAGGGATCTACCAAAACGTTTAAAGCTCGCTTTGATCCTTTGTACTTATCAAAAAGGAAGCATTAACACAATTTAAATCTGGAAATAAGAAAAAAAAGGAAAGGAAAACAGTAGCAAAATAGAGAATCTACAGCGAAAAGGTCCGAGATCTTTATTCGGTTGTTTAGAAAGTTAAGATTGCAGCTAAAAATTTCTGAACTTCAGGCTACGAAAAAATTTCTTATCCTCGTCTTTTTAACCTTAGATTATTATCAAGTTTAGTTAAATTTCACACTCTTTTTAATCTCAAACGATTTTGAGATGATCTAACAGTTAAGAACGGTCTTATGTTTATAATTTTTAGGATCAAAACTGTAGCTTACGAGTATTTTTCCTAAATCCGATCACATAATTCTCCTAGATATCAAGCTCAAATTGAAAATGCAAAATGACCAAAAATAAAAATGAAAAATAAAAAAGAATATCCAGTTACTTTGGCGTGTTTTCTCAATAAAAATGATAAACAACACATCTATTATTTTCACGATATCAGAACGAAATGGATCAGATCTTATTAAGCACATTACAAGTCATAATCAGATCGAGTAACGAACGGATGATCGACGACGATCAAATAAAAGATAATCAAGATCAAGATCGCTATTCATTCAGTTAAAAGAAGAAATTAAAGCAGATGAATCTGAGAAAAGTTAAAACGACCTTCAAAAGCTTTATGGAGTTGCTCAGCGTCCTCCAATGGAGAAGGAACCACCTCTGGTACACGAAGACTCGCCATTATTGCCTCTCTCTCTCTCACACTCACTTTCTCTCTCTTTCACGGTTTCTCTCTCTTCCAGTCTTGCTTTTCTGTGTGTAGTGACGAAATGGTGCAGAGATAATTTACCTTTAATAGCGGAAGGAAATAATTTTACAAGGAAAAAAATCGGAAAAAAAAAAAAGAATCATTTATTATTGGGAAAAAACATTATACCATTACCAAGTTTTTCTTCATTATCGTTTTCAATTATTACATTAGAAAAAGAAACTTGTCTGTTTTCAAAAAATGTTATCAATTACTTACGGATTGTCGTTTTCAGGCAAAAACAATGTGATTTCTCACGTCGGATGAGGACGGGATATTTTTGCTTATTTTATATATATATATATATATATATATTTGAAAATTTTTTATATTATTTTTTCAATCAAACGTTAATCATGCCACGTGGCGGCGGACTGGATAAGTCATGTCCCCTCTGCGAAGTGCAACGCAAATCAATTTGCCGCGCGCATAGGATCCGACGCTCTCTTGTATGTTATTTTGTCTTCACATTTTTTTTTTCTCTTAATAAAAGATTATTAAAGTTTGTTTGGAGTTTAAGGGTTTGTTTGGTGTATGAGTTGAGTTGAAATTGATAAGTTTAAATAGTGATTGATGTGTACTTTTTCAGAAAAGACAAAAAACTTTTGGAAAAAAGACAAAATTGAGTTAAAATCCATGGGTTTGGACCTGTGGTCCAAACGCACCCTAAGTTTAATTTTAACTAAATTATATTTTTTCATTTTAGTTTTATTTTTTTTTTTAAATTAATAAAAATTATAACTAGTTTTGAAAGTAAACAATTTTCAATTTAACAATTTAATATCCAATCGGCGAACCAACCAAACTAATGTTTTTTTTTTAAGGGAATTATTGTGTTTAGATGTATTAGGGATCATATGGGATTCTAATTCCAGACCGACTTTTCTAAAAGTTTTTTTTTATCATTTTTATATAGATAAATCGATTTTACTATTTATATCTTGAAATCTTTCTTTTTCATTTTAAAAAAACTCAAATATTAAAAGTCCATAACTTTCTTATTTAAATTGAAATGGGACGATTTTTTTTAATTGCATAGAATTTTAAAATAACGAAATAAGATACATTTTATTATTTTTTAAACACAATTCAAATTTTTAAAATTTTAGAACCATCACAGTTATTTTCAACCACACATTTTCAAAACAGCAACTCATTTTCAATCAAAATATTTCTAGAACTTCAACTCAGTTGGTATTCCAAACGGGCCCTTAATATTGTATCTCTTCTTCCAAAATTTTATATATTGTATGTCTTGAATTTAAAATCCATTAGTAGTTAATTTTGATATTTGGGTTAATATATTTACCCTTTTTAAGCTATAAAATAAAAACCTTGTAACCTCAACATCTAGGAGTGGTATGTTAACGTTAATCGTCATTTTTTTCGGACTTTATTTTAACAAAAAAGAAAAAAGAATAGCGTATCATGCGTTTAAAAAAACAAAAAAAAACAAAAAAACAATTTGTGTATCTAAGCTGCGAAGGAAAATTTGTTAATTGAGATTTGATTACATGTTTTATCCATAAGTTATAAGGCTGAGAACATACAAAATACAAGGTATAAAATGGTAAAAATCTCGGAGAAAATGTGTGACACTACTTGGCTCCATTGTAGCCTGGCAGTCTGGCATCATAAATAAAGATATAAAGGAGTAAAGGACAATATTGATAGGTCCACCGCGTAAATAAGTACTTGGCAATAATATAAAGGCATGGACTCTTTGCAGGATTTCAGATTGGGTTAACTTATTATTTCTTTCAGATTATGGAGTCTACTTAAGTCTTAATATATACATATATATATATATATATATTGGTGTGTAGATCAAATATTAGAGTCAGACAACTTGTTTCAATAAATTGTTTTTCTTTGTCATGATTTTTTACTCTCTCAAACGTAACCATAGTACTTTTTTCAAAAAAAAAAAAAAAACATAATATAAAATGCATACTAGCATAGATATTTTGTAATTTAGGGATAAAACTTTTAACGCATCATGTGTACGCTTTTTTTTTTTAACATAAAGTCATGTTCAAGTCAACTAATTAGAATCAATGAAATATCGAAAAAAGAAAAAAAAATCTCAATTCATCATATACATAATATGTATTAGATCTTTGGAGAAATTGATCCACACTCCAAAACTATATTACTGATAAACAATAAGGTGATTAGCTATTTCTGCAACCATAACAACAAAGGTTGTTCAACAAAAAACACTTTGGATAGTACAAAAAAATACTCCAATTTTTCACACAAAGGTCAAACACTCTAAAACAAAGGCATTGTTAGGTGGTGTTAGATAGGGATCTAGTTAATGGTGGCTCGACTCACAATTGAATCCCGACCTCAAACTCAATTTCAGTAGTCTATTGTGGTCAATGGAGTCGGAGAGATCTATGTACCAATTAAACTCGCTAGTGCCTACATGTAGCACAGGGCCAAATCGGGTCACGCCGATGTTAAATCTAGCTATGCTACAATCCTTCCGGGACTCGCTATGGCCTTGTCTAGTCAGTTGTGTAAGCAATGAGTTGTTATTGCTCAAGGAACGGATTAAAACCATGCATGGCGGCCAAAAGAATGTGCATCCCCAAAGAGCTTTTCTCTCCCTAGCAAAATTTCTGAACGATAAAAACATGACATAAAGTCTAGGTCCCCAGTCTCGGCTTTTAGCCACAAAAAAAAAAAAAAAAAAAAAAGGTCCCCAGTTTGGTAAGACTTTTTACCTGTTTGAATGCTGGCACATTGTTGAAAATACATGAACGCTTCACATGTGGTTTGAGAAGATGATGTGCTAATTGGGATAAGATTTTAAACCTAAGTGATGTTTAAGGCCCACCTCGTAATGAGTCTCTTTGATATACAGGAAGTCCACCAATGTCTCATCAGTGCAACAAAAATAAATAAATAATTAATTAAGATTTGAATTTTAAAGGATAATAATTAAGATTTGAATTTTTTTTTCAATCGCTATTTGAAAAATAGCGATTGAAAAGAAAAAAGAAAGTTATTTGTAATATTATTTCTCAAAAGGTACGTCTCAAGATTATTGTACTAATTATAACAGTTTCACTTTTTTATTTTTTTTATTTTTTTAGATAAGAGGATAAAAAATTTAAGCAAGCATAAAGGGATGGTTAAAAACGTAAACGTATGTATTTGAGTAACTGTTTCCATAAATAAATAAATAAATAAAGTCATCTTAAGACTAGTTTTTGCAATTCTCTACCATAGATGGTAAGCCCTCGTTATGAACAAATCTGAGGATAACGAATTCAGATGGAAAATTTTTTCCCTCATTAATTGACATTCCAACTCATTTTTTTCCCTCGTTATGGAAACTATTTGAATCACAAAATATAGATAAGAATTTGTTATTTAAACTATTGATTTGAATTCTTTATATTTAAATACAAAGGAAGATAAAGGTGATTTTTTCCCTTAGAGACCTTAGACGCTATTTTTGCACTAAGAAGCATGGAGAAATCTTCGTATATTTTTCTTTAAACTAGTGATACCCCAACACCAACACCAAGGAATACATAGGTTTTTGAATCGTGGTGAACCTTAATAAATTTTTGTACTCTGTATTTTTCTACAATTTAATTTATTGTTTATTGTATGACGAGACTAAATCCGATGAGAGACGAGTTTTCATCGCCTAACATTTCTGTTTAAACTTTTTTCAAACTCATGCCGCTGAAAAATTTCCTATTGTAAACCATGACCTCTTTAGTCTGAAAATTTTCTTAACTGTCTTCAGGTAAATTAATTTTTTTGGATAAGTAAATTAAATTTATTGTATATGCAAACTTCATGTTGATGACAGAGGGAAAAGGAGAACAATCTGCTAAAGTACATATCCATATCCATTATTAGCACTACCAGTGAGAATATATTGAAATAAACATGAGCACCTTTATAAATTAACTAACGTGGATAAGTTCTGTGCTTAGCTGGATATCTATAAAAAGCAGATTATTATACTTTTCTTACCAACGTGTGAGCCACTATTCTTTGCTTTTATTCTAAAGCTGTCCAAGATAAATTTGGCAGCTTTAACTAAGATTTTACTTTTAATCGGTAAGCAAAAATTATGATTTTTTGATAAATATTTAGAAAGTACTACGTTTTTTAAAGAATTTTTAAAGTCTAAGATGATTTTATAGCTTTTTAATAAGTATTAAAAAATATTAAAATCAAATTAATATCTACCTTTAACTCTTATTTAAGTTTACAAATCTATTCATAAGAGTTTTTTCGGAAGCTCTATCTTCTGATTTTGACAGGAAACTCTTCTGACAAATCATCTAATCACTTCCATGAGCAGCTTTTGGATTAGAAAGTCAAAAGCAATTTTTTTAAAGCTCTGCTAAACAAGCCGGTGACTTTGGATCTCCAACGGCTATAATAATCTTTTGCTAACAGCATTTAAGTCAAAATCAAATTTATTATTTATATTTTTTTTCATGAAAATAGGGAATTGTGGAAAGAAACTATTCGATTCTATTTGAAAGATGGATATAATTTTTACTCATTGCACACTCCCAACGCTAGTTGCACATCATGACATTAACGAGATAAGGTCGTCCTAAAGTTCGGCTTCAGAATATCGATCTTTAGACGCATTTTGTGAGGGGGAAAAAAAGAGTACTTTAAATGTTTTATTAACTTCTTAATGATTTTTCGCGCGTATAAATTTGAAACCCGTGGGCCGTGGTAAAGTCACATGATGATGAGTGAGGTTACATATTACACTCAGTTTTTGACATTTTAATTTTTCTCCAAATTTTTAAAATAATTATAGTTGTACCTTTATTTTACAAGAAAAATTGTAAGTATGCCGCTACTCTAAAACTAAATTTTACAGTTATTCTACATTTTACACGTACCTCCACTTAATAATTTAAGTACGTAACTATATCTACATTTTTAATTTCTACCAAATTGCTGTCACCTGAAAATTTTAATACCTCCACCACTTTATAAACATCCTTCAACCCCACACTCTAAAATGAGTAATAGGTAAAATGATTATATATTTTCAAATTTCTATGTCCGTTTGTTTCATAGGCTTGGATATATATTATTCAACCCTTTTTTGACAGTATTTTTTCTTATAAAAAGTTCAGTTTATGTGCAAACTTAGGGAACAAATGCGCCGTTAGTTTTTTTTTTTTTTTTTTTTTTTCTCTTCTTTAGTATTATTATTATTTTTGCTTATTTGTTTTTAATTTTTTTGCATAACGGGAATAATGATCATCTTGGTGAAAAAAAATGTTAGATGAAGGGGATCACTAGAAGACAAAACTAAACAATCCTTAAGACTCTTTTTATTTAATTACTTACTAATTTATTTATTTTTCTAAAATGAGATTTATCACTAATAAATAAGACTAGTGGTCGTTGGACAAGAAAAAAAAAAAAGAAAAAAAAAGTAACTTACAAGCAACATCAAATGTAGTCCAGGTATACTTCCTTTAATTTAAAAAAAAAAAAAAAAAAAGTGTTAACTTTAAACCGACATAATCAACTTAATTTAAAGGCATAAATCCCAAACCCCGCCAAGTTGATCTTTTTATTTTGTTATTTTTATTTTTTTGAATACAGAAAAGGTTTTTAAGACTATCTGAAGTGTACTGCTACTAATAATGTATAGCGAGTTTTAGTCCTTGACTTTTTCATATGTCACTTGTTCTTGTTATTATTATTACTATTATTTTTAGATCAGATCTGTTTGGCCAGGCAGTAACTGATGAATTGTAGCTTTCATACGCATGCATATATGAAATCAAAACAAGCTGATTTCAGTTAATTACCGACGTACCCAAATGACTTGAAGTTTAAAAAATAAACTTAACTTGGTTTTCAATTTACTCATTTAAAAGAAAAGGTGAGAGATAAAAATAGACTGAATAAGATATAAGGAAACGAAAGAGTTTAAAAGAAGGGAAAAAAAGAAGAAGAAAGAAATAAAAGATGAAGCTGCGCTATTTGTTTAGTTCAAAATCATAGCACAACTTATGCCCCCTAAAAATATTTCTGATTTTGTCACTGTCGACGATGATCATGCAGCACTATAAATCTCTATTAAATTATAGATTTAATCCAAACGCAAAAATAGTCACGGACTCGTTTAAAAAAATGATCATGGAACGCATATTCGATGACAGTTTCTAAACTTGTCTTGTATTATTAACATAAGACACCAATTTGATGTCCATAAATTTTCGAAAAAGAGAGGCAGACTTTTATAATAACATCTTATGAAAAATGTGGCATGGACTCGTTTACGAAAACGGTGGTGGAACGGCGGATTTCAATGATTATTTATGAAACCGTCATGTAGAATTAACAAAAACAATCATAGAATATCCAAAAATATTTGGGTCTCCCTCCTCACTCACTCAACCTCCGTTGCCGTTGCCACCAATACTCCTCGCATTGTGTCCGCCGCTGCAGCGAAGACCTCACCACTGTCTCCACTACTGCCGCTGTGACCACCATAGTATGAGTAACCGTTAGGATTTAATTTGTAAATTAATTTGGTTAGGTTAGATCGGATTTTGTTTAGATTTTTTTGTTTTTTAAGTTTTTTTTGTTTTTGTTTTTGGGTATTTATATAGAATTTTCCTTGTTTTAAGTATTTTGTGTTTCTTATATTAGTTATTATGACGAGGAGGATTGATAAGGTATATTTTTGTAGGAATTGTTTATAATTTGTGTATGATGATGAAATATGATTAGTCTTTTTTAATTGGTGGATGATATTTGAAGAAATTGTTAATGATGATTGTGATATTTTATAGGCTGTAGTACATAAAAAGTCATTTTAGTCAATTATTTGGTTAAAACGATTTTTTGAAAAAAAAATTTGGTTAAAACGTTGTTAAAAATAATATATTTAACGACGATCCTCAGAAACTTGAAAGTTCGTGACATTCTACATGCACATTTATGATAGGTGCGGAATGATCAAAACTTGCCACGACTTTTTTTATTTTCTTTTTAATTAACTTGCCACGACTTTGATTCAACGACTTTGGAAAACCGTCACGAAATCAATTATTTTTATTTGTGATGAGATTATATATGTCATACACATTGTCCAATGTATAATTTGTAGAGTCGCTCAATTATATAAACATATATGTATTTGTGTGTGTGTGTGTGTGTATATATATATATAGACTACCATGACCATCTTTTCTATAACTATTTTTCTAGCTACAAAAAGAGAGAGGGAGAGGGGGAAACCTCCATGCATTTAAAAAAAGTTCTGTTTTGAATCACCGGTTTTGAGTTAAAATTTTTAAGTTCGAGTTTGTTGACTTTTCAAAAATTAATATTATTTTTATTAACTTTTCAAAAAAAAAAAAAAATTCAACTGAAAAATTACGGTTTAAGTTAAACTCAAACACCAAATAAATCAGAAATTTGGATCTAGAAGCACTACAACAAACAATGCGATTATCCATGAACGACAAATATAAAGGATTGAATTTGAAAATATTAAACTCTGAAAAAGTGTTGGACGGAATTAGTGGAGCAAACATACGCATAAATCCTTTATAAATCTGTCAATTAGCTAGTGGACAACCCACATCACATGTTAAAAATTCTCTGCTGTAATTGTAGAGACAATTAAGCACTTAAAAACAATAGCCAAAAGGTATTGTTTTTCACAAGATCATTTGGATTATGCAGCCCTTCAAGAATCTAGGGACACAATCATAATAATATTCATTGTTATATGATCTTTTCACACTCAATCTTGCATTATTCACTTCGTGGCCAATAATTACATTATTATATATATTGCCAATGAAATTTTTTACTTTTATTTTATTCGTGGATGAAGGAATTTAAATTTTTTCACCTTATGGTATAATCAGATATAAAATTATCGCTATACTATATGTAATCGACTCTTAATTACTGTTTATATATATAGATCGATAAGGCATCATGATTTAGAAAGCAAATACCCACCTTAGATATCACTATAAATAGACCTCTCCTGCCAACAATTTGCATTACACCAAAAAGAAGACATTAATACTACACTAACAATAACTCTCTTTCTCTTTCTCTCACTCTCTCTCTCGACCTCTCTCTCTCTTTCTCTCTCTCTAAGTTTGTTAAGAACACAAAACTAGTTATAATGGATACTCCTAAACTGTTCTCTTCTTTTACCTTTGAATTGAAAATCGTACAAGCGAAAACCCTACTATCCAAACCACCCACTAGAACTAATCTCTTTTTAGATGCTATCTTCCTTTAGGAATAGCAACAAAAAATCAAATATTGTGCTCAACACCAGAGAGATCGCCACCAGAAACGACATCGTTTGGAATGAGTCCTTCTCGTTGGAGTGCTATGGAACCGAGGGTCCCCATGGACATCGCAAACTAGGTCAACAAAGCTTGGTTCTGGAGCTAAGGATGAGAAAAAGAGTGCAAATTTTTGGAGCAACTCTTGGGGGCTCAAAAATCTTGGGCATGGCAGAGATCCCACTTAAGGAAGTTCTCGAGTCGCCAAACATGGTCTTTGACAAGTGGGTGACTCTTGTTGCGACACGTGGGCATGCGCTCGGGGGTGTCAAACAAGCTGAACTGAAGGTGGAGATAAGTGCTAGGGTTTTGAATGAGGAGACACAAGAGAAAAGAAGGCTTGTTAGAATGAGGAAGAAACGGGAGGAGTGTGGGTGTAAAGATGGTCATGATCATGGTTGTTCTTATGATGATTATGATGTTTTTTGCATTAGCCGCTGCTCTAGAGGCTTTTTAGGCAGAGTTTAGAACCTTATTTTGCATGCATGATGTAGATTTTTTTTTTTTTTTCCCTTTGTTGGATTCAGTTATCCTTATTCTTATATTTTTCTATTGGGGACTGGTTTATCTTGTATGGATTTGTATTTAAGGAAGGCGTCCAGGATTCTCTTTTTGTATTAGTGTTAAAAAAAATAAAAATAAAAAAAGCGAAATTGAGCATATTAGGCAGAAAGGCCAACCATAACCAATGACAAAGCGAGAATTTTTTATGCATAAGGGCTAATAACTATGAAATGAAAAATTATAGGATATTATAACAAGTTTTCATTTTTGGGGACAACTATAAAATTTCATTAAATTATACGTTAATTTTTTTTATAAAGTCATTGACTTAAATAATCCTTGAATTCTTTTAAAGATGACGGTTTGGTCCTTGTTTTTTTTTTTTTAATCGAGATAATTTTTATTTTTATTGGTCATTCCAGTCCTTTCAGTCTAAGTCAGTTAAATTTCTAACGGAATGATCATGTGTCATGCCATGTGGATCTAAATTTTAGAGGTTTTATTCTTTTAGTAATTTTATCAATTATTTAATTTTAAAAAATTAAAAAATTTCTCTCTAAAATCTCTCTCTCTCTCTCTCTCTCCCCCCCTCTCCTCTCCCTCTCCCTCTCTCCTCCCTCTCTCTCCTCGAATCAAAGCACAATCTGGGGGGGGGGGGGGGGGGGGGGGGGGGGGGGGGGGGGGGGGGGGGGGGGGGGGGGGGGGGGGGGGGGGGGGGGGGGGGGGGGGGGGGGGGGAGGGGGGGGGGGGGGGGGGGGCGGGGGGGGGGGGGGGGGGGGGGGGGGGGGGGGGGGGGGGGGGGGGGGGGGGAGGGGGGGGGGGGGGGAAAGGACAACGCGGGGGAAGGAGGTGCCGGCTCAGCGAGAACGCCAGTGGAAGGGGGAGGCAACCCAAATTTACAAAGAGGGGCGGGCAAGCTCAATGAGGTTGGGGCGGGGGGGGGGGGGGGGGGGGGGGGGGGGGGGGGGGGGGGGGGGGGGGGGGGGGGGGGGGGGGGGGGGGGGGGGGGGGGGGGGGGGGGGGGGGGGGGGGGGGGGGGGGGGAAGGGCGAACCGACCCTCTCGCGAACTCGGGAGAGTGGGGGGCGAGAACCCATCGCGACTATGATCAGAACTTGGAGGGGTGGGGTGGCGGCGGCCGAAGATGGAGGCTATGGGGACCTATCTACAAAGGTAGGTAGAGAGAGGGACTTTTTGGGAGATTTGAGGATATTTTAGTCTTTTTACTATAAAAAGTCCATTTTAGCAAGATTCCGTTAGAAATTTAATAGAGAAATGACTGTAATGGTCAAAAAATAAGAGTTTAGGGTTATCTCGGTTAAAAAAAAAAAAGGGACTAAACCGTCACCTTCAAAAAAATTAAAGGACTATTCAAATCAATTATTATTTTTTATAAAACAAAAGTTCCACGGGCGGATTTGAATTAAGGCAAATATTATATTAAAATAGTAGTATATAAACACTAAAGTTTCAGGGGCTTCCTTCGGAGGGGGGGGGGGGGGGGGGGAAGAATGAGGTTAAACATTGAGCACCTTTTTTGGAATTTTGCATTATAAATATTTTAAACAGTCTTACCTATGTATGAAACTTGGGACAAAACTACTACCATTTTGTTTCTTTCTATCACTGAAGAGTTAAATGCTCAAGACAAACTACTTCTCTAAATCCTTCATGTCCGATGACAAAGTCTTCACATCATTCACAAATGAATGGAATGCCATTGACATGGAGCATAAGAAAAATCACCTTCCGATCCTTAATATTTTTGCAACACTAGGTTAATCAATATTTTGGTTCATAGCCATAAGACTCTACTCCTTGGTCAAATCTTACGTTCCAATAATGGAAACTTATTTTTAATCCATATTCGAATTTAAGCAACTTACAAATTTTATCCTCTTAACCCTTCATTTTGAACTTATCAGGTTGTAAAGTATAGATATTTTTATCCAAATGGTTATTCAAGAATATCGTCTTGATGTCTATAGGATAAGAGGACATGATAGACTTCTAGCATAGTTACAAGTAAAAAGGTCTTATCATAGTCGATATTTTCCTTTTGCGTATATAAGCCTTTTTGCCTTTGAAAACAAACTAACGCACATGGATACATAGAAGTGCGTGGGTTTTTGGGGTTGAAGATCATATAATAAAAACCGTTCTTAGAATGAGAAGTGATGAGAAAACAAAGAAAGTATCGGGTGAGATAAAAGTTGGGGGAAAAGTGGTGGATTTACATTAACGAGGGAGGAGGAGAAAGAAGAAAACAGATAAAGAACATTTTAATTTTTCTTTAAATATTTATACATGTGTGTGTGTGTGTGTGTATATATATGTTTATATGAATATTCCTCAATTAGATTCCAATAGACGAGTAATTCCTCTGAGAGGGAAAAAAGAAAGAATTAAGAAATTGTTTAGTTGAAACTTTTCTTATACTACGGGCTGAAGTCACCAGTGTATAACTAATGGTTGTGTTGAATTAGTGACGGAAAAGAATGTCCAATCAAAATTTTCTAAATCGTGATTCAAACCCAAGACATCTTTCAATTCCCCCGACTCTTAATCCCTCATGTCCGCCCAAAACTCAAAGCAGAATTGGTTAAATAGACCACATTAAAATAATTTAGAAGTTGGAGTGAATTGTAAAAATTAAAAAAAAAGTTTAGGAAGCAAGTTGTTTAAGTCCAAAAAGTTAGGAGACAAAAGTGTCAAAAACCATATATAAACATATAGACAGAGATATATATATATATGTGTGTGTGTGTGTGTGTGTAGATAGAAATCAGATAGAAAAGTAATTAGGAAGTGCATACGAAAAATAGAAGATGATAGGGAAGACAGAAAAAAAAAAAAAAAAATATATATATATATATATATATATATTAGCATGGACACATCTGAAAATTAAAAAAACAAAAAAACAAAAGCAAAAAAAGAAATTAGACTGAGTGGCTCATTTAAATTACTTAATCTAATAGATAGCCTAACTTTCATTTATTTAGTTAAATGGCCTAATGTGTAGTTTTGATCAATCAATTTAATTTTGCCCACACACCCCCACTCTTTCTCCTACCTCTCATGCGCGTTTCTCTCTCTCCTCGTCGCCGATTTGCCTCGTTCTATGAAATCCAACGCAGGTGGGATGGCTACAAATCGCGACTCATTGTGAAATTTCATATTGGTTGGTCATTGGTTGTTGCTTGCATTTGCAGGTGTCGGTTTTATGGCATTACTATTTTCCATATATGTGTGTGTGTATATTTTTGGCTCCTCCTTCCATTCATTTGCACTCTAGATGTTCGAAGAAAAGTTACAGCAAAAATACAGGCAGTTAATGAACTCTGAGTGACTAAAAACAATTGTTTGTACTGCGAATGGCATCAAGTTGCTGAAGAAAAATAAGTCATACAGTATAATAGATTAGTTTTACCTTGTAGGAAAACTTGAGATGGGCAATTAATATCGCTGGTGGGGAAGTGAGAGAGAGTTGCATTTTTTTGTTTTTTGTTTTTTGCTAATTTTCTTAATGGTAAATCACTAATTTTCTTATGGTCAATCAGTGATTGATCAAGAAAATTGATGATTTATGTTCATCAATCACTGATTTACTTATGATTAAATCCGTGATTAACTATAATATTAATGATATATTATGATCAATCAATGATTTATCATGATCAATTAATGATTTACCCCGAAATCACCAATGATTTACCCTTAGTCTAATTGACCCAGAGTCATAAATGATTGACTCAAAATTAATCAATGATTGACTATTTATAAAATTGATTAATCATTTTAAAATAAAATGACATTTTAACTAATTTTTAAAAAATTAGATTATTTTTTTAAAACTTCTTAAAATAAAAAAAAATAAAAAAAAAATCAACGGGCAAATTAGGGCCAAAAAAAAAAAAAGTGGTATGTGAAAGTAGCAGTTGAGAACGCTGAAGGGAAAAAAATGTTTTGGTAAAGACATTTATTTCAATAGTGGTAAATTAGAGCCAAATTATTTTAAGGAGTTTCCTTTGATATTTCCCTCGTCACTAATTCCTTGGTCATAGATAAAGTCAAAAGCCACTGTACGAAAAATTAGCAGCCAACTGTACGCTGACGCGTACTTTTTTAACCTGCAGCTCATCCTAACGACGTTCATCAATAAGAAACAACAACATTCTCTGCTTATGATAAGAATTAGCAGCCACGATGAACAACATTTTACGAAGACCCTCGATGCCGATTGCTGAGGATATTGCAGCCAGTAAGAAAGCTATTTTGAGTTTCTACCACAAACATGCAAGCTGCTTCACACTTCAAAACCATT
The DNA here is from genome assembly GCA_009761775.1 of Ficus carica. Lineage (NCBI taxonomy): Eukaryota > Viridiplantae > Streptophyta > Magnoliopsida > Rosales > Moraceae > Ficus > Ficus carica. The sequence goes on along the minus strand of CM019743.1, from coordinate 30,124,297 downwards.
CATAAAATTAACAAATGCTACATTAAAGTTCATAAATCACTGTCAGCGAGTTCATCTAGCCCGCAAACAGCGAATCCATTTCTAACACCGCATATGAAGTTCATCGAAGAGTACCCTATTCATAGAAAATCAAGTCAAAAGCAGAGCTCTAACTTTACTATCATTGTGAGCGGGGTTAAACTATTATACGAGGCACAAATCCAGAACGGATGCTTTGGTAATAGCAGCTGTTGAATGATCTGCTCACCCAAAATATTGGAAGTACTAGTTCTCGTTGAATCAACATCGAAATGTAAACACTACAAGCAAGAAATGTCGAGTGTCAAATCACCAGGTAGTTAACTAATCGAAGTTACTGAAATGTCACACTCCTTTGATACCTCTAATAAGATCTGCAATAAGTTCTTCCTTACAACATCGGTGTTTTTACATAAACAGGTACCTCAAAAATTGAAACCAGTGCAATGCATCTAGCGGCCGCCACGACCACGTCCCCTTCCACGCCCACGTCCACGACCACGTCCCACAGGCCTCCCTGAATTTAGAAAAAAATCTGAACGTTTAGAACAAGAGAAATTTAAACCAGAGAGAAATAACGACAATAAAGAGAGAATGCCCATTTCCAATACCAGCAGTTGGCTTCTTTGGCTTGACCCGAGGAGTCTCTTCTACCAGCAGAGTCTCGAGATTCAAGCTGTCGGGAAGGATGTAATATCTGATATTGTTACCCCCTCACGCTGAGATGGTCCAGAGTTACTGGGTTCTTCCCTTCAATGTCAGCTTCACGGTCTTCAAATGTGTGTTCATACTTATATCCACACCTGCATGCAATCAACCAATATATCTGCCAATTAGAATGGTTGTAACTTGCCAAACCTGAATTCACATTTCGAGCATAATAAACTTCACAAGTTCCAAGCAAAACCTTTTACCCCGATTGCATGCAATGACAAAAATACAAACTAATAACCGCCGTAGTCAAATAAGTTGTAGATATTATAAAAAGATAAAGGATGCAAGAAGAAAACAAAAACATCATGACAAAATTCCACATATCCCACAGAATTAAGAGGGCATTCAGTCAAATCAAATCGCACATGTTCTCAGCCACAACTAAATATTATTGTAGGAAGTTCAAACTGTCTCCTAAAGGCGATTAATGTGTAAGACCTATGAACATCAGAAATGAATTTTGTCAAAAAGTCTGTTAATCTCATTCACCCTAGCTGTTCTAGGAGACAGAGCAAATTACTCCTTGTATCAACACTAGCTGACATTCGCAATTCCGAACCGCAAAGGATCTATGCTTTGGGCTAAAATAAACATACCATTATACATCACGAGTAACCTTAAAAAAGGAATCAACAGGTAGGAATTACAGAGAAAATTGGTGACCGACCCCCAATTAATGCACATTTTTTGCCAATTCCGTCCATACCACGTTCCAGGGCACTACATCTCTTACTCAATATGACACGAACAAACACGGATACATATATCAAATGTGAACAGGTTTAATCCCCTGACGAGGCAACTTTTGAAGAAGACAGAGCATATCCCAAAACCCTAAACCCTAAAATTACAAATTTTCAAAATAGACCATATAAACAAGTACAAACTGCGCAAATATATTATCCAGAAGGTCATATATCACAAATGAGTACCAATTTAACGAACAAATAGGGGAAAAAAATTTCAAGGGAGGAGAAGAGAGAAACCTGTGATGGTGCCGTGTACAACCGTGCCATTTTGAGTTCAATCGACACTGTCTCGTTGTTCAGCTTCATCAAGACCTGCCCATTTTCAATTTCAATTTCCAAACACACACACACGCACACACACACACCCACACCCCCACACACACACACACATATAATATAACCAGAGAAGCGTTAAAAATAAATAAAAATAAAATAAAAAACGATGTGAAATGATAAATTGCGAGAGAAAATTTTCAAAAAAAAAAAAATGATGGAGACTGACCTAACGAGCTTCATCTTGGAAGCTAGGGCTTGAACTGAAAAATCACCAGAAAACAATTATAAGAAAGAAAAAACATCGAAAAATTTGAGAAATAAGTAAACAAGTAGAAGATCTGGAGAGAGTACCTTTGGAAACAGAAACACGACCGGCGAGAAGAGGAAGGCGAGCAGTCGGTGAGTCGGCGGAGATATGGGGAATTGGAGGAGAAGGAACTGAAGCGGGGAGAAAGATGGGTTTTATATATATATATATCTCTGGCCTTTTGGGGGGTTTTGGTTTTTTTTGAAATGGCGAAATAAACCCAAAGGAAATCCGATTTGATAAGGAATTTTTAGGCAAACTATTATTTCTCTGTTCTTTTAATTTCTCTTTTCTTTCTTGTCTAGTTGTCTATAACGCCTTAAACATTTGGGCGGCTTTAACTCTACGTCCTGATTTTAGTTTCATGCTTTGTTTGGTAAATAATCTCATTTTAAATTAAAATATATTTTTTTATCTTAATTTTTATTTTCTTTTAAAAAAAATTTTGTCTTGTCTGAAAATTGAACAAAATTTTCAACTCAAACTCATTCACTAAACGGACCATTAATCTCATTTCATCCCTATTATTGGAATGTCAATTAAAAATAAAAAGAAAAAAAAATGAGTTTAGTGCAGTCATGCAGTCATTTTCTATTTATTTTAAGTAAGAATTCTAACATAATAGTTTAGTAATAACATAATATATTATTGGAATGTCAATTAAAAATTAAAAGAAAAAAAGTAAGTTTAGTGCAGTCATGCAGTCATTTTCTATTTATTTTAAGTAAGAATTCTAACATAATAGTTTAGTAAGACTGATTCCCTTATCTTTCCCTTTTTTTTTTTTTTTTTGACTAAAATTCTAATAGAATAGGTAAAGTGTGATTAAATTCAAAATTCATGTGATAAATGAGAGTTTTTAGAATTCATGAGATAAACTGGAAATGACTTTAAAATTCAAGAGAATAGATAAAACTAATTTTTTTTTTTTTTCCCCCTTTTCCATTGATGCCAAAATATTTACTTTATGACATGTAGGTCACTTTCTTTTCATATTCCTTCCCCTTGAGTGAGTATTCCAAATTAGAGAAAGCAATGGGAAGGGGTAAGATTGGAGAATGCTTCTCTTACTCATGCCTCCTTACTCATCTAAGGAGAAGCGAGATCAAAACTGCAAGAAATCTCTATTGCAGAGTGCTCTCCCGAAACTGTTACATCAATTATTATCCATCAAAATGGGGGGCAAAAACAATTTAGAAGCAAAAACTTTACTCTAAAAATTTGTTCAATGCAATCCAACTTCAAAGGTCTACAAGGCAAATAAATTTTCAACAAATGTAACCCAAATTTTAGTAATATAACAAAAAAAAAGTTAAAAATTTTAAAGCATATATCTGCATATTTTAGTGGAAAAAGTTTATACAGGCAAAAAATGCTTCCTCCATCCCTACACCCGAGTTAGGGGATACTACTAGCCATTAACCTTGGCCAAATTCCATTTTGGTTTTTCATGTCCCAATATAGGTACTATATTTCTAAATTCTCAATTCAGATACTTCATATCCTAATTCTCAATTAAAATACTTTGTTGTACTTAAATGAGATATCGAGAAATTCATTCAACTTCAAATTATTATTTTCATTGTGTTCCCTAGCTTGATCCAGTTCAATCCATAAACACGTGTAAATATATGATTTACAATTTAGTAAATCCAATATTTTTTTAGTATCTCCGGTATTTTCTCATCAACTTATCTTACAATTTAGTAAAAATCCAACAAATTTTTCTCAAATAAATTTTCTTTTTAAAAAAAAGAAGAAAACGTTTATATTTAACAAAATTGCATAAATCCATAAAAAATTAAAAAAAGAAAAGAAAACTATTATTTGTTTGCAAAATTTCTAAAATATTAATTATAATTTACTAAATAATCATAAAAGGGCCCAAGTGCCAAAGTCATCACCGGAGACACACTCACGGGAGAGAGAGTTGCTGTCGTCGACACCGTCGCCATAGCACTAACTGCATTTTCAGTAAATTCGTGCATTTATTGATTATTTCCCTTTCACAGTTGTAACATAAAAACAATGCCGGAGCAAAAATGCCTAAACAAAGGACTTGGGGAGACTCCCATCTTATAATTTGGAAGACTTAGGTCCGTTTGGTGAATGAGTTGAGTTTAAGTTGAGATGAAATTTTTAAGTTTGAGTTGAGTTGACTTTTTAAAAAGTAGTTATAAATTTTGTTGACTTTTCAGAAAAAGACAAAAATTGAGATGAAAATGTACAGTTTAGTTGAAGTTAAACTCGGATGCCAAATGAAGCATTAGAACCTCAATTCAAATTTAGATGTATTTCTAATTAAACAAGAGCTCAAATAGACTTATATCATGATTTGGGTTTAGAATTAACCCATTACTAGTGGCTTCTATTATGACGAAAATATATCTCCCAACAAAATAAATTGCCAAGTTAAGTTTAATAAAAAGTTACACAATATAATAATTCTAAATTTTAATAAATTTGCTTCTCCTTCCTTAGAACTAATTTTACATGTAAATATAACATTATGGAGTAAGTTATGGAATATAACATTATGCTTTAAATTATAAAAAAAGAATATTTTAAGAATATTTATTTGTCTAAAAATAAACTTGAGATTTGATAATTTAAACTTTATGCGTTTTGATAAAGTAAAATATGAAATTGCTGTTAACTAGGTTTGAGAGCACTAGTTATCTTATTATTATTTTGGCTAACTAAGAAAAAAAACTCCATTTTCAGTAAATTTATGCATTTATTGATGATTTCCCTTTCACAGTAATAAAAGAAAAAATGTTGGAGTAAAAATATCTAAACATGGATTTGGGAGACTCCCATCTAATAGTTTGGAAGACTTGAACCTAAACACAGATTTAGATGTAGATTTAACCCACTACTTTATAATATGACGAAAATATCTCTTAGTTAAATAAATTGTCAAAATAAGTTTGATAAAAAGTTAACCAATACAATAATTCTAAATTTTAATAAGTTTGCTTCTCCTTCCTTAGACTAATTTTATAAGTAAATATAGGAAAATTAGGCTGAGTGGTCTTTTTTAAATCACTTAATCTAAAATATGGTCCGATTTTTTTTTATTTATTTAGGAAAATGGTCGTTTGTCATTTTTCAAATTTAATCAATTAGTGATTAACTAACGATCAATCAATGATTGACTATGAAATTTAGTGATTGACTAATAAATTAGTGATTTACGTTATAGTTAATCAATAATTGACCCTATAGTTAATCATTGACTATCATGAGGTTACGGTCAATTACTGATTGACCATTTAAAACAATTAATTAACTATTTTAGAAGAAAAAAAAATACATTTAACTAATTTTTAAAAACTTTAATTATTTATTAAAAAACTCTTAAAAAAAAAAAGATTAGTCATATATGGAATAAAACAATATGTAAAAAAATAAAAAATAAAAAATAAAAAAAAGGGAGAAGAAAGAAAGATCAATCCCGACTCCACTGGGGATCGAACCCAGAATCTCTGGTTCCGTAGACCAGCGCCTTATCCATTGGGCCATGGAGTCACTTAAAGATTTAATTTCACTAAAATTTATAAATACCTTATCTAAACTCTCAAAGTTTTCTACCGCCCGACGAAGTCCTCCTTCGGGTCGTTGGACCTAGCTGCCGATAGCCATAGTTGGGTGTGAAAAGCGACCTCAACAGATTTGATTAGTAGATAGATATTTAATTTGAAGCTTAAAAATTACTCTTCTTCTTCTTGTGAGTCCTCCTTTTTGGTCTTCACCCAGAGCAAAACAAATATAGAGAAGGTGGTGGAAATAGACATTTAATTTTAGTCCTCAAATAGCTTTTGTTTGCTGATTTTGTTAGAAAGGAGAGAGGAAAAAAAAAGAGCAAGAAATTAAAAAAATAAATAAACAAAAAATAAAACAAAAGAGAGGAAAGTAGTGGGAAATTTTGGAATCTTGGCCAATATGTCATGAAAGGGTTGGGGATTATAGATAAGTAGTGGCTAGGAAAATTCAGCTTTTATAGCTTTGCTTGTATATTATATCAGCGGCAGCAATAGTGTGAAAAAAAAAATGGGTAGAAAACAGTCGTTTCAAAGTAAAGCAGCCCATTTTGTGTCCGATCTCACCACTGTCTTCCTCAACCCCATCTCTGACAAACCATCCAAGCCTCACCCACCAAATTCTTCTCCTCCTCCATCATCTGTAAGTATATTTTTATTTTTCTCTCTGTTGACTTTAAATCATTTCTGGGTTTTGATCCTTGTCTTGTTTTGTCATCCAATTTATATACATATATATTGGGTTGTGTTTCTCTATTTCTGGGTCTTGATCATTGACCATCTCTAACAAATTTTTGTAAGTTGTTTTGTTTGGATATTGGGTTGTGCTTTTTCTGTTTCTGGGTATTGGTTTTTGACAATTTCAAACACATTTTTGTTTCTCTTTATGGACGTTGTCAATGGTTTTGTTATGATGTCTATTTGCGTTAAGTTTTATTACTCAGATTAGTTTTGTGCAACTTTCTATTTTGTGAGTTTGGGCATGTTAAATTGTTAGTGAATTTATTTTCCCTCTCTCCTAGACGTATGCAATTTTGCCGAACTACGTAAATATTTGCCTTCTCTTTGTCTTTGTTGAGTTTATTGTTCTGCTGCGCTTTGAGTTTCTCCAACAACTAGGGCAAGTTATCTTATGAGTATTCTTAGTTTCTTATTGTTTGAATTGTTGGAGAAGAATTATCTAAGGTAGGACAAGCTTTGGTGACAAGGGCTGTAGAATTGACAATTATATAAAATTGGAGGCATTTTGATCTCTACCTGGGAAGCCTTTGATTTCAACAGTCTTCTAGTGTAAGTCGAATTGGGTCCCTATCCAGTCATTGGCTTTTTTGGCCTTGTGCTTGTGGTGGTGGGAGTGAAATTTTGCTATCCGTTTGAGTAAAATTGGGTCGCGTTCTTTTTGTTCTGTCGATGGGCCTTGGGATTTATGTTATAGATGGGGAACTAATAGCACCAATGAACCCACTTTGTGGCGTTCATTGGTGCCCTCTGTGGCGTTGTGCTTGTGTTGGTGGGAGTGAAATTTTGGCTATCCGTTTGAGTAAAACTGGGTCATGTTCTTTTAGTTCTATCGATGGACTTGGGATTTTTTGCCATAGGCGAATGGGATGGGGAACTAGACAGCATCAATGAGCCCCGTTTTTAATCAAGAAAAAAAAGAAAGTCGAATTTTGTCTGATATGCTTTCTTCTACGATTATGTTGGACTCTGCAATATGTCCATCAAGTCCAAGCTATAACAATGTATCATGTGCTTTTGCAGGAAGATGAGACTGAGTCAAAACGACGTCAACTTGAGTCCATTGGCGAAGAGAAACCCGGGGACATAGTTGATGGTCCAGATACTTCTTCCCTCACTGCATTTCTATACTCACTATTGTCATCCGATCCAAATTCGGATGAGCAAGTTGATGAAAAAGTTGAAGAAGATAGTCAACCATCTAAACCTGTAATGAAAGAAAGTGGTGGAAAGAGAAGCTTGCTTTCCAGGGGAAAGAAAACTCTTTCTCGGGCTGTCTACCAAGCTGCAAAAATTAGTGGGTACCGCAATCATGAACGAAGGGCTGATTCGGATATGAAAATTGATGGTGGCGATGATGATACAATTGCTGGAGTTGAGATGAGGCATATGTCGAATATCCAGAAAATCGATGAGCCAGATGCTTTAAATGATCTACCGGAGTTTTCCGAACCTTCATTACTTCTCTCGGAGAATACAAGAACTGCTCTTTATGCATCACTTCCAGCACTTGTTCAGGGAAGGAAATGGATGTTACTATACAGGTGAGAAATGTGAAAATTTTCTCATCTGGGAAATCAAATTTAATCTCTTCAATTGCCAATATCTTGCTGCAGCTAATAGTTATGATAGATTGGCGATATCTCTAATGTCTCTTTGTCATTCACTGCAGTACATGGAGGCATGGCATTTCACTTTCAACGCTCTATAGGAGGAGCATGCTTTGGCCCGGCCCCAGTTTGCTGGTAAAAAATTGTTATCTTAGCATGAATATTCTTATCCCTAGTTTTTCGAGTAGAAGATGATAGAATAAGTTTGACGTGTTGCTGAAGTGATGTTGAGTGACTTGATTATTGATGTCAAGCAAACGAAAAAAGTGGTTTCATATCACGCGGGAGGCTTAAATTTTGTTGCAGTACACATATACCATGTATTTGATCAATTTGGTCTAAAGGACTCCCATAATTATTTTGCTTACTTATATGACTTTTTGATGATTTAAGGCAAATTTTCAATCATCTCGCATGGTTCAATTCGCATGAGGGATGGTCATCTTCTTTCTATTGTAAACTGAAGAACTATCTCAACTATTAAACAGTGCCTGATAGAAACAATTCTTTCAGGTTGTTGGGGACCGTAAAGGTGCGGTTTTTGGTGGCTTGATTGAGGCACCCTTAAGACCAACCAACAAAAAATATCAGGTGCTCTCAAAGACATACTTTTTTCAACTTCATTCGGTGTTTCCTCTATCTATCTTAGTGACAGTTAACGATGAACAGGGATCAAATGATACGTTTGTTTTCACGGATAGACCTGGAACATCCTGTTATATTTCGCCCTACAGGTATTGTTATATTTCGTTTGTTTCTAGCTATGTGTGAGTTCAGATTTTTTCTTTAGGCGGCTGACGTTTATCAATAATAGAGAACTACGAAATACTTGTCCTCGTACTTGGTTTCTGTATGGATACAATTAGTGTGCAAACAAAACATATAACCATAAAATTGTCCTTTTCCTTGCAAATGTCGTGTTTATCAACACCCTATAAAACTTGAATGGTCCTTGGAAATCAAGATGTAGATTATAAAAGGACTCCAATTACTTTTCTACGTTATTTGGCTACCTAGTTGGTTTATCAAATAAAATTTCGTTAGGTATTTTTTTCAGCATAACATATATATATATATATATATGTAGACACACACATATGTATGTATATATGTATTCATAATCCTATTTGAAATTCGAGGTCTTAGTTTCTTTTTACTCAAACAATCGTTGTACCATAAACAGGTGCGAATCGTTATTTCACTTTGTGTTCCCTCAACTTTCTAGCAATTGGTGGCGGTGGGCACTTTGCGTTATATTTGGACAATGAGTTGTAAGAATTCCTGCCCTTTTGCCTGTGTTCTTGTCTTCTTCTTTTAGTTTATATTATTTTATTTTATTTTTATGTTTTCAGTTTCTTGATCCATCAAAGATTGAAATTGACGTAATATTTCAACATCAGTTCTTTTGCTTTATCTATGTTCTCATTATTTTTGTCTTAGGTTAAATGGATCAAGTTCAGTCTCCGAAACCTATGGAAACCCATGTCTTGCAAACTCGGAGGACTTTGAAGTGAAAGAAGTTGAGGTATGTGCAAAGCTTCTAATTTCTCGCACACAGGAAGAGTCACCTGCACTCTCTCTCTCATAGGCCTGCATGCAAAACACAAACATTCTCAGACACGCGCTATAGCCAACTTTTACCTTTTCCCCACGATCTCATCTTGAATTTTCACATTGTCATAATATGGTTTTTGAAAGAAATAAAATTCTTATGCAATGCAGTTGTGGGGTTTTGTGTACCCTTCTAAATACGATGAGATACTTGCTTTGAGCCGCATGGAAGCACCTGGTATATGCCGGTGGTGACATGCTCTTGGGACTGTCATTCTACTGCAATGATAGTCACCATCATCTCCTTGTAACTCTGGCAGCTGAAACATTACTATGAGTTTGTGGATGCTAGATGATGCTGGCAAGCTAACGAGTGAAACCCGGTCTCTGTGCATATCGACGGTTTGTTGTTAAAGCTACGACCACTCTAAATATTACAGAAAAACACAAATCATGTATTGTACAGACTACAGTTGGTTTTGTGGAATGCATACTGGTTGCTAATAGTTTTGTATGGAACTCGGCAATTAAGTAGTGCCAATCAACAAGAGCAGAAAATGTAGGTCGTTTTGCAGGTGTGACCATACTCGGTCCCTCAATGACGACGGGACTTGGTCGCCCTCTCTCATCGTTGGTAAGTAATAAGTATGTACATACCCGATACAAACTTGACAGAACGGTGTCGTTTACCATGTTACAACGTAAAACCGAAGTCGGTGACCGGTAAGGTTTAGTGAAATAAACTAAATAGGCTGTCAATGGGTTCGTGTAGTGGTAAATATGTCTTTTTTCTCTTCTCCTTTTAGGATGCATTCAGGATTTGATATTCCGTAATCTCATTTTAGAATCCCTAAATTACATTTAAAAGATACATCAGTTTGAGTAAATACAGTTTGCTCAAATACTACTTTGAAACGTTATCATATCGATACAATTGTATAAAATACAATGCAATCGAGAGAAACAAATATAAGTGAGAAACTGTCTCAAACTTCAAGTCCTTGGACAAATCTGCAATTGAGAGGAAAACTGGAGTTGGTGACTTGGGATCCGTTTGGATTATCTCTTGAAATCCACAATTCAAAAAATACAAATTTTTATAAGAGAAAACACTCTTAAAAAAAAAAAAGAGTTTAAAAAGTGCGTTTAAATAGGGTATCAAACTTGAGCTTAGGGTTGTACTAAAAAAAAAAAAAAAAAAGCCAAACTACAATTTCAAATTGCCCACGTTTGCCACATAGAATAGGCAGTCTCGGTTTGGGTTTTTTCCCAAACTGTCTTTTTACAAAACCAAACCGCCTCGTCTTGTCCCGTCCCGCTTGTCTTAAAACTGCCCCTGCACTATATATTACTTCTTTTTTCTATTACATGTGTGTTGAGATTTTCTTAAATATGAATGATTTTGATATTTGATTTTTTTTAATTAAAAATTACTAAGTTAATTAAACTAAGCATACTAAAAGTATAACTACAACATTACCTTTAAAAACTATTCATTAATATGTTTTTCATGTTTTTTTAATAGGGGAAAACACCTAAATGATATAAATTTAAATACTATTGCACCAACATGACACAAAAAATCAACAGTAGCCTAACATGACACAAAGTTAAACTAAAGTTAGTTAAAATTTATGTCATGTGGGTCAATAATAAAGAATTTGTGTTATATGGTCAATAGATGAAAAAACGGTGGTTATTTATGTAATTTTTTTTTCTTTTTTAATAAGGTCCAATTAGACTCAAACCACCTGTAGACCGCCCACAAACCGTCCCGTCCGCCGAAAAAGGTGGTTATTTACTACCGACTTCGCTACCTCTCCAGTTGTCTCACTTCGCCTTGTCATCTTCTCTGACGACGACATTGGCACCATTGTCCACAGCGATCGAGTAGACCTCACTCTGAGATTGCCATTCATCGCCATCCATTACAATTGAGCAGCTCTGCATCGCAAGATCAACGTTTGCCGTTGCAACTCGCCATGGCAGAGAGAGTCTAGGGATGTGGGGCGGCGGAAATGCTGGAGAACTTGGCTCGGGTTGAGATTTGGCCTAATTTGGGGTTGAATTTGAGACTAAATTTAGGCTTTGTTTAATTAATTGGTGTAAATGTTTGTAGTATTCTATTGTTTGGGGTCTAATTATAATTTTAAAGAATAATGAGGACCCAAGATCCTATTTATAGAGTTAGGTTGAAGTGTTTCAAATTATCATCTGTATCATACTTTGTGCAAAAAATTGACAACATAGGTCTTCTATGTTGCTTTGAGTTATCCTTGGGACAAAACTTAAGTCAGTAACGCACGTTATAGTTTTTCCTTTTTCTTATAAAATTTGGGTTTGTTCCCTGTAATTAAATAATCTTGTCAAATGAAATTATCAATGAAAACCCCAAATCAGCATATAAGATCGATGAAGGGCGTCTGTATTTCATTAATCAATGAAATATTTATAGCAAACTTCGATATCCATTTGCTATAAATATGGACAAAAGTTTGTCCATATGTCCATATTTATGGGTTTCCAAATCAGCTGTAAATTTGGTGTCCAAATCAGTATTACAAAGGTAGATTGGTTCGTTTTCATGCTTAGGTGTCTGTCGTTCTCGGTATGCTCGATTCGGATTGAGAGGAAGGTAAGTCCTGATCTAATATATGAAATTTTAAGTAATATGAATTTCACTTCCACCCGTCAAGACAAGCAAAAATGCTCTAAGGCGACTTTAAGGGTTCGCTCATGGAAAACCAGATTAGAGGCAATGTGAGTTGCTGCTTAATTTTAAAAGAATATTCTCATAGGATGAGAGACCTTTAACTCAAGTTTACCTAGTAAGCTTATAAAGAAATTTTGTAATGAAAATAAGTATATAATGTGTCCAAATCATACATAAGATGAAATTAAATATGGGTGTCCAAATCATATAGAAGACGAAATTAATGAAATTTTGTAATGAAAACCAGCTTTTGATATAATTAAAGAAATTTTGAAATGTTCACTCTATTCTCTTCACTTTTTGGTATTTTGTGTAAATCAACAAAGTTTGATGTCAACTTTAGAATATTTTTTTTGAATCAACATATTTTAAAGTAATTTTTCTGACATTTTGCGTGAATTAATAGGTTAACTAATCTACCCCTTTATTTTACTGTTTTTATTTTCATAACATACACTTTCGCTACATTATTAATATAGATATCTTATGTTACTCACTCACAGATATAAATAAGAACAACATCACATGAGTTATTAAAAAAAAAAATTGCATAAACTTTATTTATCATAATATCATAAAAAAGGATTACATATATTGCTCCATGAGCATCAATCCTAACAATTTTATTTATGCATAAATTATCAAAATTAAAATTTGAGTTGACAGTCTGTCACTTTATTACTAGAATTGCAGGAAGACCAAAAAAAATTAAAAATAAAAATAAAAACCACACACAACACACACAAAAAAAAAAAAAAAAAAAATTTAAAGAAGTTTGTTGAGTGTAGGGATCATGGCGTGGTGCGGTTTGCACAGGCCCTCCAAGGGATGGACCATAGACATGTGAAGTCCAGGTTGCTCAGCCAAGTCACTGCCTCTTGGCCAATTCTCTCCCATTCAAAGCTCTGTATTAAGGATGCCAATGCCAGGGTCACCACTCGTCGTGCCGAAAAAGCCCCCGGACAAGTCCGTCTTCCGCCGCCGAACATGAACAACTTATTCGCTTCAGCACCATCTCTTTCAAATCTCTCAGGTATAAAACTAGTTGCATTCTCCCACACCTTCTCATCCCTATGAATGGTCCACACGTTGAGCAACATCATCGTCCCTTTCGGTATGTGAAATCCCGAGATGGTGCAATCATCGGCCGATTCGCGTGGCATGACTGGAATACTTGGGAACAACCTCCATGTCTCGTTGATTACATTATGTAGGTAACTTAAGTTTGGCAAGTCCGACTCGTTCACCAGGCGATCATGTCCCACGTTAGCTTCTATCTCAGCCCGTGCTTTATGCATTGCTTTCGGATGATTTAGAAGAAGTGACATCGCCCATTCGATTGTGATTGTCGTAGTGGTCGGTCCCAGCAACCAGCATCGCCTGAACTCGTATGTTTAGAAAACATTAAGAAACCAACTAGTACAATATATATAGATATGTGAATTTCATATCTTAACCAGAATAAAGAGTTTATGAAACCTGGCTTTCAACAACGGTTTATGGAAACCATCGTGGAAACATGCTTTCACGACGGTTCTTGTAAACCAAGTCTGTGCTCTGTTTTTTTTTTACGGTCTTTAGATTCTAGATTTTAAAAAATTGTCGTCTAAAATCTGCTGTTTTTTCGTCTTTTTGTAGTAGTGAAACTTGAATTTTTAGAAGATTAGTTCTTGAATTTATTTACAAATTTGATAATCCATAATGATGTTGGACAAACATTTTTTTTTTTTAAATTTAACTGCGGAAGTCAGGTGTACTCATCATGTAAAAACTTGAAATTTAATAGAAACATGCATCATGCATGTCATGCAAAATTTTCTAACGTTCAAAAATTTTTCAGGAATTTAGGATTACATTTTGCCCTTTTATGTAGTGATTATATTCTTAAGAAGATTACCTATATATATATATATATATATGTATGTATGTATATATATTTGCAAGTGAAAAAAAGAGAATAATGGTAAAGAAGTAGTTAATTTAAACCCTACCAGCATAAGACCCTTAATTGTCTCATCGTCGTAAGCTCCCGGATTCGACTCTCGCAATGACAAGATAAGCTCGATAAACGTCATGTTCCTTTCGTAATCGTTTGCATCTGATTTGGCCTTGCCGGTTCCATTTTTCCGGTGCTCGTCGATGAGGCGCTGGAAAAAGTTATCCATCTTATTCTTCAGCGTGATCATTCTCTTCTCAACACCTTGAAAATCTATCCACTGCAAAACAGGAAAGATGTCATTTATGTTTTTGTTCTCTAGAAGCTCCGACAACTCCCTCATGATAGATTGGAATTGCCTAGCTTCTTCCTCCACCACCTCATTCCCGTAGTATCGCTTTCCGGCGATCATCTTCATCATGATGTTGAAAACAAGGTCGACGATCTTCGGTCTCAGCTCTACTTTTGTCCATTCTGAATGGCACGATTCGTCGGTACTGCTACTCGGGCGGTGTTCTTGCAATAATGTCTTCACCATTATCTGAGCCTCCTCGTGCCTGATTCCGGAGAACTTCGCAATGCGAGTATTCGACAAAAGCTCGAGAACGGTGAGGCGGCGCAGGCTACGCCAGTGGTCGTTGTACTGGGAGAATCCTATGGTCTTGTGGTTGTAGTTGAGGTGCTTCCCCGCAAGTGAGAGGGGACGGTTCGACAATGCGACGTCGTTCTTTGTGAAGAATTCTTCGGTGGCCGCCGAGAGGGAGGACACGACGACGACGTTGCGGGCTCCGAATCGGAGGAGTAATACGTCGCCGTATTTGGCAACCATTTGGTGTAGGGTTCGGTGAATTGGTTCCTTTAGAAGATGGAGATGGCCTATAAGTGGAAGTGAGGGTGGACTCGGAGGAAGGTTTTTAGATTTTCCACGTTTTGAGAGGAAGAGTTTTGTGAAGAAAAGAAAGAAGATTAAGATGACGAAGGCAAGAATTTCCATATTTGGTCGATGAACTTTTTTTTTTTTTTTTGCCCCTCTTTTTGCTAAAGATCTGGTGAATAAACTTAGTTAAGAGGATGCACTACCAGTAGATCCTATGATCACATATATATATATATATATATATATATATATACACATTATAACTTTCAAACAAAAATTGAATAAAGAAATCAGGGAAGACCAATATTTTGTAATATTTGAAAGTTGCATGCAAATATGGACTAGACTATTCGTAAGTAGTCAATATTTCCTTCTTGTTGCAACAATACTAATAGAAAAGAACACGTGTGCCACTTTTTTTAATTTTTATTTTTTATAAAACGAAAAAGACTACCTTGCCGTCTTTCATGACTCGTCACTTTCATGCCACCGAAAGAAAATTTTAGTGAACAATCAAAAGAAAACAAACACTGTAAGGTCGAAAACACCCTCCCCTCTCACAGCTCTCTCTCCCTCTCTGTTTTGCATTTTACAGTAACAGCATATATTAGGGCCCGTTTGGTTCGTTAACTCAACTTAAACTAAACTGTACTTTTTTTATCATGTTTTTTATCTTTTCTGAAAAAGTTTTTTGTCTTTTCTGAAAAAGTTAATAAAAATTACTATTCAAACTTAAAAATTTTAACTCAACTCAAACTGAACTTGTGCACCAAACAGGCCCTTAGTTAACCATAAAATATACAAATTCAAATCAGTGGGGGTTTTTTTTTTTTTTTGGCTAAAGAAAATCTGTAGTAATTTAATTTAACAATTTAAGGCCGAGACAAGTGAGGTGATAATATTATACCTGGTGAAGATAATAAACGACAAGAAGAAGATTACATTAATTGATAAAATAAGTAAATATGATACACAAAATAGATCCATGGAATACGCACAACAAAAATATTTAAATTGCAAAGCAGTTCACAAATATTAGAATACACGACGGAGATTTCACGATGGTTTTTGAAAAATCATTGTCTAAAGTAGTTGAAAAACACAACACGGAGTTTGGTTTCTGAAAACTATCGTGGAAAGCGAAAATTTAATGACGGTTTTTGAAAACCATCTTTGAAAGGCATGATTCCACGATGGTTTTTAAGTCGTGGAAAGCCTTGATTCCACAACGTTTTTCAAAACCGTCGTGAAATCGATCATTTTCCATGATTGTTTTAAATAAAACCGTCATTTTTCTTTCTTTCTTTTTTTTTTTTTAAATTAAAAACAAAACCCACGAGCCATTCAAATCCATCCTCCCCTTTACCCAGAAATCTCTCTCTCTCTTTTTCTCACCCATGAACCCTTTCTCTTTCACCAATGCTGCCTTCCCTCTCTTCCCCCTCTCTATCGAATCCCCCACCACCACCCTCCCTCTTTATCCAAGCCCCGACCACCGCCCTCCCTTTCTCTCTCTATCTTTATTGAAGCCCTCACCACCACCCTAACTCTCTCCTTTCTCTTTTTCTTTCTCTTACGCCCCTCCGATGTCATGTTGCTCTCTCTTTCTCCACCATCAAAGCCACCACCGCCGCCCACACTTTCTCTCTCTCTCTCTCGCTCCACCATTGAATCTGCTGTTGCCATTTGCCACACCGTGACCTTTCTTTACTTTAAACCCGTCGTGGTATGTCCATGACATATCATGACTATAGATTCCATGACAGTTTTCTAACCGTCATAGTATCTTTCGACGACGGTTAAAAACCGTCGTAGAATCTAGTTTTTCTATTAGTGGTTATTAAAAAATTTGTAGAACATACCAAAAAGATAAAACAACACAGATTGATTAATGAATTATTTAATTATCCACATGTATATGTAAATTAACACATGTCAAAATATCAGGACTCATGACGTTTGATAGAAATTTAAGGACTTATAACTTTTTTTATATAAATTTATTTCTCCCCTAATCAAGTCAAATTTAATATGCCATCCACATTTCCACGTTAATGCTTTTCGTTGTTAAAATAACTTGCAAAGTATTCCCACCCAAAAAAAAAAAAAAAAAAAACGTTGTTATGAAAATGTCGTTATGTAGTGCTATTTAAAATTATTAATGTGAAATATTAATTATATTGAAAATGTTATATATTAAAATCAATTTATTATTATAATAATATAAAAAAGGAGTTATATATGTGTCTTTATATAAAGACTAGTTTGGATACGTGCGTTGCACATGTTGAGTCGTGATGAAAATTTTCATAGCGTTTAATATGAAAAAATATTTTCTAGAGATTATAAAAAAAATACATATTAATAAACAAAATTGAAGTCATAATGCAATCATAAAATACACAAAAATAACAAAATCAAACATTCTAATAAATAAGATAATAACACACAACTCATTTATTTTTATTTAAAAAAAAAACATATAGAGTTACATTTTATTATCTCAAATAGGTTTTAATCCCATTGTTGGCTATACAAAATAAAACATTGCAATAAGAAAAAAAAATGATTGGAAAAAGAAAACTAAAAACGTTTTGAAAATATGATAATGAAGTAAAAGGTAAATGAAAAAAAGAATCAATATTAATATTTTACACACATTTAAATTTATATATAAAGTCACATACACACATGCATCTGCAAACAAAGTTTAAAAAAAGCAAAATAGTTTATTTTTATAAACATTTTTAGCTATAGAACAATATGCTAGCGGCAACATTTATACCTGCTTGTTCAAAGTTTTGCAGCAAAAATAAGTATAGATGAAATGCTAATACATTCCTAAACCTGAGTTCTCACATGGCAAGTTGTTGTAGGCGTTATCCTAAGCAATATTGGATGTATGCCTATTTCCTGCATAATGAGCTCCTAAAATACAATAGGACAGATGATCATTTCAAAAGCAGACAAGAGTAGGAAATTTCTAAACAAGAAAACTCAATCCAAACACAAATTTAACATGAATATGCCCGAAAATAATGACAAAATAACATAAAACCAAAAATGAAATTCCAAAATGAAAGAATTCTATTAACTTTGTTTTGAAACCTGAAGGCATCATTAGCTCACAATTAAAAAGAACTATTTTTTCTGTTATTTGAATGAAACTTTCTAAAGCAAAAAATGAAACTCAATATTCTAAAACAATGTATATATATATATATCCGTGTGTGTGTTTGGAATACAAAGAAAATGTTCAGCCTCTCTCTCTTGATGATAAAGCAATTCCAATCTCCAATCTCCTACTTTATCTACTATTGTATAAATGTAGGAATTTATTTTGTTTTCGGAAGGTGAGAAAACAAAAAGAAAAATGAAAAAAAAAATCTCACTAATGACAGGTTCCACGCCAAAGAAAAGAAAAAAAAAAAAAGAAAAAAAAAGAGAGAGAGAGAAAACATATTCTCAATGTTCACGTGGAATCTATCAAAGCATCTAAAATAAGGAACGACGCATTTATTCAAGAAGGCCTTTAGCCAACACGTGGAACAAACAACAACAATAATTGTTAAAAATAGTGGTTAAAAAGCTGGAAAAAAAAAACAAATATTTAAAGAAAATGAAACGAGCGTTTCAACCAAAACGCTCGTTTGGTTGAAGCTCATGAACAGTACTACATATTGACGTTTTTATATATTTATAGATATTTGTTTTGTTTGGCTTTTCAACTTAAATTTAACTAATATGTATTTTTTTATCTTAATTTTTATCTTTTTCTGAAAAATCAATAAAAAATTATAACTAAATTTTTAAAATTTTAAAAGAGTTATTTTTAAAATAAGGACCAAACTATCACTTTTAAAAAAATTTTAACATTATTTAAATTAATTACTATATATATATTTTAAAATTTTATATAAAATAATTATTAATACAAAAAAAATATTTTTTTCCCTCTCCTTTCTCGCACTTCGTACTCTCTTTTCTCTCTCTCTCTCCCGCTCTCCTTCTTTTCACCTCGAGCAAAAGAAAAAAAATCTAAAAAAAAAAATCCCCAATCCCACTCACCTCTCTCTCTCTCTCCCTCCCTCTCTCTTTCGACTGTGTCAACCAGAAAAAGACCCAAGACCCAACAACACACACACACACACACACACACACACACTCTATCTTTCTCCCTTCCCCGTGTGTCAAAAAAGCCTCAAAAAGTTTTATGTGATGTTTGAATGAATTAAGCCTCAAAAAGTTTTATGTGATGTTTGAATGAATTCTTTTGTCTTGATTTTTTTTTATTTGTTTGGTAGCCCGTATTTCTCTCCCCGTTTTTCTTTTCTTTTCTCTATTTCTTAAAATTTTTTACGAAAGAACGGTGAAGAAGATGATATATTTCAATGCCTTCCAAAAAAAAAAAAAAAGATTGGATGTGTAGATACCACAAAAAAAAAAAATAAATAAGTAAATAAAGGGCTCCTTTCATAAAATTTAAATAAAAAAAAAAAGAAAAAAAAAAGGAGAAAATGTATTCGTTGGAGTCCTTTTGTTGAGCTATTTCTTTGTGTTGATGAGTGACATTTGATCAAATGAATATACTGATTTCAACATTCAATTTTTGTTGTTTGAAAGTTGTTTTCTCTTTGGTTTTATCTCTCTCTCTCTCTCTCTCTCCTTCCTTTCCCCTCGAGCAAAAGAAAAAAAAAATATCTAAAAAAAATCCCCCATCCTACTCACCTCTCTCTCACTCTCTCACTCTCTCCCTCTTTTTCTCTCTCTCCCCCTTTCTTCCGACTGTATCAGCGGGAAAAAGACCCAAACCCCAACAACTCCCCCACACTCACTCACTCTCTCTCTCTCCCCCCCTTCCCTGTATGTTAGCTGCACAGCAGCCAAAAAAAAGCCTTAAGGGTGCGTTTGGACCACAGGTCCAAACCCATGGATTTTAATTTAATTTTTGTCTTTTTTCCTAAAAATTTTTTGTCTTTTCTGAAAAAGTACACATCAATCACTATTTAAACTTATCAATTTCAACTCAAACTCATACACCAAACAAACCCTTAAAAAGTTTCGAAACCCAAGTCTCTCTCTCTCTCCCCTTGTGTGGGCGTGATCTCTCTCTATCTCCAAATCAAGGACACAGCCTTTCATCGAACTGCTGTGTGAGCCCCAGCTCCCACCCCACCCCACCACGCAATCGCAAACACGTAGCACCGTGGCGATGGATCAGATACACAGAGGCTCGAGGTGGCTTGCGTTGGTGGATCTCTTGGTATGCGTGGAGCGGCGGCAGCGGATCTGGGTTCGCGCTAGGGAGGTTCACGGAGGCTCACGATGGCGGATCTCTTGGTTCGCGTGGAGTCCGTCAGCGGTGGCTCTGGCTCGCGATGGGGAAGCTCACGACAGCGCGGAAAGGCTCACGGCGGCTCGGGCTCTTAACGGGGATGGGTTCGCCGGAGGAAAGGTTTTGGGGGCTGGGGGAGAAGAGGTTTCAGATGGCTGTCTGAGGAAAATTTAGGTTGGGAGAAAATTTTGGGTTCAAATTTTCGTGCGAAAATTTGGGTCTGGGGAAACACTTTGACGTGTGGAAAAGAAAATTTTCCCTCTCCTCCCCGTGTTAGCTGCACGGCAGCCAAACCAAGTCTCTCTCTCTCTCTCCCCTTCCCTCTCCTCCCTGTGTCAGCTGCATGGCAGCCAAAAACAAAAACAACACCCAAAAACAGTGTATTTTTTACTACGAAAAATAAACAGTAAATTTGATATCTACTATTTTATATATATAGGATATCCGATGTAAAAAGTATATATACAGGAGTTGTTGGATATTTTATCTTATTTTAAATTAAATTATATTTTTTTATTATGATTTTTATCTTTTTTTTAAAAAAATTTATCTATTTTAAAAAATCAACAAAAATTACTATTAAAATTTAAAAATCTTAAACTAAATTCATTCACCCACACCCCTCTTATCTTACAAAAAGTAAAATTTAAAAGGACTTTAAAAGTGGGGCCCACGGTTTAGTGGGGTCTACAATTTGAAGTCAGGTGGTTCATTTTGTGAAGCCCGTCTCTCTGGTTTCCTGGTTAGCTTGTAATTTCATTTTAATAGTTCTTTTAGATCACATATTATATTTAATATTTAATTAAATTAAATATACATTTTTTAATATGTGTTTAGACGTTATATTTTTATATTTAAGTACATGTATTTGAGTGAAATATATGTCTGATATTTACATTGGAATATATTTGAGTGTTTCAAAAGGCGTCTATTTAAATATGTATTCAAATAGTAAATAAAATTTGAATTGGATTTTGTTCAAAAACGTGTGTATTCAACTTCAAAACACTTGTATTTAAATGGAATATGCATTTGGGTAAATATCGGAATACGTTTTAGGGTATGTTTGGCATACCAACTCGTTTTAAACTAAACTGTACTTTTTTCATCATATTTTTTGTCTTTTCTAAAAAAGTTTTTTGTCTTTTCTGAAAAAGTCAACAAAATTTACTATGCAAACTTAAAAATCTCAACTCAACTCAAACTGAACTTGTGTACCAAACGAGCCCTTAGTGTTCTAAAAAGATATGTATTCAAATGATAAATAATGTTTGTATTAGGATTTGTTTAAAAAAAAGTGTGTATTGAAATACAAAAAACTGACATTCAAATGAATATTGTATTCAACTGTAAAAATATTTCAATAAAATAGGATATCCAAATTAACGCCCCATGAACAAGGACGAAAATATCGGTGTCAACGAAAATATCGAGAGTCCAGATTTATAA
The DNA here is from genome assembly GCA_009761775.1 of Ficus carica. NCBI lineage: Eukaryota > Viridiplantae > Streptophyta > Magnoliopsida > Rosales > Moraceae > Ficus > Ficus carica. Next base: position 30,102,482 of record CM019743.1, on the reverse strand, counting down.
AAATATCAACGGATAATGTCGATATTGATGTCGATATTTTCGATAAAAATGAAAAAAAAAAAGACGGATATTTACATAAAAAAAATTAGAAATTTTTAGTGAAATTAAACGAAATGAAAAGGAAATAAATAATACATTTATTGGTCTATTCTTTACTATAAAATTGTGTCCATAAAAAAATTACTCGTGAAGCACAATATTCATAAAAACAATTTATAATAAAAAAAAATACATTGATAAAATAACAATTTCATTAAATGCAATTTCATTAAATATTTTGTAATATTTGAAAGTTGCATGCAAATGTGGACTAGACTACTAGTAAGTACTCAATATTTACTTCGAATGATCTATGTACCATAAACTCTAATTTGCATGTTTGTATTAGGTTAGTTTTGAAGCTTCTTAAATTAATTAAAGCCAAAAAAAGAAAAAGAAAAAAGAAAAAAAACAAACAAAAACAAAAACAAAAAAAAATACATACACCAAAAAATGTATTATTTCTTTCCCTTTATTTTTTTTTTCTTTTTCTAAAAAAGTTTCGTCACCTACTACATCTTTATAAATGTTATTTCTTTCTTATACAATAGTTTTATGGGGTGCAAATTTTTTTTTTTTTAATTAAGGCACATTCCACAACTACTTTTCATGGAAAACGTCATAGAAAGTACACATTCCATGACAGTTTCAAAAAAACTGTTGTGAAATGTTATGTGCCAAAAATGAAATGATTAGGTAACAATGGCCTTACACGATGGTTTTAAAATTATCATGGTATGCTCATGACATACTATGATCATGGATTCCACGACGGTTTTCTAACCTTCGTGGTATCTTTCGACGACGGTTTTTAACAAATTTAAGGATAAAACAATACGGATTGATTAATGAATTATTTAATTATCCACATGTATATGTAAATTAACACATGTCAAAATATAAGGACTCATGACGTTTTGATAGAAATTTACGTACTTCTAACTTTTTTTATATAAATTTATTTCCCCCTAATCAAGTCAAATTTAATATGCCATCCACATTTCCACGTTAATGCTTTTCGTTGTTAAAATAACTTGCAAAGTATTCCCAACCAAAAAGGAAAAAAAAAACGTTGTTATGAAAAGATTGTTATGTTGTGCTATTTAAAATTATTAGTGTGAAACATTAATATTATTGAAAATGGTATATATTAAAATCAATTTATAATTATAATACTATTAAAAAGGAGTTATATATGTGTCTTTTTATAAAAATATCCGATCTAAAAAGGGGTGGGTTTATGGTAGAGACCCTTTGAGGGTCTCTACCGATAAAGCCTCTTTTTAGGTCGTTGATATTTAATTGAACGGTTGAAATATTATTGATGTATCATACTTATCATACTCCTTACCTTATATTACCCTTCCATCCAAAGTCTTCTCTGTCGTCGGCGACCTTCCCGTCGCCGGCGACGGACACCGGCAACCCAACCCCGACGCCGGCGATCCACCCCCGGTCCCCCCCACCACCGACCCCAGCCCTGGCAGCCCCCCACCCAGCAGCGGTCCCCCACTCCCCGGCCCCCGACAACCCCCCCCCCCCCCCCAGCCCTCCCTTGCCGGCACCCCGGCGCCCTTCCACCCCAGGTCCCCCTCCCCTGACCTCCCCCCACCCACCCCCCTCCGGCGCCTCTCGACGTCCCCCCCGACGGGGACCCCCCTACCCCCCTCTCTCTCTCTTCCCATTTCTCTCTCTTCTCATCTCTTTCTCTTCTCCTCTCTCTCTTCCCGGTTCGCAGCCCCCCCCACCTCACCCCCACCCCCGATAGGGACCCCCCATCCCGCTCTCTCTTTCTTCTCGCATGGGGGTTCGGGGGGCGCGGGCCTGGAAAAGAGATAGGGGGGTGGGGGGGTCCCCGTCGGGGGGGACACCGAGAGGTGCCCGGGGGGGTGGGTAGGGGGAGGGGGACCTGGGGTGGGGGGGGCGCCGGGGGGCTGAGGCCGGGGTGCCGACGGGGGAGGGCTGGGGGGGGTTGCCGGGGGTCGGGGAGTGGGGGACCGCGGCTGGGTGGGGGGCGGCCGGGGCTGGGGCTGGTGGTGGGGGGGTGCCGGGGGTGGATCACTGGCGTCGGGGTTGGGTTGCCGGCATCCGTCGCCGGCGACGGGAAGGTCACCAGCGACGGAGAAGACTTTAGATGGGAAGGATAATATGAGGTAATATATATGATAAGTATGGTACACGAATAATATTTCAACCGTTCAATTAAATATCAACGGTCTAAAAAAAGACTTTACCGGTAAATGGTCTCTACCACATACCCACCCTATAAAAGGTATATATAACCTTACAACAAGCAAAATTAGAAAGGACTTTAAAAGTGGGGCCCACGGTTTAGTGGGGTCCCAAAATTTGAAGTCAGCTGGTTCATTTTGTGAAGCACCGAAGCCCGTCTCTCTGTTTTATGTCCTCTTCCTAGTTACCTTGTAATTTCATTTTAATACTTCATTTTTGGATCACCTATTATATTTGATATTTAATTAAATAAAAATGTATTTTTTAATATGTGTTTAGACTTATATTTTTATATTTAAGTACATGTATTTGAGTGAAATGTATATATGAGTATCTACATTGGAATATATTTGAGTGTTTCAAAAAGTATATATTCAAATATGTATTCAAATAGTAAATAAAATTTGTGTTGGAATTTGTTCAAAAAGGTGTGTATTCAACTACAAAACACTTGTATTTAAATGGAATATGCTTTTGGGTAAATACCGTAATACGTTTTAGTGTTCTAAAAAGACGTGTATTCAAATGATAAATAATGTTTGTATTAGAATTTGTTTTAAAAAAGTGTGTATTGAAATACAAAAAACTGACATTCAAATGAATATTGTATTCAACTGTAAAAATATTTCAATGAAATATGATATCCAAATTAACGCCCTATGAGCTAGAATAAAAATATCGATATCGATAAAAATATTGAGGGTCCAGATTTATAAAAATATCGATGGATAATGTCGATTTTGATGTCGATCTTTTCGGTAAAAATGAAAATAAAAAGACGGATATTTGCAAAAAAAAAAAAAAAAAAATAGAAGTTTTTAGTGAAATTAAACGAAATGAAAAGGAAATAAATAATGCATTTATTGATCTATTCTTTACTATAAAATTGTATCCATAAAAAAATTACACGTAAAGCACAATATTCATAAAAACGATTTATTATTAAAAAAAATACATTGATAAAATAACAATTTAATTGAATGCAATTTTTAAAATCTTATAATAGTTTACCTAACAATAAAAGCATATAAGGTCCATCATTATATAATTTTTTTTTCCTTTTTTAAAAAGAATTTTTCCTACATGCTAGCTATATAGTTTTATTCATGACTAGAAAAGTGCCAATTGTCATAAACATATAATTTACGTAAAGAGAAAAAATATATATTGAACTTAAGGAATTATTATTATTATTATTATAGACGACACAACATCACAAAATAGAGTGTGTATGAATTTTTTAGTTACTAAAAAAATTTTATTTTATTTATTTTTTAAGTCATTTTCTTAATTTTATATACATGGATATCAATAGATATTTATAGATATATGAGCGAAAATATCCGTAAATATATATATATATATATATGAATACTCCGTTACAATTATGAAGAAAGAAAAAGGATATTGATTCATTACAAAAATTATCTGAAAAGTATCGATATTTTATGGATTCGTCGATAAAAAATATCTTTATCCTTTATATATGTAGTGAGAATCCTCATTAATTTTGAAAAAATATTGACAAAGTTATCGGTATTTTTATCATAATTCAATATGACTACCATATGGGTTTTACAGCTCTCAGCATCATAGAATTTTCGTTAATTATATTATCAAATTGTCTCACTTCTTTCTAGTTTTTTCTTTTTAGTATTATTCCCTTTTTGTTTGGACATAACATGGACAAAAGGATATAATCACCGCCTTTTATTTTTAACAAAAGTGACTATCTTGCCCTTTCGATGACAAAACTGGAAATGTCAAATGGAGGAGAAACAAAATCTTCCAAAAAAAGGTGCTATTCAAATGTTGATTTCCTTGTAATTTTACGGCTGAAGAAGACTGTCAAAACGTGACGTGCTTTTTTCTCTCTTCAACATTTCGAATAATTATCACATTTTTTTTTTTTCCTAATTTCTCCACTAGAAGAATTTTTTCAAATTTGTCCAAAGTTTTTTTTTTTTTTTGTTAAATCTTATATTTATTAGTATGTTTCTTTTTCATAGAGTTTTTTTCCCCCTTTTATTATCATCTCATAGATATCATTGTTTAACACATGTATCATTAATTTAGACCCAAAAAAAAATAAAAAATAAAAAACACATATCATTATTAGATTCACCAAATTGTTGACTTGTTCGTTTTTTTCTCCTATTCATTTAATTATTTTTTTGTTTTTTTCTCCTTCAAAAATTCTAACCATTTATTGTCAACAAATATGGACTAGACAAACGTATACGTTCAATATATATTTATTTATTTATATTTCCTTCTTGTAGCGACAAAATTTAGAGAAAAGTATAAGATGGCCAACCTTTTCTTACTTACTCTGCGATAAAATATAGAATTTAAATTCCTTTATCTCAAAATTTTTAAAAATAAAGTCGAGTTTTTTTTTATTACTCTTTTTAGTATTTTGTTAGTTGTGTATTCAATTACTTGTTTTTTTTTTCTTTTGCGTATTTTTTCTCCTTTAAAAATTAATCATTTATTACTAAAAGAATAGTGTTCGAGATATGAACTTTAATTATAATTTTTTAAATATCGAATCACTTATCGTATTTTATTAATTGATGCAATCAATTAATGTGTTATCAATAAAATAAAAAAAGGATAATTTATTAATCACAAAAGTTGATATTTAAAAATTAAAATTAAAATTGATATCGTTAAGATTTTTGTTGTTAAAATTATGGACTACAACTTATTAGTAACAAAAATTGATACTTAAAAATTAAAATTAAAATTGATGTCACTCAAATTTTTCTTGTCAAAATTATGGACTAGAACATACGTATTCAATCTTTCCTTCTTGTTGTGACAAACAAGACATCTGAGAAAATGGTTGGATTGCCTCCTTTTTGAACAAAAGTCACTACCTTCGACGCTTTTTGACGACGCATATTATTCCTCTCACACCTCTATCATATCAAAAGAAAACAAACAGTGTAAGGTCAAAAATACCCTCTTCACTCTGGTCCTCACTTGCCCCCCACCTTTTTTTTTTTTTTTTTTTTTTTTTTTTTTGGGGACTAGTATATTCCCCAATTTTGGTTTTGAATTTGCTTCATTTTGCTGTGGTTCACGGAAGAATATACAAAATATGTTGCTTTACCGTACGTTTGACGATTTTAGGAAAATATTCTGTTGAAATCTAAAACGTATTCTGGTTGATTTTTTTTTTTTTTTTTTGGTTACTTGATTCAGTGAATTTCTTTTATTATTGTGTAATCGTATCATTATCGTTTTTTTAGAGAGTCAATAATGCAACAGCCAAGAAATTAATAATTACCCTTGCGACATTCTTTGAATAAGGAAACGAAATTAAACTAGCTAAACAATCTGATTAATTTTGTAATATGTGTTTTCCCTTTTGAATTCTGTTTTGGTAATCATTGCTGATTTGAGTGGAAAATTGAATCTTGAGCTTTGATTGAGCAGATGTTAAACTGTTGTTAACTATACTCAAAGTCCCACTTTACCAAATATATATATATATATATATATCAAAGTCCCAAATTTCAATTAAGTAGATGACTTTCTGGTTTCTGCAGATGATGACTACAGATATGGAAAAGCTTAGAAGGGTGGTATTGATGTAGACGTTGAATAAGTAGAAAGAGTAACACTTTTTTTTTTTTTTTTTTTTTTTAACACACACACTTACAGTTATTTAAAGTCACTTTGGTAGAGCTATTTGGATAATAATTTTTTTATGAAAGCATTTAAACAGAATCATTTGAAATGATATCGGTATTTGCAATTTAAAAAGAAACATTTAAATATTAAAATTTGTATTTGGATAGATATTGATAACTACATATATGGGAAAGCTTAGAAGGGGTGGTGTTGAGGTAGACGTTGAATAAGTAGAAAGAGTAACACCTTTTTTTTTTTTCTTTTTTCTTTTTTTAACACAGTAATGGTTATTCAGAGTCCCTTTGGTAGAGTCATTTGGATAATACTTTTTTATGAAAGCATTTGAACATAATCATTTGAAATGATATTTGAACATTTAAAACGGTATTTGCAATTTAAAAAGAAACATTTAAATATTTAAATATGTATTTGGATAGATACTGAAAATTATTATAATAAATCTTTAAAACTTCAATGTCTAGGCTATATGTATGAAGTTTTACTCACTTTTCGCTCTAAACACACTAGGGAAAAAAAAAATTTGTCTCAATCAGATTTAAAACAAAAAAGATTATGAGATCTTGAAATTTAAATGGAAAAAAGGGGGAAAAAAAAAGTAATTGATTATACAGAATTAAAAAAATTGGGTGAATTAGAATCAAAATATTATTGTTGAATATATTTGCTTATTAGATGTTGGAGTCCGATAGATTCGATAGTACGACATGGTTAGGGTAGAGGATGTGGCATTCTCCTAGTGGTTGATGGCGACGATGATGTGTCCAGAGGCATTGTTGGACAGAGGGTGGCGTACTACTCTGACAGGGCTTCCAACATGGAGATTAGGCCAACTAGACACAAAGAGACCCAAAGAAAAGTGATTCCCAGTGATTCCCTCGCTTGAATAGACCACTAAGGCGCCTCCTTGAACTTGCAAAAATAAAGGAAAATCACAACAAAAGAAACCACAAGTCAACGTGAGAGGTGTGAGGAGAAGATAAATAGTGGTGGAGAAAGGGAAAAAGCTAAGTCTTTCTTTGACCAGAGCCCAGAATGTGCTATGGTTGTAATCTAGAATATGATTTGACCGTAGCCCAAAATTTGCTCTGGTGGGTTCTAATGAGGGTCATGTATGGAATAAGTATGATGGAGATGATTATTTTATGATGAATTTCTGGGTTTCTAAGATGATTTTGGCAAAGTTTTGGTAAGAAGGAGGAAGGTTGTGCTTTGGAGTGGAAATGTGGGGGTATTTATAGAAGGTGAAAGTGCTTTAGGCTAACTCAGCCGAAAGGAAATGGCATCTAGAGAAAAGACAAGCCAGAGGTGAAAGACATTTTCAGAAAGGGCACCGGAGCACACTGTCCCATATTATGGCGGGGCTGCTGCTATAATTCATGCTATCTTTGTTTAAGCATGAAATTTGGCATCTTATTTTGGTGGCTGAGGGGAACTTAAGATGAGCATCTAGTTCGTTTAATTTGCTAGAGTAAGTTCCTCGTGATTATAGATGGTTCTAGAGGGTGCTCATCTTGTCATGCTTCCAGTCAAAGGTCTGAGGTTCCTCCAAATGATGATAATAACACACCATTTGTGGATGGAGGACTGGTATCCATCCAGAGGCTCCCTCATTACTACTACAGGAGGAAGACGCAGTCTTCCTAAAGGAAGTGAGCTTCTATTTGGGCATTTTGGACTCAAAATATGGGCTAGGCACATTGGTTACCAAATGATTTACTTTCTTTAATATTTGGAATTAAAAAAAAAAATTTAGGTTTTTAAGTACTAAGGGTAAATAAGACTATTTTGTGATAATTTCTCTACTACCCACTTATTTATAATCAAAATATCTTTGAGACCCCCAAGTGGGACTAAGCTTGGTTTGGACTAATGAATAAGTGGTTATTTTCTTATGACTTACCCAACCATGACCCACGAGGATTCTTCAAGCATGATTTGGGTCCATGGATGAGGTCCACCGTAGAAAATGGACCTGGACCTCATTGGATTGGGCCTTGCACAAAAGTGGGCATCAACATTGGGAAATCTCTGCAGTTTCTAAACATTGTAATTATGCTGCCCATGCCAAATGGGTTTCTCATTTTACCTATATTAGAAAATTTGGTGACGGTATTTCTCTTTATAATTTTTCTCAATTTAATATTAAAATTGATAATTTTAGTATTATAAAATAATAAAATTATCAACTTTAATATGATGATAGACATAAATAATGAGGTGTCAAATTTATGATCTTTTTGTATATAACGATTACTACATTTGGTTTAACTATGTCAAAGATTTTATGAAAATCTCTTTTTACCCAAAAAAAAAAAAAAAAAAAAAGTTAAACTTAAGAGGGACAAACATTTCAATTTTTTTCCCCTTAAATTGATCATCTGATATCATTTCAAATATGTTGTTCCCAAAATCCTTTTGAATGGTCAATCTAACTAAAATGACATAAATGTTTTCAAATAATTAAAACAAATATGACCTTTTTATACCTTGTATTTTGCTCTAAAAATAAAAAGTATGCCATGTGCTCTAAAATTTCACATTTTTATTCCATAAGTTATGCTTAATATATAAAATTTATATCCTTTCTTGGCTAACATATAATTTAAATCTAAAAATACCCAAAATACCCTTAAAAAGAAAAACTTAAATTAGTGCTATTTACTTTTTAAATATAATGTATTCTTTAAAGTAAAATATATATATATATATATATATATATACCGTGTATTTTGAAGTTAGATCAGTATATTTAATTCATTTATCCAAATTTTTTCTCGGTTAACACTAATTTTGACATAGAAAATACTCAAAAAAAAAAAAATCTTAAAAATGAAATTAAAAAAATAATTGAATAACTTCAAATTTAAAGGTATTTTGAACATTTTGAGGTCAAAATGAAATGTTGATTGAGAACAAATATAGATTCATGTATTAAATGTGATTAAATGATTTTAAAAAGTATGATAATTAAGGTATACTTTCTGAATAAAAGCAAACTACATAGTATAAAACGTAAAAAATAAAAATTTTAGTTTTTCTTTCTAGGGTATTTTAGGTATTCTAATGTCAAAATTTAGAATTAACTGAAAAAATGTATAGATTTATAAATTAAATGTAGTATGATGGAATAAAATGCAAAACTTAAAATATAGTAAATACTTACTGAATAAAATAATCCAAGCAATTAAAATGTAAATAACCTTTTTATTAATGGAATTTCCTCCTTTATCTTGGTAATCTAGTGTTTCCTAGTGTTATAGGATTGAGGGTATCAAAAATTATATCTTCAGAGAATTAGTTATTGAGGAAAAAAAAAAAAAAAAGGTTTTTAAGTATGAAAATGTCAAATTCAAAAATTCAGAAAGTGTATCTTTGAAGATATTGGAAAGTTTGTTTGGTTTGGTTTGTGTATCTTATCTTTTTTTCTTTGAAGTTTTTGGTTTGTTTATCTTATCTTTTTTTTTTTCTTCTTTTATATTTTTCGTTTAAATTTGGTTGGTTTGTCGCTTTATGACAATATTTCTATTTTAAGACATATTTACGTATAATTTCACTTTTATAGTTTCACATATAGTTTAGACGTTTTTATTATTTTTTGAGGGGGCATTTTTATTAAATAATACTATTATTTGATTGTAGAATTCTATATAAAAAATGTTCTAAACATTCAAGAGAAAAAAAAAATTCCCTTTAATGAATTAAAGAAAAAATTGGAAAAAATGAATAAAGAAAACAGCATTTTTGTATTATAAAAAATAAATAAACAAACAGGGAGCCGGGGCAGGTATTTGTTGCCCGGCAAACAAGACAATAGTCGTCTGTGTGGGGGTGGGACGACCACGTCGCGTCCCATTTATATCTTATATATTGAATCAACAACCTAATTCTTGGAACATACTGTAACGAAGATCATAAATATACATGTGTGTTTGTGAGAGATTTTCTAAATATATAAGTATACTTAATCCTACCACGTTTCCCTTTTTATTTAATGCATATTATGAACCTGGCCTTAGTTATAAGTATGCAGTCTTGAATTCCCTTGACTACATTAATATCCATATAAACGATACTCAAAAATTAATTGTAACTTGATTATTTTTGCCTTTCCGTTGCCCAAAGACGTTGAATTTGTGAGAGAAAAAACAACCCGAGGAGGCCATGCATGAACACGAAATTTAACGACCACGCCCCCCCCCCCCCCCCCCCCCCCCCCCCCCCCCTCCCCCGAGTTTTACGCCATTAACACATCCCACCAACTTCACCCTTGTTCATGTCCTTCGACCTATTTGTATATACGAAAAATGTTAGGAATATTAATTCTGATTTCAACTTCTAAATATCAACATATGTGATATATGAGTTATCATTCGTTTATTAATAAGTGATTTAAGTATTATCATATCAATCGATTATTTCTATCTAAGTGATTTAAATATTATTTCTATCTGTTACGTACTATTGCAGTTGCCTGGTGATTGACATGCGTGAAATGACTCCGGTTCCAGAATCTTTGAAGACTTCTTCGCCGACGAGACTACCTGCTGAAAGACGAATCATGTTTGGAGATTGAAGCTACACAACAGCATCAAGTGTAAAACAGTGGGGTGGAATTGGGATATTTGGCTGCTCTTGTGTTGAAGAAGCCTGGTATTATAAACAGCATGTCACTGGAACAGTTGGCTGTCTTTTTGAGTTTTGACAATATCATCTGTTTTTTTGTTGTTGTTTTCTAAATTTAAAATGAGCTAATGGTGGAGGGCATGATTAGTGGCCTCCAGTTTCTAATCCAATCCGCTCGTTTTAGCTTAAACGACAATTGATTCGGTTTTGGCAATACTATATCCAATCTATTTTGCACTAAACTTGTTTAATCGATCCAATCTATTTGGTTTAGCTCTAAACTCACGGAAGGATTAACGTTAGGCCTAGGCTGTTTTTCTATTTTCATGATCAACAACCGATCCGACATTTAAACTTAATCGGTTATCCACACTTTTGCTGATGAAATTGGATTGTTTATTCGATTATTTGCAAGTTGATTATTTGTAAGTTTTGCGTGCGCGTGCGAAATAAGCAAACAAAAAAAACAAAACAAAAAACTAATAATCATAAAATTTAAAAATAGAAAATAAATATATTTTTTTATTTTTTAAAAAATTAATTTTTTTATTTAAAATAAGCCTGTCACGTGGTGGGCTGTGAGATAGTGATCAAAGAGGACTACTCGCTTTTTTAATAATGATAGCAAATTTAAAGGCCTTTAACCATAGAGAAGATAACACTTTTCCACCCTAAAAAAAGAAAAAAAAAGGGGGGGGGGGGAAATTATTAATCAATTCAACAGAAGAGACTAAACTTGCTATAAAAAAAAATAAAAAAAAATAAAAAAATAAAAAAGTGAGAGAGGAAGAAGAAGAAGTTCAGAAACTAAATAATTAGTATACATAGTTCATGGTGAAATTCACTTCAGTTCAATGGATTTATGTTTGGGTATATAGCATGTTTAGATACATATACTAAAGAAATATCTAGAAGCAAAAGCAAAAGATCAAACAAACAGTGGAGATTAATATGAGTTGTAAAGCCACTGCATAAATTTGCTTGATGAAAGACTATTTCATCAAAAGGGAACAACACGTTACATGACATAGCAATATTAGATGTTCATTAGTAATTTACAAAGAAGCCCTAGGAAGGACTGGAATGAACATTACCTAAGCTCCAACAACCAAATTAAAAAAAAAAAAAAAAAAAAAAAAAAAAGGCTTTTAAAAAATTTCAACAAACAGCTCGTTAAGACCTAGTCCAAACTCCAGGAAGTGCTGCTGTTTTTGCAGCAGGATCTGCAACAAAAACAACATAAACCAATCAATGCACGGCAATTCCAACCAACCTACAACATATATATGCAAAAGCCAACCTGATTAGAAAATCTTAGGAAACTGAAAGAATGACGTTTTAAGCATTTTAAAGAAGGAACAACTTATGGTAGGAACTATACTTTTGCCCTATCTGTAAGAAGGGCTGTTTTAGTCATTTGATCAAATTTTCCACAGTCTGATCTATGACTTGAAACAGTTTTGCGTGTCGCTCTGTAAATTTTTAACATGAAAACTTAGAGAGCATACCGTTAAAAAAGTTGAATCTAACGGCTAAAGCAATAGTACTTACCGATAGGATAAAAGTACAGTTCCTACCACAAGTTCCTTTGAAAAATTACCGATAGGATAAAGTAATTATCTGGTGGGGTATGAAAAATTACCATGCTGATAAAACCGTTCTGGACCATGAGATCATTAAGTCCCATTATATAGCATGCTGTCAATTTTTCTTCATCTGACATAGTTAAACCGAGTTCTACCAATAGGTTACTTTTTCACACCCTCCCATATTCTCCCATTTTAAACGAGTGAAGATGCTGAGGATCAAAATTAGTACCGTTGCTATCATGAGCGAAGCTGGGAACTATTGATCATTTGACAAGGTACTTCATAGAGCATTAAAGCTTTAATCAAACAATTGTTGCAGCTTGCTCTACAATCCCTCCTTGCAGTTTTTGGGGAGATCCATTCAGATGATTGGCATCCTTACCGCCCAATGATTCCTCATACGCTGCTGCATGAACGCCAAGTGCAGCGCGGCCCGATGGATCAGGATTTTTTGACCATGCTGCATCCCATTCCACAGCTTTAGCAGTACTGCATGCCACACTTGGACCACCAGGAACAGTTGATCTAGCAGCATTCTGTCCAAAAACCGGCGGCCAGTTGAATCAGTGCTATATGAAATAAGCAATGCTCCAGCATAATGGAAAAGAAAGTTAAACAGAAAATATATGTGTATATATATATCGGAAATATTCACAACCCCACCTTGGGGAAGAACTTCTCGAATATAGTCCTGTAATAGTATGCTTCTTTCGTGGTTGGAGTATTTTCAGGATAAATAAAGCTTGCATGCGTCAGCATTGCATCTGTAACCTGGTCAATTACGACCAAAGCAAATAAAACTAAAGGTTAGGCCAGCTTATGAATAAGCATCCGTTGCTTATTTGTTTAGTTCCGCAGCTAAATAAAGTTAGCTACAGAAAGTACAAATAAAGACTGAACTATGGCAACTTAAAATTAAAGCAAGTCATATCAATATGCCAAAAATAGAAGCCCTACTTGTTTGTTTGCATGATCCTTCAGGCCATCAATCCAACTGTACCCGACACCATCACTGAATTGCTCCTTCTGCCTGTATAGTATGTGCTAAAACCAGAAAGAAAACGAAATTAATGCATATATTTACAAAACAATTGCATCCACAAGAGACTATATTTAGACTAACTTTTCAAGCATGTTAACTATGCAAAGTACCGGTTCATCTTTAATTTAACGAGCATAACAAGTTGTGTGAAGCAAAAGCATGCAGATACAGACCTTTGGCAAATACGGCTTCTGATCATCATCAAATGCATTGCGTAAGATCCACTTCTCAATTCTTCCGAGATCAGGTCTGATCTGTAGTTATCAAATCATGCAAGAACTTGGTATTACTATCATAAAAATGCAAAGATGGCTTGAACTAATGACTTCCAAAGGTATTAAAAATATGTTATTATAGAACAAGTAAAAATGAGAATTGCTGCTACAAAATTCATACAATTTTACAAAATTACAGATCCCAAAAATTATATGGGAGCACCATATTTACATTATAGCACTATTAGGGGTGGCTCAAAGCTTACAGGCCAAACCTCTTTTTATCAAATCCTCCAATGAACAACTTCTTTATAGTAGAAAATCCAGATATTTTAAAAGGTCAAACACCACCTATATTAAGACTCATAGACAATTTCCATGATAATCCTCAAGACTACAAGTAAAAGGCAGCGTCAGCACAGAAATGAGAGCATATTCACAAATATCTAAAGAACTAATTACTTTAAAACAGAAAGCCAAGTTCTGCAGGAGAAAAATTGAATGATACCACAAATAAATCCTCTAAATAACAATTCCTTTTAGATGAGTCGCTGCTAGCGCCTCCGGCTACTGATATTTGATCCAGTATGGAAAAAACAAAGTTGCTGAGTAGTAAAATTTTGGGAACGTGTGATGCCAAGTCAGTATTTACCATTTTCCATTCTGGATCAATGCTCATCGCAATGTTGATGAATTCTTTGTCCAAAAAGGGAACACGAGCCTCAAGTCCCCAAGCTGAAGTTGCTTTGTTTGCTCGCAGACAGTCATAAAGATGAAGAGCTTTGATCTGTTGAATTGTGAAAAGGAGCCATTAGCAACTTTTAGTCATTTAAATCCACAGTAGTAGGGAAACTCCACCGGGATTGCAACTAGCATTACATGTTGAGTGCCACTCCATAAAACAAAAAAAGAAAAAAGGAAAAAAAGAAATCGATGAGAGGAGGGAAGAGACACATTGTTCAAGTGGGATACCTTCCTACATGTTTCCTGGTGAAACTCCTCCTTGTTAGGTGCTTTGTGGAAATACAAGTAACCCCCGAAAATTTCATCTGAACCTTCCCCGGAAAGAACCATTTTCACCCCCAAAGATTTAATTTTTCTAGACATAAGAAACATGGGAGTGCTAGCTCTGATTGTGGTTACATCAAATGTTTCAGTATGGTAAATGACTTCCTCAATTGCATCTATGCCTTCCTGAAATGGAAATGGAGGAAACCAAATACAAAATTTTGTTATAATCAAGGCCAACGAACTGTTTGCTTTAGATTTAACCTGAGAACACAGAGGATCACCTGAACAGTGAAGTGAAACTCGTGATGGCGAGTTCCAAGGTAATCTGCAACCTCTTGGGCAGCTTTTAGATCAGGAGAACCCTGAATATGTAAAACGTTAAGCATACGACTAAATACAATTATATAGAAAGATAATCGGACAAGAAAAGTTCAATCAAAGGTAGATACAATTAAACAATGCTCGGATGGCAAATATGATGCATTGAGAAAGGGCGAAGCACAGATGAAAATAACAAAGCCAAGAGAGAGAGAGAGGGAGGGTGGAGGTTGGCCATCAGACCTTCAAACCAACACAGAAGGTGTGTAGCTGAGATCCCCACTGACAAGCGGCCTCTGATTCAGCCAAGTAGCGAGAAGCCACAGCTGCTACGAGTGATGAGTCCAGGCCTCCAGAGAGGAGGACACCAAATGGTACGTCTGTCATAAGTCTCTTGACAACAGCCTGCAAGATTTGAAGATAAGAACTATATAAAGTTTAATTGTATTCAGTACTTTTGAACGCCTTGTTAATGGATGAATATCTTGGTCATTTGAGGCTTCTACAATTAATCAGAAACCTCAATTACCCTTGATTGGGTAGACTTCTATTGTTCCAATAAGTTAACAAATGCATATTAGTGCCTTAAATACAAAGTAGATGGCGATCAGAAAAAACTCATTGGTGACTAAAAGCCATTCTCAGTTAAAGAATCACATTATGCTACAGCAAAATCTTTCGCTGATAGTTTTAGCTATTCAGTTAATGACCCATCTGCCGATCTAATGCCTTTACCATATATTCTCTTCTACTATATTTGCCAAGCTTAGACTGCAATCCTGAAGATAGTCATCCTAAACTTTTCAGGCAATAAGTTCAATTGAGCACCCAATTAGCAGAATCAAAGTGCAACAAGGATCACATCATCCAGTCATTTACTTTGCAAAAACCCAATTACGAATGTAGATGATGCTTGTAAACCAACTACCATTAACTAAATATGAATAGCAATAAAACATTGCACCTAAAAGTAATGCAAGTTCAGAGCATACCTTCTCAAAAGCTTTTCTAAGAATTACTGGGTCATAAGGAGTCGAAGGTATTTGTTCTGAGAACCACGGTGGGTTGTACCACCTTCTCAGTGCTCCTGCAAATACACGAATTTGTAAATATGGAAAATAGGCTTTCTAAACACCCCAAAAGGTAAAAGCAATTGTAACAGGTTTACACAATCAAAATTCATTTTTAACAAGCCATAGTTAAAACTAAATTCAAACCAAACTTCAAATTTAAGTTAAGTAAGAAGTTAGCAAGGTTAAAATTCTCATAAGATGTATCATAAAATATTTGAACATGGCATTCCCTCATAGTTTATTCTTTTGTCTCCATCAAGGAGGAAACTAAAAGAAATAACTTGCAGATCTTGATAAAGTTGTGAAAGTTCTCTTAATTAAGCAACCGAAAGCATGACAGTCACAAGCTTGATAGAACCATACCTTTCTTGCTAGAGTATATATGCCCAGGAAGAAATGACACAAATCTTTCACAGTCATCACTTAAAGCTTTCATTTCTGAAGCAAACCACATTGACCCTGCGGAAGATCAAACACCGCTTTAAAATATGCTCTTCATTTGTTTACCATATATACTCTCACAAACAGGTGTAATTGAGATTGAAAATTACGAATGCAGGGGCAGGATAAAAGCATACAAAAGAAAACTATGGATGGACAGGAAACTGAAGGAAATCTTACTTTCCTATATTCAAAAAGATTAAAGTAACATTAAGAATATACTATTGCAATTATATAAACCAGCTCATTGTTTCCCTGAAAGCACTAATCTAATGACCAGATGGAACATATGAGGGTGAAGTTGCATACCATCAAGACCCCAGCCCATATATAGTGGGGTAATTCCAATAGCGTCCCGAGCTGCAATAAAACTATTGTCTCGAGTGTCAAGAAGGACAAACGAGAACATGCCATCCAGCATGTCCACAAAATCCTCCCCATAATCTTCATACTGGAAATGACCAATTCTAAGTTATGCCTCACAATAAAGGTAAAGAAAGAAGGCACAAAAAGAAGAAATGAGAGAGGCAACAGAACAATGTTTAACGTCCACTAAAGGCAGTTCATTAAGCACAACGGAATGGATGAAATGTGTTCCCAATCACTTACAAGATGGGCTATGACTTCACAGTCACTACCAGTCCGGAACTGATGCGACTTTAGCTTCTGTCTCAATTCCTTATGGTTATATATCTCGCCATTAACCTTAAATCACAGTTTCAACAATCATATCAGGCTTGATGCAGTAGTAACTGAAGAAAATAATAATCAGTAAAAAAAATTCAAAGAAAACAAAACCAGTTGAGCAGCAATTCACACATGTACAGTCCTACAGGAATTAGTTTGTCTTCTACATTCATGGGTACTAGACTAGAAGTGTTTCAACAGCCTTCTTGGCATTTCATAAGAAAAATAAACATAGGAATAGTCAATAATTTTTATTTGATTCTAAATTTTCCACACTGGACACGTACACATTAACGTATGTGGTCATCCAAATGTCTAACCTCTTCATTTTTTTTTTTTT
This sequence comes from Ficus carica, assembly GCA_009761775.1. NCBI lineage: Eukaryota > Viridiplantae > Streptophyta > Magnoliopsida > Rosales > Moraceae > Ficus > Ficus carica. The sequence continues at coordinate 30,085,209 of CM019743.1, read as the reverse complement.
TTTCCTTTTTGTAACGAGAACTTGATGCCATTTGTATTTATGTCCATCTTGATGTCATGAAACAATAAATAGATGTATATTTCACCTAGACATATGCTTGTAGGGAGAGAGAATCAGAAAAAGAGTACCGTGACAACAATCGTCTTGTCCTCGTTGTAGAGTGGCTGATCCCCGAAGCCGGGTCTACAATAGCCAAACGTTGATGTGCAAGATAGCAATCCCCATGACAATGCAAGCCACTCCAATCAGGACCTCTGTGACGCAGCCTAAACTTACAAAGACACATCATCAGCTCATGAGCAAACAACATACAATCTGGACAGTACGTAATAACTTCTGTAGTTTTGTCCCTGTTTAGTACCTTTTCGAAAAGTTTTGACATGTTTTCCAACAAAGTTTTTTTCAGAAAGGATTCCAAATTAACATTTGATTTGAGCCAAGAAAACAGAAACAAAAACAAAACTTTGCTTTCATATTTTGTTAGGGAATGAGAAAATGAAATAAAATTTTTTTTTCATTTCTATTTACATTTTGTATACCTTATACAAACAACAAATATTTTCATAAACACACCCGAACATAATTTGAACTTCCTCTTATCTTCCTACCAATCTCTCTAGAAACACAAATTTAAGAAAATCTCGACTGGCCTTAAATCCCCCAGAAGAAACACATACAAACCAAACCAAAACTATGCATTAAAATTTTAGATAGAACTGAATTAGATTCACTTATTAAAATATATACACATATATATATATATACACGCATATATTAACGTCAACGTTTTTTTATGTTTCCCAAAATTCCACTTGGTCGAGAGACGATAAAGATATACTTTTTTTCAACGCAAAGTCATATTTTTGAATAAAAATATCTGGTAAATAAATCCAATTATTTTAATAAATAAAACTATGATTTGAAGCAGGAAAATGAGAACGCAGAACAAATAAGAATCATCATTCTATTTGCAAAAATTAATTAACAAAAAGCTAAATCAAAGAAAGTACCTTTATCAATAAATAAATAAATAAGTTAATAAAATTTTCGATTAAATAAGCACTTTAACAACGAAAATTCAGCTCGTAAACAAAATGCATGGACAATGTGAGGCCGAGGAGATTAGAAATCGGACTCAGAAATGAAAATTTTGATAATAAAAAGCTCAAATGAAAAAAAAAAAAAAAAAAAAAATCACCTCCGGGACAATTCAATGATTCGGGAGCGTTTGGCCTGAGAATTATCTATGCAACCAAACACCGCGAGAATTCCACACATGGTTGGCGACCTTCGCTTCTCTCTCTCTCTCTTTCTCTCTAGAAGCTGAAAATGAAGAGTGGAAATGGAGGCTGCGGAATCGGGTGGCTCTATATATTGGGTAGCCCTGGAATCATGGCCGTTGATTCTGACAATCTGACACCTTTTTCAAAAGATTCCAATCCCGTTTCTCAATATTCTTTTAATATTGGAAAATCTAAATTAGGGTTTGAGCCGACAAAATCCTCAGTGTCTTAGGGTTCGTTTGGTTCGTTAATTTGAGTTGTGTTTTTGAAGTTGAAATAGTAAATTTTGTTGACTTTTCAGAAAAGACAAAAAAATTTTTAAAAAAAGACAAAAACTTTTAAGAAAAAAGATAAAATTTAAGTTGAAAAATTGGGATTGAAATGGTGAACCAAAGTACCCTTAACAAGATTCTATTGTCTGTTTTTCCAAGTAAACTAAAGTGAGTCAGACTGGTAGGGACTTCGTATGGAATCTGTCACTCCTGTCATGTGTGTACCAAATGTTGTATTTTGGACTTTGAATCTTTAATGTTATTTTTTTCCTTCTTTTTCATTTTTTTAAAAAACAACTCATGATATAATTGCTTTTTTGCTTTATTCGCAGATATTAAATTATACGTTTGATCCATCGATTTACAATGAAATCTTGAGATTGAAATTAATTAATTTTTTTATAATTACTTATTATTTTTGTTGACTATTAAAAAAAAGAATTTTTTTTTTTATCAAAACAGGAAAATCAAACAAAACCTTATACTGACTTAACTTTTTAATATTTATGACTGATAATAATTATTACTTATCAAAAAAATAATAATAATCATGTCGTTAGTGACCATTTTAGAATTTTATCCTAACAAGACAAACACAAGAATAAAACTTTTAAATGAAAAAATTACTTAAATAGTCACATTTTTTCATATATTGACTAACACGATACTAAAGTTCACATTCTTGATCAACATGATACAAATTCTAGTGTTAAGTTTTGTTTGGTTTACAGGTTTAACTCAAACTAAATTGTACTTTCTCGGCTGAATTTTTGTCTTTTTCTAAAAAATTAACGAAAATTATAACTAATTTTTTAAAAATCAACTAATTTCAATTTTAAAAATTTTAATTCCAACAAGCGATACAAACGGAAGCTTAATTTTTTTTTCCATATTGATTTAAGGTTATATTTTTTGTGTCTTATTAGTGTAGTTATCTTTAAATTTGTGTCATTGTGATTTTTCACTTTTAAATTGAATAATAATTTTTATGGATTAAAAGTTTATTATTTTTTATTCTAAAAATTTTTATGAAATTAGTTTAAAAGTGGAATATGTTTAGACGCACAATCCAAATCTTAAAATTACAATCCAATTTTTATTTTTTTTATCTCAGCTTCACTATTTACAAATTTTTGTAACTAAAACTTTAGAAGTCCATAAATTTGCATAGACAAGTCTAAATGATATTTTTTTTTTTTAAATCACATAGAATTTTGAGACAAACGAAACAAGCTCCATATTGATTTTTTTTCCGAACACATTTCAAGTTTTTACACTTTTTTACTCCAACAATTCAAATGTTTTAATAAATGCGCAATCAATTCAAACTCAAATTCTACAATCCAAATATTAACACCAAATGCATACTTAATCTCTATTTTTGTGTTTATTAACATAACATAATTATTACATATTGTTTTAAGAAAGTTATTTTATTTGTTCTTGAACTTATTCTAACCTTCAAAATAATTTTAACAAATTTTAAATAGCGACAACATAATAATTAGATAAATAATTTACATGCATCCTTTGAACTCTTCTTCATGTTTATGAAACAACATGAAGAAATATATTCTATACATTTATCATCCATCCTACTCTCTCCATATTTCATAATCGCTATTTTTCCTTCCAAACTAAGGGCCTTAAAAGGTAGAAAAATGAAATAGAAGACGATAAAGCACGTTATGCAATCTGCATGAGGTCATTTCTTTCTGGCTTTTTTACATTGTTACCTAATGAACTTATCGCACAGTTGCAATTTGCATCTTAAATTTTTAATTTTCACAAGTTGCATTTAGAACCTACAAAATTTGTAGCAATTTTCACTCTTCATAATAATGTTAATCTGTTGAAAGAAATTGACATGTGACTTGTATATGAGTCATTAATTAAAAGCATATATGGTCATCTTTGTCTATTAAATCCAAAAGATCTTTAATTAAGTTTTATAAAATAGAAAATTTTAAATTAACTTTGTTTTAAATATAAATTTGGGTTGTTATGTAAGAACAAAAAATTCATTTTATGCTTTTAATTAACAATCTATTTGCAAGTCAAACGTCAATTTCTATTACAAAATCAAGATTGTTATTAATTGGGCGTAAATTGTTATAAATTTATAATTTAGTGTGCAAATTGTAAAATTTTAAAATTCAAAGATGCAAATTACAATTGCATAGTAAATTGAGGAGGCACATGTACAATTTAGCCTTCTTTCCAAAACAATACACTCCATTGATAATTGATATTGCTTTCTTCTGTCGTGCCTATGTGCTTACTTGCGAAAATACCTAATCATTCATCTAGAACTCGTATTTTATTAAATTTAGGGAATAACTAATTAAAATTGAAAACTTTAGGGCAAGAATTACCAATTCACCAGAAATTCAAGGGCAAAACGCCAAAAAAGAAAAAAGGAAGTGCGCTTGAACAATCACGGCCGTTGATCCGTGAAAGAATAATTCTGAGTCCTCAGCTATCACTTTTTCAGACGAAAATGAACGAAGCCAAAACGACGTCGTTTAATGATGAACGGAACTTTACAAACTGTTTGCTTTTTGAACAATCCCAAAACAGAAGCAAACTACACAATTCCCGGTGATCGGGGAAACCAAACAACACCGTTCGTGGCCTCTCTCCAGCGATTTTGCGTCGGCGAAAAATGCCGGCGACGAAGTCCAAAGCTCGGCCGCCGAGCTCCGACAAGATGAGCGCTAGGGTTTTTCTCTACTCCGTCCTTCTCTCCCTCCAATACGGCGCTCAGCCCCTCATCTCCAAGCGCTGCATCAGGTAATTCTCCTCATTTCTTTGATCGCCTGATCGGTGCGATTTAGGGTCAGAAATTTGAAATTATTGACGAAGAGATTGGGGATTTTGGAAATTTGCATTTGAAAAGTTCAATTTGTGTTTGCTTGTCCAGAAAATTTAATATTATTGATTAACCCAAATATATATGTATTTTTTTTTTTTTGGTTGTAATTAGAAACCCAGTTCAGAAATGGTACAGATGAATGTTTAAATGAGCTAATTTTGTTGTCATATGCATAAAGTTGCAGAAATATTTTTAATCTGGAATTTGTTGCAGCCCAAGTATTATTTGTTTCTGTGGGTCTGATTAGGATTGTAGTTGCCAAGAAAGTTTAGAGTTTTCTGTATGGATATTTTATTGGGTATTTGGTATATATGCCCATTGAACATTTTATGATTGGCAAATTATTCTGTAAACTTTTAGTTTTGGAAAATTACCCCTCTCGAATTTAACAAAATGTTACAAAGTGTCTTCATATCGATGACAACTGTTAAAATTTGGATGGAAATGCTTCATACATTTCATGGCTTGTTCGAAAGAAGAGACTGAAATTTTGAATGACGATTGGTGCATGTCCTGTCGCTGCATGAGAGCATTTTCTTCCAAGTTTTAATAGTAGTCATCAGTTCGGGATCACTCTGCAACATTTCATTATATTTAGGGGTAGTTCATAAAAAGTTTAGTGGGTTAACTTGTAAATTCTATCAAGATTCTGGGACAAAAAAGCCACAAACCTATTATATATGATAATGTAAATCGAGTGGTTAACTTGTTGTACTCTTCCTGGCAGGCGAGAAGTTATTGTAACTTCATCTGTTCTAACATGCGAGGTTGCAAAGGTAACAGCTGGAGTGTATGACAAAATTTTGATTGGGTTTCTATTCCAGTTAGCTTAAACATGTTTTAGTTACTTTGCTTTGTAGTTCTTAGTGAAAATGCCTGCATCTTGCTGTATGATTTTTCAGGTTGTGTGTGCCTTGTTTTTCATGGCCAGAGAAGGTACTTTGAAGAAAGCATTCAAGGAATGGACTTTGATTGGTGCGCTGACTGCGTCGGGTCTCCCTGCTGCCATTTATGCATTGCAAAACAGCTTGTTGCAGATTTCTTACAGGAATCTTGATTCACTCACTTTCTCAATCTTGAACCAGACAAAAATATTCTTCACTGCCCTCTTCACATTTTTCATATTGAGGTATGTTCCAAAACGGTTCAGTTCATGAGATATTTTGAACTTCTGTCTGGTGGACTGTTATCTGCGGAAGCCGTAAAATCGACTTTCCAATCATTTTGCTTTTGGCATATTGGCACATTTATTAACTAGTGTCATTTAAATTCGGAAGCTTGTATTGCCACAAATTAACAACTTATTTCAGTTGTTGATCAACTATATGCTAAATTTGACATGCTCAATGTGTAATGCGTAGGCAGAAGCAATCAATTCAACAGATAGGGGCCTTATTCTTGTTGATCATTGCAGCTGTTCTTCTAAGCATTGGTGAAGGGTCCAGCAAAGGTTCTAGCGGTGCCAATACTGATCAAACTTTATTTTATGGTATTGTTCCCGTCTTGGTTGCCTCTGTACTCTCAGGCCTAGCATCCTCCTTATGCCAGTGGGCTTCTCAGGTTAGCAAGAAATTTATTCTCTCCAGTTTTGGGAATTAATCGATCTTCTTCTTAGATTACCCTTCCATCTTTTTATCTTTTCGTGTTACAGGTCAAGAAACATTCGTCATACTTAATGACTGTAGAGATGTCCATTGTTGGAAGTTTGTGCTTGTTGGCTAGTACCTTCAAGTCTCCAGATGGTGAAGCTATCCAACAACATGGATTCTTCTACGGTTGGACTCTGCTAACTACGGTAATGATCTAAATGATTGTAATTTTCCTTGGGGAGAAATATGGATGGTGCATCTCAGTTCGATTTTAATGGCCTTTTTATTGCTTCAACATTCCGCCAGTCAGGAACAATTACACAGGTTTATTAGCTCTATCTCCTGAAACATTTATTTTTCCTCTTTTCAGATCCCAGTTTTATTCAATGCCCTTGGCGGAATTCTTGTCGGCTTGGTAACAAGTCATGCTGGTGGTGTTAGAAAGGCAAGTTCAGGCTAAAAAATTGTAGAACCTCTTGTCTTGCAACTAAAATATTGGCCTACACGGGCTAAAATATTGTCTTGTGTGAGCTTAAAGCGATATGATTCAAAAGTAGAAAGTGTCACTTACTCTTTGATCTGTTACATCTACGGATACTTGCATTTGTAAAGGATCACCTGATTTTTTTTTTTTTCTTTTTTTTTTTTTAAAGAAGAAATTAATTTTAAGTAATATATACCAAATAGTCTGTAGCCTGTAGGTTAATCGTTCTTATGAGAATAGCTATTAGGATGACCCCTTTCCATTAATTCATTAGTTCCATTAAACTTGACAAATCTCTGAACTCCTAAAGCAACTAACTCCTCACTCTATCATGTTTGCAGGGGTTCGTCATTGTTTCCGCACTTCTTGTCACGGCGTTGCTGCAGTTCGTTTTTGAAGGAAAACCGCCTTCATTGTATTGTCTTGTGGCTCTTCCCATCGTGGTTAGCAGCATTTCGATATACCAAAAATACCCGTATCCAGTTAAAAAGAAGGAACTGTAAACTTCACGTTTCATTGCCCAAAGGACATGTTTTTGTTAGCCCTGATTAGTAGTTAAAGAGTAGTCAAGATTTTTTTTATTTTTCATTTTGGTAATTGCAAACTTGGCATCTGAATAAGCGATTCAAGCAGGTATTCTTATTCAATGGTTTGTTTAATCAAATTCATACCCAAAAAATGATGGGGTTTTGATATATAGCGAGCTAACTCTAAGCAGTGTAAAATCAAATGATAAGGAAGTATTATTTTTTTTCAGGACAAAAACACTGCTTTGTTTTTTCCCCCCGATTGTAGAAACTTTTATAAATAACGTGTATATGAAAATGAAACAAACTGGTCTCTTCTCTCTCTCTTTCTCTTCTCTTTCTCTTTCTAACATGTGAGAGTTAGGGTTTCTCAATCATTTTTCTCTCTTGGGGCCGGATTCCGGGGGCGGCTTTTGGTTTGTCTCTGGTTTCCCAACCCTAGGGATGAAGGTGAGAATCAGATGGTGAGGGTCTTGGCAAAGGCGAGCCCCTGGTAGGAAGATGGGCGTTGTGGGAAGGAGCAGGGTAGGAATGAGATAGTTGGTGGGGGTGCATGGTTGTCATGCGTCGGGGAGGTATTGCAGCAGCTCGGCTTCGGCAACCCAGTTTTTCTCGACGATGTGGTTCGTTTTATCGGCAAAGATTCTTTCTGTGTGGTTAATTTTTTTGCTTTTTGGTATCTAAGTTTGTATGTAATAACGACGATGTCTTCGTCGTCTTTTCTTTGGGTGTTTTATTTCTTTTTGTTATTTATAATAATGGAGGTGGTTTCTCCACCTTTTGAATTGGTTGTTTATCCATCATATTTAAGTTTTGATGGTGTTTTGGTTCCGCTAGAGTTACTTTTATGCAGAGTTAGTAGTGACCCTAGTACTACTGAGTCTTAGCCCTCGATTGATTCAGTGTGCCTAGGTATATTTCCGTTATCGAGTCTCAAGATATGTCTTTCCCTTTGAGTGTCGTTAGATTTTACTGGTGGATCTGTTTTTGTTGAAGGGTTTTATCTCATATAATACGAGGTTTTTTATGTTTGATATTTTTATATCTCCTTAGTGAGTTTAATGAAATTTCTCTTTTAAAAAAAAAATAATAATAATAATAACAAGCTGGGAAAAATAAAAGTCACAAAAGGGAAACTAACAAGGGGGAAATGAAAAACGACCCAAGAAGGAAAGACATGATGTAAATAAAAGTGACCATAGCACACAAGGGATAAACGAAAAAATCAAGATAAAAATATTGACAGCAAACTAGGGCAAGAAAATATGTGCAAATACAACAAAAGAAAAATTACGAATACAATAAACGACTTGAGAAAGGGGAAAGGCCAAAAAAAATATGAAGAAACGACAAGAAAGAAAAATAAACGACCAAGAGATGAAGTAAAAGACAAACTTTGAAGATCATTCTTCTTGCCAAAACCAAAAAATAAAATAAAATAAACAATAACAATGAAGAAATAACAAAAAGGAAAAATAGCAATATTAAAAAAAATCAAGAGTAATTACCGACATAATTTATGATTTTTTTATTTGCTAATTTAACTCGAATTAAATTATATTTTTTCATCTTAATTTTTATTTTTTTTTAAAAGTCAATAAAAATTTTAATTAATTTTTTAAAAATCAGCAAACTCCAACTTAAAAATTTCACGTGGGCAAACTAAATGGAAGCTTAATGACATATGTAGAACGCAAATCATCTGCCACCAAATTAAAATAGGGAAAAAAACGACAAGAAATAAAATAAATGGCTAGAGTTCCACGAATTAAGTGCAAACGACTAAAATATGAAACTCCAGGATTCAATAAAACAAATAAAAGGAAGTGAACAAAAACCAAAAAACAAACGACAAATATGCAGTAAACGATAAAATGAGTTGCGCCAGTGCCACTAAGAGGCTGAGAAACTACAAAATAAAGAAAGAAACGGTACCAAAGGATACAATAAAACCAAGAAACGACAAGACTGAAATGGCAATAAAGGACAGAGCCGCAACCAATAATGCAAAGGTAAAAATGACGGCGAACTTTAAAAAATGAATTAATAAACAACAACAACAACAACAAGGATGGATATCGATGTGAAACAACATGATAAAGAAAGAATAATAAACGACAACAAATAAATTTACATTAAAAAAAAAAGGCGACTAAAGTGGAAACACTGAAAATTTGAGAAGAAATAGAGAAAAAAGCAGCAAGAGGAAAAACGACAAGAAAGAAGGGGGAATTATACATCCTCAAAATTCAAATAGAATTTCAAAATTCAATTTTCAAAGAGGAGATAAGTTTCTTCCTTGTTCAAGGTTAGAGTATAATATTATCACAACTAATAATTTTATTTACAATTTGGTGATTATATAACTTATACAGACATCAATATAAACACTCATTGGATTAAAAAAAAAAAAACCCCCATTTATCGTAGCTTCCTTCAAATAAATATTTAATTCTCTCATGCATTCTTTTTTTTTTTTTTTTAAAGGTAAAATTTCATTACTCTTACTAAGGAGATAAAAAAAGAAAAAAAAAAACTCCGAACGTAACAAATCTCGTTACATGAGACAAAACCCTTAAATAAGAACGGATCCACTAGTGAAATCTGATGACGCTCAAAGGGAAAAAGGTATGCTTGAGGCCCGATAACGGATATGTACCTCAGCACATTGAAATCGAGCACATGTAAGGCTCTTTTTGACAAAACATCAACAGTTGATGGAATTTTCCGATCAATCTAGGGCCAAGACTCAGTAGAACAAGGGTCACTACTAACTCCGCATCAAAGTAACTCTAGCGGGACCAAAACACCGTCAAGACTCAGATCTAACGAATAAACAACCAACGCAGAAGATGGAGAAACCACCGCTATAATTAGAAATAACAAACAAAAATAAAACACCCAAATAAAAAACGACGAAGACATTGTCATTATTACACACAAAACCAACAAACCGTAAAATAAAAAATTCAATCACATAGAAAGAGTCTTTGCCAATAAAACGAATCGTTGGAAGAAACTGAGTTGCCGAAGCCAAGCTGCTGCAGGACCTCTCTTGTACGTGATGACCATGCACTACCACCAACTGTCTCATTCCTACCTTGCTCGTTCGCTCAACGTGCATCCTCCTACCTCTGCCAAGAACATTACCATATGATTCCGACCTTCATCTAGAGGTCCGGGAATCTAGAGACAAGTCAAAGGCCGCCATCATAATCGGGCCCCAAGAGTGAGAAATGATTGAGACCCTAGTCCTCATGCATTGGAGAGAGAAAGAGGAAAGTTAATTCTCTTATGCATTCTAATAAATAAAAATAAACATATAAATAGTTGCACAAATTTTTTTTTTTTTTGAAGTGTAGTTTCACATGTTCTCTTTAGACGTTGCTTCATTTCAGATTGTCTAAATTATGGCTTACAAATATAAATCACCTTTCAAACATCTCCGAAGTATGAACCAAAATCCACCAATGATGATTAAAATTAATTTTTTGTCATTGTTTTTTCAAAGTAAAATAATTTAAATAAATGAATAGAAGAATAATTTTACAAATGCCTTGTTTTCTTTCCTGCTATCTTACAACCAACCTAAAGAAAATATATATATATATATATCTTTCATATACATATATATATGTACATATTTGTATTCTACATCGTTTATAAGTTTTCCCTCAATCTTATTTTCTTTGTATCCTACCAAACGGTGCAATAAGCAATAACTATAAAGAAATATCCTTCATACATTCGTCAAGTTTCTTAAAATAACAATCACTAAGACGACGTAAATACCAGATATCTGATATGAGAGGATGTTTTAATGGTCTCAATTTCTCCTCACAAATCTTTCGAGCCCACTCTTTGCAGTGCTTGGATTTTTGTGTTGCTGGTGTTGGTGGAATTTCCTTATTTTCATTGTCAATGTGAGCGAGAGGATGGTGATATGAAAAAGGATCATTGAGAAGCAAAAGCGATATAATCGTAAGAACTTTTCCTATGTTATTTCTGTCCATAGTTGTTTTTTTTAATTTTAATTTTCTTTCTTTTTGTTCATATGGTAGTTGAATGTTGGAATTTATATCCTCAACTTCCCTGTAATGCTCGAGTTCTTTGCAATTTTTTTAAAAAAGAAATTGAAGTATTGATAATCTTAATGCAAGCATCAAATGACGAAATATTATATATACATATATATATATATATATATGTATGTATTTCTTAATGAGTGATAAACAGAATGGCATGTTTTGTTGGTAAGACTTTATTAGTATTATTTTTTTGTTGGAAGTTATGACTCTCATAAGTTCAAAAGACTGCTTCTTTATAGTCATGTTAAACTTTTGAATTTTTGCAAGAGTCATGAGTCATGATTTATGACTGAAAACATGAATTTACCTACTGACAAAAGGAGTAAAGCTTAGTTATTTTACTTTTTTTTTTAAATATGTTATTTTTCTTTTTGACAAATATTAATAAGATGTAAAGAATTATAATTGCTCAAAATTATTGCTCAATTTTTTTGATAGTAATCACACACTAATTTTAAACATTATTGTGTTACAGATTCAAATTCTGTTTGGTTCACGTTCTGAGACCAAGTTTATGGGGAGGATTTCGTGTTAGGAAGAATTCTCAAAAGCAAATATACTATTTTTCGTATTAATGAAATTTTTTGGTAATAAAATTTTACTTTGTTTATTTTATAAATCAGTGGTCCTAGTTACAATCATGGTTTTGGTTGTAAAACGTTGTGCATATCCCTAAATTTTAAAACATAACATTCGTTCCACTAAAAGTTTGAAGTAATTTCAAATGTTTCTACTTTGTTAATTTTTAAATAGTAAAAAACACATGATAGCCGTGACTATGAAGTTGTGGGTACTTTGAGAATTAGACAATTTTGGGTGGGAGACTATATAGTCTATTACTTTGATCAAGCCCTTATAATTTTTCTATTTTGAAATTGCCTAATTTCGGTTTTTTTTATTTATTTAAATCCCTTAATAAAAATCTGAGCCTTTTCCATCTAAGAAAATCAAAAGAGGAGAAAAATAGGAAAGTGATAAAATTTAAATGAGTTTTAAAAGAGTTGGATACGCAATGTTTATTCTTGCATCTAAATCATAATACAGTTTTGCTGAAAAAAAGATAAGAGAAAGAACTAAATAACATTTTTGCAATGTATAATTGAATTAAAAAGATAGTTACTTCTGGTAAATCGATTATTTACCTTATAAATTTACTATTTCTTTCAAACATTTTAAATCTTACTATTTATTTTGTTTAGTTTGTAAAAATGTTAATTTACTCCAATTTCCGAAAAAAGGATTCGAATATCCATGACCAACACAAGAGTTGGGTCTCTAATCACGTGAGATGTTCAGGGTAATTTAGAGATAAACCGCTTTTCAAAATTTGGAATTCAAATGTATCGATTTAGTATAATCTTTTAACTCTAATTTTCATATCAAAGTGATTCAAATGAATTACTAGACTTCAAAAGTGATATACAACCTCATTAACACCAGAAGTCGGAAGAAGCAATGGAAGGCTAAGAACGGCTATGAAAAGGAAACCATAGGCTACCCGGAGAGACAGCTGCCTTCGCTCTAGCTTTTCCCATCAAAACTGTTCAGCAAAGAAGAACGGTTGTTTTTTTTTTTTTTTTTTCCGTACCAAAATCATTTAGCAGTTGACACCAATGACCTTCAACAGTAGAAAAGATTCTTGTTTATTGAAGAACAAAGTTCAGGTTGTTCTCTAATTTTATTTGGAAGGTTTCGTTTCCTACAAAAATTCAAGTGTTCGATTGGTTACTAGTAATTGGTATACTTAATACTCATGACAAGCTGCAAAGAAGAAGAAAATAAAACAAGATTTATTTAGGTTCGAGATTATATTATGTTTCAGTTATTGCAGTAATTCATGCTATGACGATTAACAAGTTTACAAAAGAAACATGCTCAACCTCAAACTCTCTATAGGTTTTTCCCCCCCTCTAATCTCTCAAAAAGAAACACTAGGAAAATCAAAATTACAAGTGTGAAATCCCTAAGCTACTCTTAATGAAACATTTATCAATTGTGTAGACCTTTTGGAAGCAGACACGATCCCTGGGAGGAGGTCTTCCCGCACCACTTTCAACCACCACAGCAACCTTATTGCAAATGTTGATTCATGTAAGGATGAAAATATCGATATCGACGGAAATATTGGTAGTCTAATTTTACGAAAATTTTGGAGATATAATTGATATCAGTGGAACTATCGAAAAAAATTATGAAAATTACTGAAATATGCTTTAAAATTTATTTTTAACATTTTAGGATAGCACAAATATTAAAAAGATACATAAATACACAAGTTTTATCATATAAGATAATTATAACATGCTAGTTGACAGCTGCTCTATCTCACCATTTATTTAAAAAAAAAAAAAGAAGATGAAGATAATTATAGCACATTTAAAAAGATAATAAATTATAGAAATTTGAAATTTTGAAAATTTTCAAACTGCAATTTTCACTTGAAATTTTCGATGTTTCCACTGAAATTTTTGAAATTTTCTCGATATTGTGTTAAAATGATACTAAAAGTTTTACCGATATCAATATTTTTACCGATATGACGAAATATTAATGTACATGGAACATCAATTCTTGCCACAAGTTGTTTGAGGGGTGCCGAAATATCTTTCCCGATATTTTGTAAAAATCCATGTACCTTCTCCACGTAGGACATCAATTAAGTTTCATAACTTAACATTTGGAACCTCTTGGATAATTCTTAGCCACAAGTTCAAAAATTTTGAATGGTTATTATAATGATTGGAAGAAATAACAGGTGCAAGATTCTTTAGAATGTGGCTCAACGAGCCGTTGTGGATAGAGAGGAATAACAGCGTAGTTGAAGAACAGAAGAAAGACAGTGGGACTGTTTGGGAAAGGAATAAACATTGGGTTTGTTGTTTTTTGAGTCTATGTTTTTTTTTTTGCTTTTATGTACGAGGACTCCTCTTCATGTGTACCCCCTAATCAATGAAGTTCTTTGTTTCTTTAACAAAAGAAAATAAAATAAAATAAAACCCTCTGTCTGAGCATGGTTTCGAACTAGAAAAATCCAATTCTGATTAGAAATTCATGTGTTTGGGGGAGCAATTCAATTTAATTTAATTTAATTAATTTTTTTTTCTAAAAATCAACTCAGTTATACTATTTACAGTTGTAATTATAACTTGCACACTCAAATTTTAAAGTCCATAACTTTGCATATACAAGTTCAAATTAGATGATTTTTTTTAATTGCATAGAATTTTAAAACCAACGAAACAAGCTTTAAATTGATTTTTTTTTTGCTAACATATTTCAATTTTTTACACTTTTTAACTCCAATCAGCCAAACATACACCAAATGCACAACTCAATTCAACTGAATTTCAATTAAATTTTTGCAACTCAAATTGGATTTGTATTTGGGAGAGGGAAAAATATTCCCGCGCAGGTTTCCAAAAAGAGAAAAATCCAAGTTAAATTTGATTCTAAGTAGAACAATTCAATTCAAAACCTATGCTCCAAACAATAGCTAAGAATTTTGACTTTAAAGAAATAAATAAATAAGAACACAAGTCATCTATTGAATGCAAAGTCTTTTCCTTTCTGATTTATGTCCATAGGTTTTTTATTTTTTATTTTATTTTTATTTTATGGTAGTTGAACGTTGGAATTAATATCCCCAGCTTCCTTGTAATGCTCGAGTTCTTTGCAATTTTTTTGGGGCAAAAAAATTAAAGTACCTTCTATAATGATCTTAATGTACGTAGCATTCAAATGACGAAATATTATATTATTTAAACGATCAGTAAACAGATTTTTCTAATAAGTTAGTAAAATTTTGTTATTTGTTATTATTAATATTATTATTTATAGAACTCATGACTCTTGGTATATTCATAGGTTCAAAAGACTATTAATGAATAGTACTACTGAACTTATGAATTTCAGCATTAGTCATAATTTTTTTTGGTGCAACATAGAGCTTTTAATCGGATAAAAGAAATGATATAAGCAATGAGAGATCTATTAACTTGGAGAGTTTATGCAAATATTTAGACTCGCATGTCTTCTTGTTAGGAAAGGAACAAGACTAAGATTCTTCTTTGTTTATATAACTGTTTGATAAATTATTGTAATGAAGCAAACCTTTTTTCAAGTGATTGTCTTTCTTTATTATAACTGTTTGCTTTTCATGAAATAAGGGACCCAGATTAAAGATCAAAGACTGAAAATATTTATGTGTTGGATGAAATAAGTTCAGTGATGCTTCATCATCCGTTGATTATTTGGTGTAACATAAAGCCTTCGATCGAAGAAAAGAAATGTTGAGCAATAACTACGACGAACTGTATAGAAAATTTATATAACAAAAAATTCAGATATGACATTAGAGCGTCAACACAAGGGCTGATAAATTTCTGTAACGAAATAAACTTTTTTAAGTTACTGTCTTTGTTCAATATAAATGAATTTTAGAAAATAACAAGAGAAAGATGAATGTGTGTAAGTAGAGTACTTTGCTATATTTCACACTTGATTAATACAAAACCAAAAACAGGTTTATTTACAAAGGAGAGCCCAAGGGCTATATGAGCAACAACAGCTAAAAGTAATACAAGAATGCAAAGAGCAATTTATAAAGGAAAGAAACCATTTGCTGAAAATAAAAATTAAAGCATATTAATTCTAGATGGTGTAAATCTATCAGTAACAGCTAAGCATTGTGTCAAATTTGTTAGAGAAGAGTTGACTACTTTGGTATCTAACGGCTTTCCATTATTATAGGAGTTAGAGTTGCTCTCTCTTTGAATAAAATCTTAATCAAATATAACTATTTTTTATTTTTTTATTTCGTGAAATAAGTGACTCAGATTAAAGATCAAAGACTTTGGAAAGAGTTGTGTGTTGGATAATATAAGTTTAGTGATACTTCATCATCTATTGATTATTTGGTGCAACATAAATCCTTTAATCGGAGAGAAAAGATGATACAAGCAATGGGAAATCTATTAACCGCAAATATTTAGTCTCTCGTTTCTTCTTGTTGGGGAAGGAACAAGATTGAGGATGGCTATATATTAGATTATTTTATAATTAAGAGCTCTACGAGTTCCATGTGGGAGTGGAATTGATACGGACGAATACACCAAGACCCACACAGTGATTAAGGCATCGTATCCTACACTTTTTGATGCGCCAATCCCGGAGATCCCATCTCTAAGGGTTCATTTGGTGAATGAGTTTGAGTTGAAAATTTTTGTTGACTTTTTAAAAAGGATAAAAATTTTTTCAGAAAAAGACAAAAATGATGAAAAAGTACAGTTCGAACTCGAACGCCAAACGAGGCCTAAATGATGTTTAGTTGTTGGGCTGGGTTACTTCTCACATGGAGATAGTGGCATCCACTCATTTAAGATTTAGGAGAAAAAGGAAAGACAAGTTAATAAATGAGAAATACATTGAGTGAGCTAATTATGTTTTATATTTGTATTTAATTCACTGGTTAGAGATTAAATTTTTAAATTGAAATTAGTTGATTTTTTAAAAATTAATTATACTTTTTATTAACTTTTCAAAAAAAGATAAAAACTGATATAAAAATGTGCAATTTAATTGAAACTAAGGTGAAATGCCAAACAAAGTAATATTATCTATCATTTTTTTTAGTGGGAGTTTTTGTGGACTCAATCCATGGTTTTTTCCTTCATATTTCCACATAAAATTTGTGTGTCTTGATTTTTGCAGAGGATGTTGATTTATTTTGCACATTAGTCTAATTTGATCTGAAAAAATTAGGTAAATAGGTAGGCTTTGAACATATAAATACAAAATACTTTTTATTTAAGAAAATGACTAGTGCTGTTGATTTTTCAATATATATATTTTTTGTTTTAGTATATTGACCCATCTGATTAATCAATAATTAACTATAATTAGTCAGTTGTTGATAGATAAGATAAACATAAATATTGGTTAATAAGTAATTGATCATCTACGTACCAAGTGGTCTATAGTTGATTGAACATTAAAAAAAAAAACAAAAAAAAACAAACAATAAGGACATTTTTCTAATTTAAAAAATTTGGAAAATTTATTTAAAAAATGCTTAAAATGACCATTTACCTACATATCCTTTTGACAATTTGCATGCCCGTTTAACTGCAAAAATGGGGAAATTTTTATTTTCTTTTTTGATTTTACCTGAATTACTTTCGAGTAAAAAATTACTCGAAATCACTCGCTTTTTTCCAACATCAATTTGATAAATCCCTCCATCCGATCCCTATCTTTTATGTCGATAGACAATAACTCCTCCCAAATACAGCTTTCAACTTTCAATGAAAAAGTAATGATGCTAATTCCTTTTACAAGAGTGTTTAACAAGACCAAACTTTTTGTGAAGTTGATGTTTCTTTTAGCGGTAGTATCGATTCTCAAGGAATTTATAATCTATTACTATATATAAGAAGTGGTGATGTCATTAAAAAATAACAAAAGTATAGCCAACCAAGACTCACGGCCGCCCGCGGCTCAAGTAGCTGCAGCATTGGCTGAGCCATTGGCGAGAAAAGTTACAAGAATGGATTCACTCAAATATTTTTTTTAAAGCCAAATATGTTTCCGCCGAATCGAGTTGATTTCTTTCTTATCAACAACTAAATACTCGAAATTAGATTTAGGTCTATATGTGACATATTTTTATTCTGTATATGCACTTGTTGTTTACTGACTGTTTTCGCCCAATCAGGATTGTATTTTCCATTTGGGATGGCATAAACATTTTCCAAACCAGTGTCATAATAAGGAGAATTGTTGTCATTATGAATTTATGATCTTGTATTTTTCCATCTTTGCCATTATTTGTTTTCTTATATATTTTAATTCTTCACTTGCTTTTGGTTTTAGATGGATGGATGGATGGATTGATGAATGAGGGAATGACACAAACTTCGAGTTTCAAAATCTGTAAAAGAAATGCAATGGTGATCTTTTATGGCATCTCTAAAAGTCCTCTCGAAAATTATAGAAAACAACAAGGTTTCGAAATATTTATAGTAATAATGTTTTTATTTATAATAAATATATAATTTGCTTAATAAATTTATCATTTACTTCAAATATTTAAAATCAACTATTTATTTTAATTATTTTATGTAATTTTTACTGCTTCCAATTAGGGATAACAATGAAGCAGGTTCGACATGGGATAATCTTCTCGTCAATCCGCTATACGAATAAGCAATTCTCGTACCCGCCCTATAGTGTGTTTTAAGTTGGTTGGAACATGGGGTTTTTCTCTATGTGGGTTTGAGGTACTTGCGGGCCCAGTCTCCTATCTCCTTTGGGCAGAAGCTCTGATCTCCTTTCTCCTCTAGGCGAGAACTTTGATCTCCTCTCCTTCGCACGCGACCCGTGGCTGCATGGATGAGATCCGAGATCTCCTCCGCTAACGAGATAGGGTCTCATTGAGGAGATCTCCTCCGTGCACCACTCATAGGGAGATTAGATCCATTCAAATCTCCCCGAGATCTCTAATCTTTTTTTTTTTAATTATTTTTTCTTCAAACGTGCTTGTGATAATTGTTGGTTTTTGTAAATTAGATGATTGTTTTTGATATATATTTCATCGGTTATTTGGAGATAAAATTAAAAAATTTAATGGATTTCAAGGTTTTTGGTCGGTAACCAACCAGCAGAGGTGGTTAACAGTCAGTAATCATCTGGTATCTTGCCAGATGAGGTGCTTACCAACTTGTATCCTATCGGTAAAGGTGGATACCTATTGATAATCATATCGTATCCCACCGGCAGTTGTAGTTACCGGTCTATATCACGGTGGGTACCAAATGTGATTATCAATCTGTACCATAACCATCGGCCTGCCGATATCATTATAGATACTGACCAATAATTTAAAAGTATTATTAGGATTAAAAATAAATAAATAAATAAATATGTATGATGTTATGTGATGATATTTTTTCGCAACTTGATTTTTTTTTTCTTTTCCCCTTAAATCAATCCAAGGCATGAGAAGACCCCGTACAAATTGTGACATGGGCTTCCCTGATCTCCGAGGTAGCCCATCAAGGCCCATTGGATCTCTTCGTCACTAGGGAAACAAAGCCACCACACTCGTGTCTCTCCTCAGTCCTCCTCAACACCAGTTTCTTCCATTTTCCCATCCTTTGCACGGCTCACACAGAAGCTGAAAACCCAGAAAACACAGAGAAAGAAAACCAGAAAAAAAAAAAAAAAAATGGGAAGCAGACTGGGAAGGAGAGTGGTTCAGTTTGCGAACCTTCCGATCAAGCTCCTGATGCCGAAAACCTTCAACAACATCACCGAAATCTCCCTCAAGACCATCCCCTCCGCCTCCAAGATCGAGATCAAGCGCGTCCTCGAGTCCCTCTACGGCTTCGACGTCTCCAAGGTCGAAACCCTAAACATGGAGGGCAAGAAGAAGAAGCGCGGCGGCTTGCTCCTCGCCAGGCCCGACTACAAGAAGGCCTACGTCACTCTCCGCCGCCCCCTCTCCCTCTCGCCGGACCTTTTTCCGATCAGAGTCGTCGAAGAGGAGAGGAAGCTGGCCAACAAGAAGCCCCCGGCCAAGCCCAGCGTCGTTGAGGATGGGGAAGGCAAGAGCCATTGGCTCCATGGGAAGGACAATCGGAAGGTTGGGGATGAGAGAGAGAGAGGCTCGTTTCGTCGCGGCGGCGATGGCGGAGTTAAGTTTCCTTGGAGCAGTATGAGGTCGTTGGCGGGTTCTAGGTAGATTCTGCAAATATGAGAAATTTTGGGTAATTTGTTTTTATTGTTGTCGTTTTTGGAGATTTTTGTCGTTTTTTCTAGGTGAGAAGTGAGAGATACTGAATTGAATTGTTGGTATGTAATAACCCAAATATATATAAGAGCATTTGAATGGCTCTTTGATGAAGAAAGTGGTTAATTTTATGCTTGTTACTTGAAAAAACTTCAAATGTTGGACTTTAAAATATTAGTTAAAAAAAAAAAACGGAACCGATTTCTTTGCGGTTGTTTGTGTGGTCTTGGTGCTACGGATTTCTTGTCATCCGTTGATTCGGATGTTTCCATTGGCGAGCGTATCACATTTTGTACCTTAGAACATAATTTTCACTCTTAAAAGTTATGTAAAAAAAAAAGGGAGAAGGAAACATTTTTCGTAAGTTGCTGGCAATCCTTTAACAGAATGTATATACTGTGTGCAATTAAAATTACCAAACATGGACCGAGCAAATATACAGATCATGGAATTATATTCTAGGTGGGGAAATGGAAGAGAAATGTTCTGTGTAAAGAAACTAGAGTAGCCAAGCCAAACATAGAGAGATCAAGATATTTCCTGTGAAGGCATAATTTGGGAGTATGGATTTGAGCTGCAAGGTGTTCAGATTTCAGAAAATTTAGGCGATGGATAGCCTCCGTATGAAGCTGCTTCTGTTGCTTCTGTTGCTGATAGAGTTGAGTGTTTGTCGTCCTTCTCCCCGTTCTTCTTCGGTGTCATCATCCCCATCAACTTTTACGTGAAATGACTTCTTGATCTTTCGCCAGCTCATACTCCAACGCGGAGTGTTTTTGTGCTTGTTGCCTATCCTATCGTACTCATGTTGCAGCTCGGAATAGTCGCTCTGTAGCTCCACCATCTTCAGCTTTACATTCTCAAGTTCCGCTTTAAGAGTCTTGATTTCCATGTCTGTGGTTGGCTGGTTTCCCTCTTCCTCGGAGTTGTTTCCATTTGGTGATGGATCTTTTCCTTGCATTGTTGTCCTCATTTTCACCTGTTCAGAAAACAGAACCTGCACAGATTTCTTACTATAGTGAGAAGATGTCAATTTGTTGGACGACACAACTGGTTGTTGCCTGGCCCGTCTCGTATAATGCCTCTTCTGGTAAGTAGCTCATCTGCCGAACTCTTTTCTTTGTTTGATTGCATTTTAAATGTCCATTACACTTTCTAATCATATGTCTGACTTACATGTCTTTTAGAATTTGCTATATGCAATTTTTTTTTTGGAGAAGTTTCTGAGAATTTCCCCGTGTAACTTGTTTGTCAATAATATTTTGTCTTAGGAAACGAGTGTGTTAATGCTTAAAAGTTTCTAATTGTCATGTTTGTCATTATTTGTTTTAACTTTTTGAACCAGTTAACAGCACAACCAGTTTCAACGTTTTTTTTTAATTTTTAAAAACATAGTTTAACTCTTGAATGATATAAATGCTGACATGATTAAGAAACTATACTTTTAGTCTTTGGTAATATTTTTACCTGGACAACAGTTCTGAGAGGCAAGCGATCATTTTGTGCAGCATGGGAACATGCATCGAGCGACAGTTTGTTGCAGTTCATTATTTTGCATAGCCTTCTTCGGTCATGCTCAGGTAGTGAAGGATGAGTCTAGAAAGAAGAATTTGTTTTCTATGTCTAGAAAATTTATGAATCCCTTGAAAAAAAAAAAAAGTAAAAGAAAAGAAGTTATAAGAAACAAGACAGTGTAGTGAGAAGCTAGAAGACCTTTAGGTAGGTGTCAATGGCTCTATAAAGACCATCGTGAAACATTCGAGCATTTTCTGGCAGCAATTCAGCTAAGACTTGAAATTTTGTTACGGAGAGATTTGGGTCTCGTGCAATCTCTGCCAGGTAGCTGTCTAAGAGCTTACTTATATTGATATTCTCTGTCTGTTGCTGTAGCTGCTGCTGTTCAAGCATCAAGAAATACTCCACAACCCTTTGAACCAAATCTGTGTCGTATACGGTATGTTCTTCCGGAGAACTGTTCCAGTCACAAAGATTATTAACAAGGGGTGCAAACTTCTTTTTGGAGAGTCAAATTAGAGAGGTAATACTCACTTTATCTGTTTTCCTTGATCTGCATTTTTGTATCTTGGAATCAATAGATCGTTTACATTGGCATCTTCCAAAGTCATCCCGACTCTTTTCTCGAGCTCGGAAATTAAAGCTGGCGATGCAGAGTACACATTGGCCATCTTTAACATCTGCAGCAAGAATTTACAAGAAACAGCTTCAGGTTGAGGTGGAAGTAGGCTAACTAGGCTTTCGATAATTTCTTTTTGCTCCTTGCCATGTCCATAGCCCACATCCTCGTTGCTCCTGCTCAAAACACTGAACTGCAGGTCATTCTTTCCGTGCCCATATCCTCTCAGTCCTTCTAACTCGACATTTATTCCCGGTAACCATCTTTGTGCATAGTGCACGATACACTTGCCTATGATTTCTGGTCTTGTACCTTTTGCTTTGATTGTCGTCATTATCCTCATAAAATGATCGATACGAAGGGTAGCCAGTTCATGAAACCACCAGCCTTCTTCGTCGACTGTATTTGCACTTGTGCTTTCTCTTGAAGCCTTCCAAGCGATTGAGTCGCAGCATCTTCTGACAATTTGGAGATTATCAACCCACGGAGATAGATCTTCACAGGTGTTGAGCACGGTGATGGTGTCTTTCCATGAAGAGAGGACTACAAAGGTGAGAAATGCTTCAGTCTTGGTAACAAGATTTCCATCATCAAGTTCTTCGGTCATGTCTAAATATTCTGCTGCACATCGTAGTGGAGCGATGTTCTTAGAATTGAAGTCTATCGGGAAACCATAACAGAACTTCAGAATGATTTCAAATGTTTCTGATCCACCTGGGAAATTTTCAAGCTTGATGTCGTAGTCGTAACTCGAGTTCGACTGCTGGATGTCTACTCGGCGCATGTAGCCACATTTTGATACCAACGGATACTGATTCAGGAGAAAACTAAATTAGGAAAAAATGATTCTTCATAAACTTATGGTATGTGGACTACAACGTGTGTTTGTTCAGGCCTGTGTGTGATTAACTAGGCTCCTTTTTTTTTTCAATCATACTGAAGAGTTTGGAATTTAGGCATGACGAAGTGACAAATTGTGTGATCAAGATCATGCGGTTTGTGCGTCATGACATGCGGAGTTGATATATTGATTTCTCATTTCAGGACTTCTATTCTAACTATGTAAATCATCTCATTTAAGTTTCGGAAGCTAAAACAAGTAAACAACATAGTTACGAAACTGTTGGAAGTAAATAACATATTTATTTCTCATTTCAGGACTTCTATACTAACTGTAGTATATCATCTCATTTAAGTTACAGAAGCTAAAACAAGTAAACAGCACAGCATAGTTACGAAACTGTTGAAATAAATAACATATT